>JAYKKI010000002.1:20487500-21002500 GCA_039881145.1 Druceiella hillmani | reverse complement strand
TAAACGCACAATTAATTCAACTCGACCTAAATATAAATTTCTGCTAAAAATAAACGATATAATTTCCTATTATTTCTCTCGCATCATATGATGAATATTAATGATATCGTGATTATGAATTCACGAGGCATAAACGAAGCGATAACGGTCGAGTGTAACGAACATGCTGACGGTTAGAAGGAAAATTTTTCATTATCTTTTGTTCTGAAAGTTTGGATAAAAGAAAAGTTATGCGGATAATGCGGGTCTTATTGAAAACGCTTCGTGGTAAACAAAAGATTCATTGGGCTACGATTGCTCTCAAGGCGGCGTAAACAGTTCTCGTTAAAAATTAAGACATAAAAGTAAGATTAAGATTTTTACTTTAGGATATTGCAATTTTATGATAAAATGTTTAATTATTAACACTGAATATTTTAATAAATTAACCCATAAAAAATTACATCAAGGTGACTGTGAGAGAAAATATAGTTTGTTTTTATAATTAACATTATGAAATCATGACTTTTTAACAAGAAAGAAAAGTGTTTTCTACTTCTATAGAACTACTACCCTTGTAGAAATATGCCCTCATTTGACATTTTTCACGGTTCTTTTCTATTGGCTGTTTTTCTTATATGAAATTTTTAGTATTCTCTGATCTTCTTTCACCTAATTTTCATCTATCCCTGAGTCTTCGTCTGTAACGTGAGATTTCTGGATCTATATTTAATTATCTCTTAACTGTTTTGTTATGGTCTATTCCTTCCACATGGTTTTGCCTTTGGGTCATTTTTCTTCTTTTTGTAAATGGGTCTATTTCCTTGTATTTAGAAAAAATGTGTTTGTCATCTTTATTTTTCATTCTCACAGATTATTACAAAAACATTTCTTAACATTTTCTTTTCACAAATTTATAATATCCATTTTCTGGCACATACAGTACAGCAGGTCTAAATGGCAAGTTTTACGATGTATTATAGCATCTTTTTCCAGTATAAATTCTTGTTCTAGTTCCGAGTTCCATTTCATTTGGTTCTGGATTTCAATAATTCTAATATTTTAATTCATTACTAAGCTTGTTTCTTTATATTCAATATTTTAAACATTTACATGATTAATTTAAGATATAAAAGCTCTCATATCTTAAATTAATCATGTATTTTGTTTTGATATTATTAAATGTTTGACCCACATTCAGTGAGGAAAGTCGGATTTTGTAAAGCACTCATTGAGTATTGTTTTATTTCTGCTGTATGTGCAAAATGTTGGCTAATTATATTTAAAATGATTCTTCCAACATGGATATATATTTATGCATGTATATACATATTCTAAGCATGTATTATGTTAACTGGTTAATAAGGGACCTTTCAGTCTCAACTCTTCAAAATCTTTTATGAAGAAGTTTTGGATTGTTACGTTTGCATATGTTTTGGTTAAGATTAAAATAATCAATCTTATAATATTGGGAGTTATTCCCATTTCTTTCTGGATTTGAGATAATTTTCTTCCTTCAATGCCGCCTTATCTTGTCCGATAAATTTTGTTTTAGTAACAATAAATTGATGAATAATTATGTTGACTTCGTCATTATCCCAAAATTATTTTAATTTGTCATCAAATGATTTTATGGGAAAATCACACTAATAGACATCGATCTACTTTTCCATGTTTTTTTCTAAATTAATATTAATCAATTAAAAAAATGAATGCCACATTTTAAGGAGGTGGGTATTATTTCATCTCCTGGTAAATATTCTCTACGTATTATTTCATTAACTAAAGATGAAAAAATTAACTTTGCGTGATAAAATCAATGAACAGGTATATTTTTCCTTACGATAAATTTTAACAAGGCAGTGTGTCCCCATCATTCTGAATGTCGAAAAATATGATAAGATCCATCCGTTTCCTAGATAAGTCCGTGATATTCAAAATTCATAAAAAATCCAATTTTCATATAGGTTTATTAAAAAAAGTTCAACATATATCATTTTTTTTTCTTTTTATTATTCATAATAAAGGTCCGAATCACCCCTGCATCTTAATACACAACGCATGAAAAGTCAATTTGGGTACACGTAATTAATTCTTTGTGACAAAATCAAAATAATTTATTAAACCACATTAAAAATACTGAACGAGGGGATATCAAGGATTAGAAATTATTAGATTGGAAATAGGTGTGATATTAGACGAGAAAAGTTGCAAGTAAACATTGTTAATATGTTGTTGTAGAATTGTTTTATTAATTTTTTAACAATATTTAGTTACGCGAGAAGTAGCCATTCTCTTCATTGCTGATTTCCAGTTTCGTTTAATTTTGAAATAAATCTTGAATATAATCATATTCCTTGTGTAATGGAAGAAACCTATAAATTATGACCTAAAATCTGAGAACGTGTGCATTTCATGTTCTTTCTGGAATTATTATTATTATTACAGGAATGATTTTATACTAACTTATATTTCATAGTTTTCGAAAGAGCAGTAGCTACATAGTCTTAAGAAATTATTCAATTTATTTCATTTTAGGTAATTCATTTACAAAAAAACCTTAGACCCATTTGTAATCTAACACACAATGATGCGTAGAAATGCGTGAAAACAATAAAGGGAAAAATCTGTTCTGGCAGAAACTGCCCCGGGTCATACTATACGTCTAGCGGAAGAAGTGCCCCAACGATAAAAAGGAAATGTAACTGCTAACAACAAGTATTATTTCACGATTGGAAAACTACTCGTACCTCTTCTCAGGCAAATATCAGTGCAGATTTTATCCAAATATACACATAGGTACGAAGTACCAAATTTTTATTAAGAATTTACTGGAAAATGCTCTAAATATAATGTGTTTATGTACCAGCTTCACTTGCTACGCCGAGGTCTATGATAGCATACAATATAAACATACGGTAGGAAAATTAGCTGCCTTACTTATATTTGACTTGATCCTTGAGAGACCAGTCCCCAATATCACCATTAGCTGGTGAAGCATTGTCAATCTGTCTCATGGAATGTAGACTATTAACGAGCACTTGAATCAATATATAATAATGCAAGTTTTCCAGGGATTCAGTAAGAAAAATAATCTTGAGAGAGCATAGAAAAGACTTTTTACTGTTCCGTAACAAAATTATAAACAAGAAACTCTTATAGAATTACCCCAGCCTTTGCCTGTACATCATAGGTTTTTTGGAGACCACTTGAAACACAAGGTTGAAACATTTAAGAAAAAGTAATTAAGAAGCTGTTTTAAACTATGAATGCGATACAGCTTATAAATAAAACCCATTAGTATGACAAGGTGAAAACAAACTCAAAATGAAACAATGATAAAATTTTAATTCATATTTATATTCTAAAACATACTTCTACCACAAACCATTTATAGTGAGGCATGGTTACTTACGAAACACGTGGGTAGTATACATCACAGCGGAAACTTACAACTAGTCTAATATGTAAACAGTTCAACTAACCTCGCCAAAAGTGGTAATTCTCCCACAACAAGTTTGAGGAGGAATTCTCATAACACGTAAAAGCTTTTAAGCTCATTATGACAATAGTACTGGGAGCTAGCAGGTGAACAGTAGTACCAATAAGTTTTGCATGAGTTAGAGTTTACGACCGTTGAGTTAGAGAGTTTAAAACAAAATAAGCCCAGCACTCTGTTAAATAATCCAATACACGTTGTGTAAAAGTGGATGTAAATTTATAATTTATTTACATACAGATAATATAATTTCTATTTATTTGCAACTCTCAATGATGAATGTAAAAATGATATTTGTATTAGATATTCACGACTATTTTAGGCAGGGAAAAATTATTCTATTAAAAATATAATTTTTTTCACAGACGCAGAGAAATGTAAGGCTTGAAAGTGTAACTATTTTATTAATAATATATTTAAAGTAAACTAAAGTTAGTATAACTTAATGTAATACTGTTTTATGAAATATAACCTAACCTAATTTGAGTTAATCTGATTTATATTACCGAAGCTACAAAGATTGAAGGTCGAAGTAATTAAATAAATCTTAGTACTTTCAAAATATATAATTAAGTTTAGAATTTATAATTATGTTTAATTGTTAAATAAAATAATTAGATGTTTTTCATAAAATTAGTGTAATAATTTAATCACTACTTTTAAAAAACAGACGTCAAATCGTTTTAGGGAAATATTTTAAATCTGGCTCAATATTACTATTTTCAAATATCTGAGCTTAAGGTAACAAGTCCTGTCACCTATTGAGAAATAAAAACGAGGAAAATGTTATATTTTATGATTACATAAAATTGCAATTAAGAAAATTTTATATATGACAAATCATTATTTTTCCAATTAAGAAAGAAAGCATTACAAGTACCACCACCAGAACTATTTGCTACACAATATACGTCGTTACACTTCTTGCTTTCAAATGACTTCGTTCGGGGCTTCATCAATATGCAACGAAGAAAATTTTAGTGCAGTTTTAAGGTTCAAGGGCAAATTTATCACCGAGTAAGATCACTAATGCCGTTAATATGCTATTATATATAACTAAATGAAGAACCAAAATTTCTTCAAGTACACACTGTTTACTCCATAAGCATAATCAATTAATCAATGTGTTCAAGACTTTTTTGGAACCAATGGTAGCAGACAATTATAAGATCGTCAGTCGGGCTGATAAAACACCAATTGATGAGCATGAGCAAAAGTTTAATGCACCCCAAGTGCATGAAGTTGCAGTAATAATTGTTGATAAAGAATATAGTCATGGTGATATCATTATTCAAGGTCGTAGCAATCAACTGCAACAAATTTCTGAAACACATCCCATTTACGGTGCACTACACTATATGCTAATATATTGGCAAGGTAAAGATGGTTATCACTTAAACATCCAACAAGTCAATCCAACTACAGGTATCGAAACTAAGAAAAACGTATCAGCGATGCAATTTTACGCTTATCAAATTACGATTAGAGATGGTGAATATAATTACATTCTTAATTGTCAATAATTATTCCAGCAATTCATAGTTGATATATGTGCTAAAATTGAGAAAGAAAGATTGCAATTTGTTCACAATAATCAACGGAAGCTGCGTTCAGAAGAATATATCTACTTAAGAGATGCAATAACTAATGACGCGAACGCCGATAACGTGGAAAAATTGATTATCTTGCAATCTACATTCAAGATAATCAATTTTCATTACGTTGATCATTGCATCCTGACTATATTCATGCATATGAAGTCAACGTCATATGCATGAATATAGTCAGGATGCAATGATCAACGTAAGAAAATACGGTCGACCAGATTTATTCTTAGAGACTAAATATTATCAGATTTATTATTAAAGTAACATATACATGTGGGTTACATGCATACAATTCTTGGCTGGAAACAAAAAAATAATTACAATAGAAACAGGTGGACGTTGACCGACGTGATATCATTCTTTTTCGTCAAAAACAAATAAAAATTGTTGATGTCACAGTTAAAAATCGAATATTCGGCGCTGTCATCTGTCGGATGTATTCGATTGAATGGCATAAACGAGGACTGCCATATTCTTGGAACTTAATTTGGTTTAAAAAAAAAATTCAACCGGACCAAATAGACAATATCATTAAAGCATTTCCAAATCCGGTAGAATATCCCGAACTTTACGATATAATAGTGAAAAATATGATTCGTGGTCCCTGTGGCGAATTAAATAGAAATTCTCCTTGCGTGAAAGATAACAAAGGTACGAAAAGTTATCAAAAATTATTGCTAAACGAAACAATAACAAGCGAAGTTGGATATCTAAAGTACAGATGTCGATTATCAAAACAAGGTGGATTTACGGCAAAAATTAAAATACGAGACAATGAAGAAATTGACGTTAACAATCAATGGGTAGTTCCGTACAATCCACTTCTGTCTAAAATGTTCAAAGCCCATATCAATTTCGAATACAGTAGTTCTGATAAATCCATCAAATACGTATACAAGTATATCAACAGGGTAGTGACATGTTTGTTTTAACTGCGACAAAGAAAATGAGCACCATGAAATTGTGCAGCATCAAATAGGTCTTATATTAATACCAATGAAGCAGTTTGGTTAATTTTGAGTTTCCTTTTACACGATAGAGTTCCAGCAGTTTTTCATTTATCTGTCCACTTAGAAAATGTATAAAGCGTGTTCTTCAAGAAGATGCCTTTGCAAAGACTTTGATTTACCCAGAAGTACCAAACTACTATATACAGGATGCATCAAATAAAACATTTTACCTACGAAAACGAGGAATGCCAGTGCAAGGACATGAGGGGGTATTTAAAAGTAACGCGACAGGGTGAGTCTATACGGTGCATCCAAAAAATGCTGAATGTTTCTATTTGCGTCTAATGTTTTATTATATTCGTGGTTCAACATGTTTTGAAGACTTAAAAACTGTATGTAATTATATTTGTGAAACATATCGAGAGGCATGTCAATAATTAGGTCTACTAGAAAACGACAATCACTAGGAATTAGCTATGAACGAAGTAGTACAAATGTCAACAGCAAATCAAATTCATGAAATGTTTGTAATTATATTAACTACATGTAATCCACCAAATCCAAATCGACTATGGCTGAAATATCGAGAAAGTATGAAGGACAATATCCCGGCTGAACTACATATATTGCTGTAAGATAGATGTTTGGAGATGTCCAATCAAACACTAATACAACTGGGTATTCAACCACCTCGACGAAGGAATTGATGCTATAAACAATGTATTATAAGGAAACAAGATTTAACATCAATGAATTGCAGAGCTATATTCAAGACAACAAACCCTTGTTAAATCAAAATCAAATATAGACATATGATATGATAATGGGTTATTATAAAAAACAACAAGAAGGCATAATATTTCTGGATCCACCTAGCGGTACTGGGAAGACATTTTGAATTAATTTTATTCCAGCTGAAATTTGGGTAAACAAAGATGTTCGCTCGCTCGCCTTGGCATCGGGAATAGCGGCTACACTTATTGATGGCGAACGAATGGCGCATTCTGCATTAAAATTACCGTTACATGTAGCTGATCATCAATTTCCAACATGTACATTACAAAATCGTCAGCACGTGGACAAATATTAACATAGTGCAAGGCCATTATAATGGACGAAAGCACAATGACCCATAGAAAGTCTTGGGAAGCATTGAATTGACCACTTTAGGATCTACGAAATAACACGAGTTTAATGGAAGGTGTATTGCTAATATTGTCAGGCGATTTTCGTCAAACGCCATTCCAAAATCGACACCAGCGGATGAAATTAATGCTTACTTGAAAAAGTCGGTCATATGGCAATACGTAATAACAATTAAATTAATAACAAATATGAGAGCACAAATTTCAAGAGACGAAAAAGCACAAGAATTTTCTGAACAGTTTTTACAAATAGGAGAAGGCACCTATCCCATAGATGCAAATTCTGGGCAAATCGTACTGACAAATGAGTTGTGCAATATTGTTGAAGCAACTGAAGAACTCATAACCGAAATATATCTGAATATCGTCGAAAATTACATCAATTCAGAATGGTTATGCGAGCGAGTTAATCTAGCGACGGAAAATGACATTGTTAACGACATCAACAGAACTGTTCAAGAGATGATTCCGGGTGAAGAGAAAACTTACATGTTGATAGATGCAATGATAGATGAAGATGAGAGTGTCAACTTCTCTACTGAGTTTTTAAATTCACCGAATGTTTCAGGAATGCCATTATATTGCCTCAAATAGAAAGTTGGCGCACCAATTATTTTATTATGGAATTTAAATTCATCAAAACTGTGAAATGGTAGGTAAAGACTCTGCATCAAGCAATTACAAAATCAAAGCCAATATAATGATTGGTAAAGGAAAAAGGCAGACAGTATTTATACGGCGAATATCTTTAATATCAACTGGATTGCCTTTCACTTTTAAGCGAATACACTTTCCAGTAAAGTTAGCTTACGGCATGGCCATCAACAAAGCACATGGTCAGACATTCCAATATTGCGATGTTAACATAAAGGAAACATGCTTTTCACACGGCCAATTGTATATTACCTGTTCGCGAGTTTGATCACGTCGAAATATGTTCATCTACAGCCCAAACTTTAAAACTCTAAATATAGTGCATAAACAAGTATTGTGAGTAAAAATTAATAAAACCTTAAAAAGTGTAAATCTTAATATATACAATAAAACATATTTTTTTTATTGAAATAAGTATTTTTAATTCTAACCTGTTTCTATGTAATTATTTAAATAATCAATTAATTTCATATATATTATTTATATAGCACGTTTAATGAAATGAACATATGTACATATAAGATGAAAAACGGGTATTTAAACCATTAAGCGTGCAATACATTTTAACCCGGACAACGCCGGATATCGCAGCTAGTAAACATTTAAAGCTTTAGAAACACTGCAATATGACTATAAATATACATCAGTGTTAACAAGTATTTTCAGGTAATATAAAAAATAACTGTCTGAATTCAATAAACATTTTTAACTTTATATAGTTCCGTCACTTCACTGAATAAAATGTACAAGTTAATCGTTTAACTTTTTTCAGAAAAAACGATAGATAATTGTTCAAATTCATAAAAAACACCTATAAATTCATAGTGGTATAATACTAAAATAAGTATCTCATCATTGCAGGGCCAAAGGTACAAGGATGGTAATACATATTTCCTTATTTAAGAACTTCCAGCAGTAAAAATTAATGGATGGACTGTTGAATAGGTGAACTTACTATGAATGGAAAAGGCTAAATCATTTAAATCAGTCCGGTAAATTGTACACATGAAAACAATTTTCCTGAATCCTTCCTAATCCCGTTAAGAGTAGAACTCAAAGGGGGACATACAATTTATGAATATTAATGATGTATTTCAGCATGTAAATTTATTGACGATACATCTTTCACAGACGTAGAAATATCTCAAAAAGTATGAAATTTAGAATCATCTTTATAGCTTTGCAATAAATTTTAGGTGAACTTATAATAAATATCGTTGTTTTCTCATAATTTGTCTTTAGAGTTTCATAAATAGGAACGTGCAATGTATTCTTGTGCATATTTTTAACGATTTATTTCGAACTATCTTACATACTTGTAAAAAAAACAGTCCAGGAATCTCTGTAAATTATTTTAATCACCATTACCACACGATACATGATACTGAAAAAAAATCGTGTAATTTATCTGCCTTATATACAATTTTCTTATAAACGTGTTAAGAGTCTTAGCTACTGAAATAAATTCAGTTTTAATATTATGTATCCCTATGCCAACAACAAGTTTCTACATCAAACAATTTCTAAGAAAACAATTGTGATCATTTTTAGTAATATTATCAGAATTGTCTTACTTAAAATTCTAAAATAAACCTTTTTGGAGACACTATAAGTCGCTCTTAAACTGATACATCATCGTTACCATTGCAGTATAAGCGAGTTAATATACTTTATTACCATGCCGAATATCAAGTTTCTACATCAAACCATTTCTAAGAAAAGATATTGTGAATTCTTTCGGCAATTTCTTTAAAACTGTCTTACATAACATTCTAAAATAAATAATCTCGGAGACACTATAGGTCGCTATTTCAACCAATACCTCATCGATACACGAAATTAAAAAAAGAAAACGTTTTAAGTAGATCATTTATTACCCTGCAATATTACCCTACAGTTTCGATATGAATATTGTTGAGTTTTAATTATTGCGACATACAGGTTAATATATTTTATTACTGTGCCAAATATCAACTTTCTACATCAAACCTTTTCTAAGAAATTTTTTTTTCTCATTTCCGGTAATGTCTTTAGAACTGACGAACACAAAATTTTAACAATATATTTGAATGGTAACTATTAATGATTATATGGATTAATATGTTTTATCAATTTACTAATTTTGAATGTCAAACGGTACTGATAAAATGGCTATGGCAGACGGATACGGACGAAAACGCGGACAAGTGGACAGATGTACGGGATGTGGAAAGGAAATGAAAATAAGAAACGACGATAAATAGGCACTGTTTCATCTTTTGTTAGAGTCGGAATAATTAGTGTTGTTTTAACATTTTATGTAATGTATTTTTTGCATCAATTATGCGAAGATCGACCCAGGAAACTTTTTACTTGCGCGATTGGTTTTTGTCAAGGTCACATAAACTTTGATTTTGCCAAGCCCTTTCAAAACAAAAGATATATTAAAATTAAATATTTCATTCCGGTCTGCTAATATATTTGGGATTCTTGACTAATATCGCCTCGTTTATGGTTTGTGTACTTTATGGTCATTAATATTTGTCCATAACGTGAGTAAAATAATGGATAATTGCTTTGTTTGATTTTATGCAACGTTTATATTTAGACTAGTTTGAAAGCTGCATAAAAATTCTGGGTAAACAAGTAAAAATAATCGGCGTATATAAATAATATAAACATAGAGATTATAAACATAGAGAAGTACGTAAATTATCGTTTAAATCTACATAAATGTTCATAAATAGCTACACAAATGTTTGTATACAGCTACATAAATGATCGTATACAACCAGACGATAATGAAAAAAAAACTATGACTACATTTTTGAGCGTCCTAAGTGAAACGCGGGTTATCTTAATATATGATTCCTATTAGCGATACGTTTTACTAAAACAAAGATAAAAAATTCAGTCATAAGTGTTGATTGAATAAATTCTATATATATTAATAACACCATAAATCACAATAATAAAAAATTATGTTTTTATTTACAATAATAACAAAATTAATATAATATTTATTCGTCTCTAGTTTAAATATAGATTTTAAACTTCGGTTATAAATCATGCCGTCACTCGAAAGTGAACACATGACTGAATGATAAGAAAATTATAATTGCAGATGAATGATCACATATATTTATTTTGATAATAGAATTCATTTAAATAATTTAATATCAATACACTATAATAGTTTCTAGCAATATTGATTAGAAAACGTTGTTAAGTTTTAAATTACGTCAAATTCTTGCTGGTATTTATGGATTTATGTGCATTGTTTATGTTAAATTTATTTAAATATATTCAATATGTAATTACTTTTCCAAAGTTTTATTTTTATTTTATATTAATTTTTTAAATGATCAATACTGAAGAAAATGAACAAGCTAATTAAAGCAAATTATTTCGTTTACATAAATCATTTATTTTCACAATATTTGCAAATTAATAAAAGTTACATATAAATGTCACTGTGTAATAAAAATAAAGGCAACTTCTCCACAGTTCGTATTATACATTAATATGGATAGTAAATTGTATTTTTTTGTGTGTTCGGAGTATCCTTCGCGTAATTAATAGTGTACCATTAATTATTTATAACAAAGCTAAGACGAGTTTATACCAAAGAAAACTCTCTATTCACAAGTGTTTTGCTTGGAGATCATGAAACTGATTATAATTTCTTATTGCGTTTTCCGTTTTGTTCATAAAGTTTCTTTTTAACTGAGGGATTTAGGTTACGGATGAAATTATTCAAATATATTGTTTTTGGGTTTCGTTATTTCAAACATATTGTGTGCTAAAATATTTTGCGGCAAAATATTGTTCGCATATATAAGACATCGGTGTATATATTAGAATGTTCGCAATTGGAACATGGCAATATACATTTATAAACTTGGTTTTATTTGAATTTGAGTGATGACTTTTTCTAAATCACTTAGAGTAAATAATTGCTATAATATGAGATCGTAATTCTCAATAAACGAATATCGAATTAAATAGATCAAAGCCAATAGTATATTTTAATACTTGATTTTATCCGAGTTCTTACTTTGAAGTAAATCTATCACCGCCTTCTTTTATTCCAAATACTGAAATTTAGTTTTCGCTTGTGCTTAGAAATTTTTAATTTTTATTAAGATTGTTTGTTTCAATTAAATAAAGAGATTTCTCTCATTAATGAAAAATAATTTTGTTGATATGCGAATTGTAAATTATATAATGGAAACTGTTATTGTATTGCCAATTCTTAACACTATTTTTAATTTTTCAAAAGCAAATTAAACTGTATACTCTCGTTATTCATTTGGTATATAGTTTTGTTGGCAAACAGTAATAAATCCTACCGACAATCGAATAATCACTAGTTGTGTCGTTTCATATTTCTAGTTATATTCATAAATTGTATCGTCACGAACCCTACTCAGGCGAGTCTTTTCTTTTTCATGAAACTTTTCAGACAGGAGCTTATGAATAGTTTAAACTTCCTATGATATTTTCTACACTCGACCTTTATCGCCTCACTTTGCCTTATGAATTTCATGATCGTAACGTAATAAAATTTGTAGTATGATGATTGTCAAATAATGAGGAAATATTTTTTTTTTTTTCACAACATCTGTTGTTAAAATAAATGTGTGTATATTTAGATTGTCTTGAAATAATATCTATATTTGTATTTGGATACAATAAATTAAAACATGAAAGAGAACGTTTCATATTTCCATATCCAATAATACAACAAGTAGTGAGAAAAGGCTATAAAGCATGCTACTTATCAAAGTAAAAAATAATTTAAAAACGAACGTAAATCGCATGTTTAAAGTGACTTATCTATTGTAAATGCAATATTAACTAATTATTCTTTCTAATTTATATACAGTTTTGACATGTTTTCATAGCCTATTTTACACAATTAAGATATAATTTTATACATACAAGCAACTGTCACCTTAATTTGTGTCGAATGATATACGTATCTTAACAATCAATTTAAAATCAATTTTAAATTATGAGAACATTATATAATATTAAATTAGAAATACTCTGATTATTTTCACAAATGTGTTATTTACTACTTCCTTCCAAATTGATTATTCACAAATATAATGAAAATGAAAAAAAGCAGTAGTCAAGTTGTTTTTTTCATTGGATTATTAATAATAACTCCATAAACGATATTGAGTAGTGCTTTATTAATAAAGAAAAATGTGAGTTACAGTATTAAAGTGGAGCCTTACCGGCTTTATTTCCATCACTTTACCATTTGCTTCACCCTTCGGGATATTAATTTTTAATTTATTCATCACTAAACTACCGTTATTATAGCTATTAGTATTTGATCAAAAACTGTAAATTTATACATAATATATATATATTTATATACATATATATATATATATATATATATATATATACATTTTCTTTTTTTTTTTTTACATTTTTTTTTCTCTCCGTCGTTTCGCTCTTGACAAAACGGTCGTGATCAGAATGTAGTATTTTTATACCCGTAAAAATACTACATTTGCTGTTACTCGCGTCACGATGCCCCTCCCACTCTGCCTATTTGTCGTCGTCCTGTTGCACTCATACAGGAGACCGCCTAGAGCAGACTTGATCTGATCTGTCCACCGCATCGACGACCTCCCACGTAATTCGCCTTCTAGTATTCCCTGCATAACAATGCGTTCCACGAATTTACTATCTCCACGCATGACGTGACCGAACAATTTTAAGATCCGAGTCTGAGCAAGTGCTGATTGATGTTGCTTGATGCCGAGTTTAGTATAAAGACATTGGTGGGGAACTCAGTTCAAGATACCCCAAGCATTTTTCTCCAACACCACATTTCCAGAGCGTCTATTTTATTCTTCTCAAGTATTAGATGCGTCCACGTCTCTGAGGAGTAGAGAAATATGGGGAACACCAGTGTTCGAACGAGCGGGTCTTAGTGGCTTTGCTAATGTTTTCATGTTTTTTGTTTTGCTTTGTCAATTTGGCAATAGCGCATTTTGTAATCAACATTCGTCTCTTCACCTCATCCAGACATACGCCGTTTTTAGACGTCAACGCTCCAAGGTATATATATGACTGAACTACTTCGCAGTTTGCTATTTGAGTGTTATTGGGCGAGTTGTTTTTGGTACGGTCAACAATCATAATTTTTTTTGCTGCTATGGAGTTTTAAACCAAACTTACGCGCTCCATCTTGAGAAGTAAGTCCGAATGTGGCGTGCATCAGAAGCAAACAAGGTGGTTCATCTGTATAGCGCAAATTTGATATTTTGTACCCCTCAATGCCAACGCCTTCCATCCAGTTCTCGAGAGTAATTCTCATTATGAGTTCGGTGTGAATGTTGAACAGTAGTGAATATATTATACACCCTTGACGCATGCAAGCACTACGATGAAATTAATTGTCTGTGTAATGATAATTGTTTGTTAAGATTTCATCTATCTCTACTGATGCTATTTCTTCTTCTTAAGGTTGTTTCAGAAGATGTGCGAGATGTTTTGATGTTCCCATTTCAAGTTGTGTACTTCATTTTGGCCTTTTCACCGAATCAAAAGCCTTCGAGAAGTTAACAAAAGAGATATACTCTCAAGCCTTCTTGCTAATCTAACTATAAGGATCTGTTCATAAGTACCTTTTTCTTAAAAAGTAAGCCTTCAGTCCTTCACTCGAGACATGCAACATGATTTTGCTTGCGTGTGAGATAAGGACAATAAGTCGGTAATTGTTTGAACTTTTTGGTTGAGCTCTTTTTATGTAATGGCACAAATACTGTATGAACGCGTTCCTTTGGCCACGTTCCTATCTACCATATTCTGTTGCATGTGGTGTGGAAGATATCAATTCATTGCTCTCCCCTAGCCTTTGTGGTTTCGATAGGAATCGAATCTTTACCAACGATTTTCCCATTTCTCAGAAGCTTAATTGCAGCTCTAACTTCCGACTTCAGAATGTTTGGTTTCAATTATTCTTACCTAGGCTCTGTGGGAGAAAAATTTTTCGACTGTGAGTCTACGAACAAGTAACTGGCAGTAACTTTTTCATGTCTCAACAATTCGGTTGAAGTTCGTTTCCACTTCGCTACGACTACTTTTAATCACCCATATTTTGGATGACAGTGCTTTGGTAATAAATTAAACCTTGTGATAAATCGATTGCGTCCCTGGGCTCATGTTTAACGGAATGCGCTTCGACTTCTCCATATATCTTCTCAAAATAGGTGTTGCGGTCTTTCCTACGTGCCGTCTGTATTTGTGCTGATTTAAGATTGGGGTTCTTAACTTCCGCGCCTTCCGCGTCTTTGGTCAACCAATGCGAGAATGTCTTCAGTCATCTGATTTTGTCGCATGAGTTTTTAAGTCAGTAGTGGTCTGGACTCTGCAACCGCAAACTCTTTGCTCGGTTCCAAAATATATCAGGCGACTCTGTGCAATTGGGTGTCCCGCTTGATACTATTTTAGAGGTATTAAAAACTCATATGAAATACTTGAATAATTTATAATAACGAGAGGCCGTCTCATTTTTTTGAATGCAGTTAACACAACGATAGTGCACTTTCCACAGGGATGTGCAAGAATACCTCCAATTTCTTCTATGTTCTATAATAAAAAATTACGCTCAGTTGTTTTGTATTATGCGCAGTAGAAATGGACGTAGTTTTTTATGTTTTGAGTTTATACGTTTCCTGATTAATGGCTAATCAAATTCAAAAACAGGAAAGGATGTTCTTTCTGGCTTTACGGAGAACTTTGTCTCTTCGTCAGGTTTTTTGCATGATAGTTTTTTTAATGATACCAAATTCTCTATCACATTCTAAATAACAATGTCATCGCATTGAGTAAATAATGTTGATCATTATCCGCAGTTTAGTGGTAAAAATAACATAATTCAGAAATTTGTTAAGCACTGGAGCCACAGAATATGATTGGTCTTTGACTTTTTCATGGAGAAAATTAAGGATAAAATAATAAGTGTAAATCTCATTTGATTTCTTCTCCGGCAATCATTTTCCCATAACAAAAAAGAACGAGTTTAACTGGGAGAGTCCATGAATATTATTAAGAATTAACGTTCACGGTCTTCTGTAAGAAAGATCTATTTCAGAGCGTCCATGGTGAAAATTTCCTGCATAGGTGATGATTGATATTTGACCCGGGTTTGCTTGTTTTTTTCACGGAAAAAAATACTTTTCGATTCATGCAACTTATTTTAAACTTCAAATCGTTTCATTTCTTTCTCGAAATTTTCTTTTATGGAGGCATTTTTCAAATTTATTTTGAGAGATTTGATGTATGCTAAGAACTTATCATAATCGCTACATGTATTAGAACGTACGTATTTAAATTCGATAATGAAATTGTTTGTAAAATGTTACCTGCATGTCTCATGGGAAATCTAGTTTTGATATTCAGTTTGAAATTTTTAACATTTATTTCTTCTGGTAAATATTTTTTAAACTTTAATGCCTTCTTCTACCACGGAAAGACTTTATGTGCTTCATGACTTAGAGATTTAGCTCTGGTGGTAATTCTTAGGAAGATTAATGTGATTCCCATGCATATCTGTGGATGAATTACTTGATTTAAGTAAAAACTATTTTAAGATACATTTTATAAGCCTTATCATATCATGAATAAATGACACCGGTAAAACTTTTATATCTTTTTTCCCCTAAATTCCCCAATCTGTAAGCAGTGTGCAACTTCTTACCATCAATTTATTCTTTAAGTACACTTCCCTGCACTTCTAAAAGATATGTCAGACCCCACAAATAAATATTTTAGGCATCAAAAATTGTCATTAGATTAAATTATTTCAAAATCCATGCTTTTCTGGCTAAGACTTTTAAAACATTTAAACATCTTATATTTCAATCAACACCCATTTCACGACACTGTAGTTCTATCTTTCTGTTTACCTTAGATCCCAAACATTTTTTTCTTAATATTATTCAAGGATGCCCTAATACATTATACTTCTTTTCTGTCCTCTCATAAAAATTTTTTTAAACGATATGTACAATTTGTATGTAAATTTTCTTTTAAAAAAATTAACACAAATATTTTCCGTTTGACTAGATACAGAAAAAAAGAATAAGCCACAGCAGTGTTCGATTCTAAAAATAACCTTCCAAGTGTTCTTTGAAACGTTTGTTCTTCGAGTCCTTAACTCGAAATATTTGTGGACAACGCTTATTCATTGCCGGTACGGCTTGGACATTACGTGTTTTTGCACAGCACTAAAATATTTACACATAGATTCCTTGATGACCGTATTATTTCAAAGTTCTACCTCTATGCCACAAAATGACATTTTCAGCTTAAAAATGCAAAAGTGACAACGTGTCCACACATATATATATATATATATACATATATATATATACATATATATATATATATATATATATATATATATATATATATATATATATATATATATATATGGATGGAGAATGGAAATTCTTTAGTCGATACTATTGACTACATAGAGGTTCTAGAGAAAATGCAGAAAGAAAAGCAGGGGCAGTGTACAAACACGTAAATTAGGCGGTATTAAAATTGATGTCTAGGATATTAGGTACATAATTTTTTTTTCAAAAGTGTCATGGTACTGAATGCAAAAATAAAAATGATAGTGGTTAATGTAAGATGCTAATCACATAAGGTCCGAAGAAAAATTTACATAATAGTATTGAAAAAAGACGTGTTCAGTGAGATTGTGATGTAGAGGAAAGTGTGATTGCAAAGATATTAATACTAGTAATCGCACGTTAATTGTGATTACAAAAGAAGGACTATTAGAATAATCAAAAAGTTTTATGCGGAAGAATAAATGGACGAAATAAATTGAATAGAAAATAAAGAGTAATGAAATCTGAATACGCAGTAGTAGTTTAATCCAGATAAACGGCATCGAATGGATAGTATGGAGCAAATCCGGTTAAAGAAATATGACCATCCGATATTTCAGTTTATGCTGCCTAAGTGGAAGCCGATATAAAGACATTAAATAATAGAATCATTGACGTAGAATAAAATAATCTTTGACACCTTTCCTAGTATTAGACAGTGGTTACTTTATTTACGTATTCGAAAATAATAAACATAGGACCAAAAATAAAACATCTCACTAATACATTAAATCATTTTACAACATAAGTTTCAGCTCGTTGGATATTAATTTTTAAACACAATGGTATTACTCATTATTTAAATTTTATATGATTACATATGCTGTATTTTTAAATGAAAAATATGAACTAGTTCGTAGCAACAGGAAATTAACGCTATCTTTCTTAAGTAATGTAATAGTGGTGTACTTTTAAGTTAACAGTTGCAACTCTGTCCTCGATTTTTATTTTGTTTTGAGTATTTCAAGTAATTTTGAGAAACAGTTATTGTTATTTTTCTTAAATCTTTTTAATGGGATATAACGCAATCAAAACATATCGAAATAGGTCTCTGAATAAACATTTTTTGATTAAATTTCTCAAAATATTAATATATTTACATTATTTACAAACATTTAATGATAACGAATCATATTTAGATTTTGAATAATGATTTTTTCCCATTATAGAAAAATATACACTTTTTTTATTTTTTTGAGCATTTTGATCAATTTTTCTTCCCAGTTGCTAATATGTTTATATTATACCCCCCTGCCTTTTGAAATTCATATTTACGACCTATTTAATATTGATTGTTTGATGCAAGGAAAATAACAAATATTATTTAGTTTCTTTTTTATCACGGAATTTGTATTTAGAATGGCTTGATATTTTACCTAGTTTGCAATATAGGAAAATCTATTTAACGCAACGAAATTAAGCACGCCTTATAATATCTAAAGCAATTTAAAAATGAAAACATTATTGACAGGAATTCCAAAATATTGTATAACAAATTATTTTCTGCAATGAAAAATTAAAAGAATACAATTAAGTAATTTTTTGAGCAATTTTCAATTTTTGCAAATGACACAACAACGAAAACATTTTGAAAAAGTAGAGCAGCATAGATTGAGATGAAATACTATTAATTGTGATGTTATATATAATATATCACGTTAAATGTGTTATCAATCGTGAGAGACGAAAAAAGTGTGAATCTTTTTTAGTCCGATATAGTAAAAACTACTAATTGTTACTAAAATTTAAGTTACGTGTCCCACGGAAATCACTTTTCAGTTTAATTTCATCCTTATTTGCTGCACATTTTATAACCTTTATCTTTTTATGAAGTAAACTTATGTCAAAGTGCAATAGCATGGTTGCAATTTCTTATGTTTACTTTGATTAGTAATAAGATAACAAAAACTTGTAGTAGTAAAGTAGGAAAAAAAATCTCCTTTACGTTAATATACTTGTAAAATATCATGGCTAATTTCATATACTTAATGCATTATTAAGATACTTCTGTATTAATTCATTAGACTATTCTTAATGCATTATTAAGATACTTCTGTATTAATTAATTGTAAAAAAAAGTTAACGTGGATAAAAATGTTATCACTTTATTTTATCGCACAGTGATTCATATAGCCAACGACATAGCATTTATCATAAGTATTAACAAAACTAAGACGAGTTTATTACACGGAAACTCTCGATTCACAAGCATTTAGTTTTTACGTCAATGAAGTAGATTCTTTTTCATCGTGTACGTTTTTGCTCGTGGAACGATTTTGTTGACGGATTAATCTAGAGGATGAATTCCTTAGTGGGCTGTGTGACTATTGGAAGTATCTGCGAGAAAATTAGGGGTCCAAAATAATAAAATGAATGACGAAGCAGATGTGATACCTAAGCGCAATTTCAAATATTTTATTGTTCGAAATATTTGCGATAAAATATTTTTTATTAATTTCTACTTATAATAAAATTATAAACTTTAAGTGGCCGTACATTGAAAATATTTATAAAATGATTATCGACGTTATCCCGTCAAGAATAAGTAATGGAATGCTTTAAGACCGTTTATGGAATTTTTATATTTTCGTATGTTTTGTGTATAGACGTCGCGTAAAACTACTATTCAAATTTGAATGATGTTTTGAAACTTGAATTCTGAAACTTGAAATAACATTAACATTTATTTCGTCGCATTTGGTTAACTCAATCAGAAATTATACGAACTCAATGTTTTCAAAACTGCATTTACTTTGTATTAGTACAACCGCAAGAGAGAATACACCACTACTTGACGCTTATTAATTATGCAAATATGTATTCTACATATGTAAACCAATAGATGACGCTACGTGTATCTTAAATTTCGCGATTAAATTTTCCACCCGGACGTACGTCGATGACTGGGCATGGCCAGAGGTGAAGTGAGGGCGTATAATTCAAAAAACTGCTTCGATAGGTTTCTCAGTAGTTCGTGGATCTTAAGTTGCTGGCAAGTTACTTTAACAAATTTTCGACGAATTTTTTTTGGGTTTTTGTTTGAGTTAGAAGAAATATTTCATTTGAGTATATATTAAGTGCTATTTGTAGTTATTATTTAAGTACTTTTATAAAACTCTTCTTTAAATCCTACGCAATTTTTCTATAAAAACAACTCGAACAAACTCTGGTAAAAATCCAGTCTGAATTTACGATTCGTTTTTGTTCATGTAAGTGAGACGTAAAATTATTTTGAAATATGAATAGCCCAAAATTTTGCTGTGAATAACATAAGCATTCCGATTTTTCCGAGAAAAACTGCTTTTGTTTGGTTAAGGGAAAAGGGAGTAACTACAAGCGATTGATAGAACAGACAGGGATAAGCATTGAAACAAAAACTATCGAGTTTAATGCTAACATATAGATATCTACGTCCCGCATTTTAAGGTGCAGAAGGATTTGAAAGAAAATAAATGAGAACAATACATCTTTAATAGTTTTTCCTCAATAATGGCATCACTATTATTGTGTTGAAAATATTATTACAATTTTCGAACACTAGAACCAAAAATATCATAAAAGTATGAGTGGAATAACGCATGAGTATGAAAATGAAGACAGTTAATGTGAAATATATTTACTCACACAGGCTCCAATGACTATTTATTAAAATGCTTGTAATTTAAACAAACAAATGTAGAAACTCGTGTCGTTATTTCGAATTAATCGTTTACTTGTTAGGCATCGTGGACTATTATTAATTTTGTTATAATTTATTATTATTTAGATTATATTAAATAATTAAACTTAATGTCTTAATCCCTTATTATGTATGTAAAACTGATAAATTGTATGGTTACAAATATGAAGGGAATTATATCGATCATGAAATATTGTAAAGTGGCATCATTTATTGAATCCACTAAGTTTAGTCAGCGGAGCATAATGAGCTTTCATAAATGAAACATCAAGATAATTACAGTGGTCTTATAAACAAAGTTGATTAAAAAAAAATTTAATTAATTTTAAAGTCATTTGTTAAAAAAATACGATTATTGTATTATCAATAATTCATATCGTTTCGTTGGAATTAAAATTATAATTATTATTTTTACCTTTTTAATCAGTAATGAGCATCTTTTGTGGCACTAATAACCTGAACTCAAACAGGGCGTACCTTTTGTATTCGACGAATCGTCTTAAACGAGGCCAGCATACGAAACCCAAACTTGGCTTTCGAAAAAAATATTGAGATGGCTAATAAATAATGAGCGATTGTTAATGTTATAATTTTTTATTATATTTCCAATTTAAAATTAATTTATCGCCGATAAAGTAATCACCGTCATTTTGTACTATAACTCTCCAACGCACTGGCAGTCGATAGCATGTGCATAAAATTAAGGTGGCTTGGATTGATAAAATTGGACTATGAACTGTCGCAGACGGTCTTCATCATAAAACTTTTTTCCAGTGAGGTGTTGCTGAGGGATCTAAACAAACAAAAATCAGTGGGTGCAAAGTGTGGAGAATATGGCGGGTGGGAGATCTGTGTCAAATCAAAATCTAAAACTTTAAGGCGGGTCTGTTTGGCTATGTGAAGATCGGGCTATGACTACGGCTGGTCCAGGCCAAGTCATGTGGTACCCGCACCGTATTGCAAGTTTTTTCCCAGGTGGTGTAAATTATTCTCTAGAGTTCCGTGGAAACACCCGAGCTCAGTTCCTAGACAGCGTGTCGTTAATCGGCTATCTTTTTCAATTATTAATTTTAACCTGTCGCTATCCAATTCTACTGGATATACAAAACATGGTTGATCACTCAGGAGAGAATAATCGCCGCTGCGAAACCACTGGAAATATCGTTTTACAATAGGTTCAGATACTGCTTTAGGAGGTATGGTACGTAGTTGGCGTATGTTACGCCTAGCTTCGGCAGCAGAGTGACCAGATTGGTACTCGTAGAGTAGACAAAGTCTTACATGCGTCTTAAAATCGTCCATTTCTATGCGTGTTAACAGAGCAGTGTCTTAGTTACTACTGAATCAGAGAGAGCGTGCCGCACCCTTTATATGTCTTCGATAATGGAAGCTTCAGGAACTTTTCCATATCTCTTAGATAATTTTCGAAAAAATTTACTTTTTAGCCAACCCGATAAAAAACATTTCCGCTAAACGCTAAAATGTCTTCTACACTAGGCTATTAGTGTCTCGTTTGGCGTGCGAATTATATAATCACGATACCGTATATAATCAGGATTAAATACACATAGAGTGATTCGTTGGCAGTAATGGAGGAATTCTCTTCTTTATTGTGATCACAAAATAATATTGAGATCAAGTCGAAATTATGTATGTTTGTAATTTAGGTTGGTATATAGAGTAACATTATGTATATAATAATGAATAAAAAACAATTTCTAATCCTAAATCTTTATAATTTATAATAAACAAAATTCCTTCATTAAAGCTAAAAAAAGCGAAAATGTGTTTTGAAAACATTTATTTTTATTTATCTGTTTAGCTTTCTTTGTTAAAATGTTTTGTTATTATATGTGACTCTGTTAATAATAAAATATATATAAAGCATTGTATTATTATGAACTCAAAACATACACAGGAATTGATATTTCGACGACATTTGCAAAACAATTGCCTTGGGCTATATTTAAAAAAAAGGTCAAATTTATATTATAACTATATTTTTCGTTTAATATCTATTATGTTTTATTAATTGAAAGCTCTTGTTGCTAGTTTCACAGATGTATATATTATTGAGAAAAAAATATATGTTGCTTTTTCATTCGACGAAATATTTGTTTTTCCTTTAAAAAATTCTTACAGAAGTGGCAAAAAATGAGTCAAGAAACAATTTTAACGAAAACAGTTTAATAGTAAAGTATCATACTCACATACTAATACATTGTGATTATATTTCCAAGTCTTTCTGCTTGATTGTAAAAGTTAGTCTTTAAGTCGTGATTCTGGATTAAAAATAAATTTTTAATTTATTATGTAAACTGGTTCTATTATATATTATATTGTTTTTATGCAAATCAAATGAAGTGTTAATATGTTTTGGTATGAAAAATATGTTGATATTAAAAATATCATATTTAATTGCGATAACTTATAGTTCCTTTCAAAATGTTCCCTAAATAAAAAATTTAAAATACCGTCAATGTGCGCAGTTTTCTCGGATTCAAAGTTGCGCTCTTTATCCTTATATTTTATTCATAAATGCATGTAGGTCTTTTGTTTCCATGAACGGTTTTAAATGACGCCCGCATCGATCGTTCAACTTCCCCTTCCTTTCTCGCTTTCGAAACGATGAAGTAATGGAAAACTTCCCTCCAAACAGCCGACATGTTCATGACAATCGCTCGTTATCGCATCGTTTATTCTTTACGAATGGGGAACTGTTCTATTATGTGATGATCTATACATGTGATGAAAATGTCACATGTACTAAAAGAATTAAAGACGCTTTATAATTATAATGAAAAATAAACGGAATCCAACGGAAATGGAATTAACTATGTATAATAAAGTGGCCACGTCAAAAATTACACATGGAAATTTCGGAAAATTTATGAACGTGATAAAAACCTATTAAAAGTTAACATAGAAAATTATTTAAATAAGATAATTACACAATATCTGTGGAAAAAGTAGGAAATGCACTTATTCGATGTTATAGTGTGGAAGGAAATATGATTGTAAAGATAAAAAGTCATGAGTAAGTTGGCCACCTTGATTATGTGACCTTGATATATTATAAAAGAGAAGTATGGCATTCTTATCTTATCAAAGTAATAGTTAATATAAAGATATTGATAGATAGATGTCGTGACTTTGAGTACTTTTACTTTCAAACTTGGGCAAGAGAATTATCCGAGAAGAACATTACAAGATATTGTAAATAGATTTATTAATTCTTGGTCACTTGACATTGATTATAATTATAAAAAATTATGTATAAAAAAAACAAAGAAGGCAGTCGATTTATTTAGTTTCTTGGACAATGATGAGCTCTAAATACTTCATAGGGTATATTTTATCACTTAGATCGATAATCAGGTTTATCCCTTATTTTTGATACTATGTTTTTCTTCCGATGTTAGTTACAAAGTTCACAAGCCTTTTATTTTTGAAGAATATTTTAAATCGACAATGCATATTTTAAACTTTAAAGATAATTATTAAAATAAGACACACCAGACAACTTTAATATTAAAAATAATTCATAACAAAAATATAATTGAGAATAAACAACATAAGAATGATTAAAAACATTAAAGTAACGTGCCCAGAAAACACGTTAGGAAACTGTATTTAATGCATATTACATTAATGAAGTAAATGAATTTTAATCAAAATGATAAATTAATTGACCTTGAGGTAGAAACGTACAGATTAATTCTTTCAAATGTATAATGAACTTAGATTTAAGTGGAGGCGCCCTATCCTCTTTTAGGATCACCGGGCCGCCGACCCGTAGCAAAGGCAGTCGAAGATGCCGCTTGTTGCGATACTGCAGTTCAGCCAAGTACTCGCTAATCCATCTGAATCAGAAATGTCGTCTTAATTCTTCAATGGACTCGTACTTAGTTGGATGCTTGGGTATTGGTGTCGACGGGAGTGAAGTGAGAGGTCTGCCAATTAAGAAGTGGAGTTAAGGGATATGGGTCGTTAGGATCAGTTGTTATAGGAGAGAGTGGATGGAAAAAAAAGGCAAGCCTCTATCTGCACGGACAATGTTTCTTATAGGCGAAATTAGCATTGCTCATAATATGTTTTAAATTATATTTTCTTGACTTTACACCACCTGTCGTAGGGGAAACGGGGGTATAAAAGACAAAGCAATGCTTTCTTCTAAAGCGAAAGTGTTTATCGCTGATTCAGAGGACTTGAGAATTTTACCCAATTCATCATTCACCCCAACAAAATTACGTCCATTATCGCAATGAATGGGATAAGGTTTACTTAGACGAGGTATGAATCTACGCCATTACAGTTAAATACATCTAAAATGAGATCACCGACCAACTCCAAATATGTCTATACCTTATATGCCTTCGTTAAAAAACAGATAAACAAACTAAGGTAATATTTTAATAATTTATTGACTCTTCCCTCTTTACTTGATATTTGAAACGTGTCCGTAAAGTTGACGCCATATATTTGGGATAGGAAACCTTGTCTATTCCTACCAGGTGGTAAGTGGTCCATTAGTTACTCCATAATCTTACCATATAAACGCGTACAAAGTACACACTGTTTTACTACTCTTTGGGCTAGGATTCTACCCTTCAAAGGTCTAAATTTTTTACGCAGAAAACTGAGAATCAATTGTGGATCGGCATGCTTCAGTGGTATGTGTTCATGTTCCATTAATAGCAGCGTAAAATTATGCTTATTATCAAGAGAGACAACTTTTATATCTTTTATTGGATAACTTTTATTGAATTCATAGTCTGTGTCGATAAGACGACCATCAACTCGTAGCGCGCCGTTCCTGTCAGTAAACGGCATCGCCGTCAATAAAGATTAAATTTTTTTGTTTTTTTTATGTTCAAGTAACCTTAATTCATTTAGAAATAAATATTCTTGCCCAATTTCAATTGTTTCTATTTCAGCTTGATGCATCTCATCAAGTGAAAAAGGTCCCCTTAATTTGATTTTAACATATTTCTTTTTATGATTATAAAAATATGAATATTTACGTAAGAATTGAATTTAATGAATTAACACAAAATCGAATAACTTTCATATATTAAAGATTAGATTGTTATCAAGATTGTTTATGTTTAATAAATTTCTCCTTTTTTTCTAAAATATTTACGAGTATACTCATGTTTCCCGTTCATGTTTTTCCTAAAGTTTGTCTCTAAATTTGGAAATCTAAATTTATAATTAAATTACGTATCCCTTAATGTTTTGGATGACTAACACAATGGCACACGAAATGGAATTCCATCATCATTAAAGCAATTAATTTTACGATTTATAAAATATTTTTCATGTGTTTCTTATATATATGTGATAGGAATTTAAGGAAGAATTTTATTTATTTCTTTACTAAAATTACTATAAATATTTTTGGATTTAGTAAGGCAAGTTTTGAATTCTTTAATGGTTGGTGAATTTAGTCCTAATAGTTTTTTTCAGGATTAATAAGCAAGTAAAATATTTCCGCTCCTAATATACTGCCAATATCAGATGGCTTAAAGAATTCAGGATCCGCTAGTTTAATTGAATTTGGTATTGGCAGTGATAAAGATTCGACTAAAGAATTTGCCAAGTGACTTTATATTATATATATATATATATATATATATATATATATATATATATATATATATATATATTTATGTATTTAAATATATATTAATCAAAGAACATATGTTAAAGTTAATCATTTCTGAATTGTTACATTTAAAGTCATTGATGCGTGAAATACAAACTGGTTCCGTATCAAGTGGAATAAAACTCAGTTTGTTTCCAAAGTTTTCAGTTATAAAGGATGACTGACTGCCTGAATAAAGTAAGGCTCGAGCAATGTAAGGTTTATTATTTAATTTATCGTGTATTTTAACTAATGCAGTACCAAGAAGTACTCGTTTATCGTGACAAATTGAAGATGTAGCTGATAAATACTGTACTGGTAAGTTGTTTGTATTATCCGACGTTACAGGCTTTTTATCCGGAATAGCAAATTCTGTCCCGGTAGCCACTTATGTTCTCGCCAAATAGGGGTGTACGTGAACATGAAGAAACTCAATGTAGAATGTTGAACGTAATGTATAATTTGAAAGGTAGATTATAAATGATTATATAAATTCAAAGTTCAAAGTATGAAGGTGCGGAGGCGTGCTCCCGCAGTTGTTGTCTCGTCCAGAGTCGAAAGTGCAGTGCGTGGATAAAGAAGAAATTTAACATGGTGATTGCCTCGATTGTTAGTGCGTGGTTGGCCTCTCTCACGGTGGCGCGAACAGTATGAAAAGTCTACCGATATCGACAACCACGTATTTAATATACTATTAAAATATTTTGACTATCATTTATTTATTATTTTAATTTTGTTTCACGACATAGCTTTCCTCTAAGAAATAACCACACTTTTTTTTCAGTGCATTTTTTAATATAGTAAAAGCGACCTACTTATTTCAATCACTAGTTTTCTGGTTAATTTTAAGTGAATCCAAAATTTAGAATTATTTCAAATTATGACTATATATATCATGATTAGATTTACAATATATGTATATGATTTCGAAATTAATAACAAATAATTTCTCCAACACCGTTCGCTTATTTATGTGATACTTTGGCATAATCAGCTCTTTTTAAATGCTGACTGTTTGTCAAGGCTGGTTTGCCGACAAAAATATACTTAGCTTTTATTATCAAGCTCAATTAGTCATTAATATCTACAGTATGCGCTTTATTTTATTTTAATAACTTAGATAATTTCAGAAAAGTCATACAAAAATCTAGCTTGTTTAATCAACATCTTAAAGAATTCAAGGTAAATTGCTTGAATAAAAAAAGCTGGAACTATTAAAAATTAATAAATATTATACAAAAATAACTGAGAAAATTTGCAAAAATATTATCTTAAAAATGGGAATAAATTGATATGAGTAAATTTATGTAGAAAATAGTAAAATTAATGATTAAAGGGAAAGTTCCAGTAAATTTTAACTTTTACAACTGAAATAGAAAATTGTCATAAAATAATATGTGTTTAGAACTAATTGGACTAAGTAGGTTTTCTCAGTCAATTCTAATGATGGCTTCCAATGGTCTGTGTACCAATATCATTGCGCGATGTGACCTGTGAAATCATAACACATACATAGTTGCTATTTCAAATGTAATAAACAGTAATGAACATTTTTGTAACACGTTAACCTATATTTTGAAAATAAAATACTTATTTTCATGAAATTATATATATATATATATATATATATATATATGTATATATATATATATATATATATATATATATATATATATATATAGATATAGATATACACACCTTTATTGACTGTAATTTTATATTCCCGTAGTCATGAAAAATAATATTTTGTATTTCATCCGTTTCTCAATAAAAAGTATAATTTGCCACTTTAAACTTCGTTCAGCTGAAAATAGTGTTATTTAACACTATTTAAAATGTTAGTCGAAAATAATTTCAACTCTTGAAAAATCGTTAAATCAGTGGACTATTTTAACAAAATAAAGTGTTTTATTTTACTATCAAACTTAATTCAAATTCTAAAAATTAATTAATTATTTTAAAAGTACTCGCGAGTCATTTAATTAGTTTGACGCTAATATTATAAATTCAGCTTTCTTTGTACGTTATTTTTAAGTAGAATAAATTAAATTAGCGTTATTCACGCTAGGTTATATTTTAATAAAATACAATTATATGAAGCTATACTAACTTTAGCTTAGCTAAACTTATGACTAATAAACCTTTTGAGCTTCTAATTAGTTAGTCTCGAATTAATTTACATGAAAATTTAGTTGCTTAATTCGGTAAAAAAAATTGCAAACGAAAGATTCGTTATAGCCTAAAATAATCGTGAATACCTAATACTAATTGTAACTGTTGTAATTTTTACATTTATTATTGAAAATTATGGATAACCAGAACTCATCTGTAGGTTAATATACGTACATTACATCTTTTCCTTTTACGCAACGCGTCCTGAATTATTTAACACATTACTTAGTTTATTTTGTTCTTAGCTCTCTAAATTGTCAGTAGTAAACTCTAACTCATATAAAACTTATTGGTACTGTTGTTTACCTGTTAGCTCTCAGTGCTATTGTTATAATGAGCTTTTGCGAAAAGCTTTTGCGTGTTATGATAATTCTTTTATGAAATTGTTTTTGGCGAACTACCAATTTCGGTGAGATTAATTCATTTGTATACATATTCAGTTGTAAGTTTCCACTATTATGATATTATCCATGTATGTAGTGAGTATTATTCCTCATAACAAATGTTTTGTAGAGACGTACGTTTCTGAATAGAAATGTGTTTTATATTTCCATTGTTGTCTCATTTGGTTTTGGATCAGCTTACACATTTACACTATCAAATCTTTTTGGAACTACTTTTACTTCAATATTTCAAAATTGTCTTTCAAATTGTCTCCAATAAAATACCTGTAATAGGCAGATAAACGCAGAGACGATTCAACAAGCTTTTCATATGATAACTTTTTTTATAGACCGTAAAAATTATTTCCTTTGATCTCAATAAAATCTTCGTCCCTGGATGTGTTGAAAAATTAGCTTTATATTGAGTTCAAGTGCATATTAACTTACAAGGTGTTTTACCCATAAATAAAATCAATGTGCATCGGTAGAGTAATGAATTCTACGTTAAATACTGAAGTAGGAAAAAATACCTGAAATCAAGTTTTTTAAATAATTTCCATATTTATTTTTAACAATTTTTGTGCATATGACTCTTAAAAAAATTAAAAATGACACAGATTACTCTTTCTTTTATACTGATTACTGTCAGTTTCTCTTAATATAGACCAGCAGCAATCAGCTAACATATTATTATCCCAAAAACCTTGGTACTTCTGGTCAAAAATCTTCAAAAATCATGAAATCGTTCACAATGTTCATTACTTACGCTTCCCAGGTTTTCAGGAAAATAACCCAGATGCCAATGTCAAAAATGAATTGTTAAACACATGCTGACCCCTATGTTTTGGTAAATCATCAATAAATTGGAAACAATTTCTTTATAATCCTCCGATTTATTGTTACCCAAGAAATTTTTCACTACTGAATAACAAGCATCTTTTTCGACACTGGATAAATAGCCACCAAAATTTTCATCCTTCAATATCTTTCTTATTGTGTGGCTGGTTCATTGACTTAAACAGACCACAAATATTATGGCAGTACTTATACCCATCCTTTGTTTTAAAATACTCAGTAAATTGATCACTTCTCTTGCGGTAAAAACCCACTAGGGTGTCAGGGGCTAACAAATTCCATTGCTGAAGACGTGAAGCTAGCACCGCAGATTTACTTTTTGGATGCTGCAAGGTCATTTAATTCACTCTGTGATATTAAATGTGGTTCACTATCTTTAGATCCACATCCATGAAAGTCATAAAAATTAGTGTCCTGGCTCGACATAGGTTCATCTAATTAAGTCTCTATGAGCTCTTTGTAATTGTCTGCACTTGAATTGCTGGGCAATGCTGGATAACGAACTCCTTCAGAATGTAATACAGGTTTTGTGAGTGACGAAACATCGGGGTATTGTATACGATTTTGTATTTGCGGTTAAACCCTGAAGTATTTGTAAGGCAGAAGTAACAGTCAGTGGCTTAATTTCTTGATTCTGTCCATAACATTGGGACGCCAAATTGCAAATCTTTATTTTTTCCTGCAGCCTAGTTCAACAATATACTCCTATAATTTTACATACTACTCCAGGAACCCAGCTTTTATCAATATTTGCTATCGAGAATTGAAAATATTTGAAATAGGCTCGTTTTATAGCGACAGTGATTAGTCTCTTCTAATTTGATATGATTAATTTGCCACAAACATAGCAAAATTTATTTGGGCTTAATTTACACTGTCTCGAGGACATTTTACAAATTTGTGGAACAAATTAAAATGTTTTAAAACTAGCTTAATACAACTATAACGAATGATAACACGGACACAAATTACAAGACCGCCTAATAAATTATAGTGGGTATACTTTAAAAACTTAACGTATTACAATTATTAGACGTATATTTTAGTAGTAGGAGGGTAAGTAGGAAACACATTCAATATGAATTATCTTTGGGTAAAAGATTTGTCTTTATGAAAATTAGACTATAGTCTACTTTTCATTCTACATATGGGCTGCATTTACTGCCGCAACATGTTGAACATATAGACGGTGATATTTTATATCAATATCTTGAGAATTTGGTTAAAAATCATATCGAGCAGCAGGCCTTCTTCTCGTACGTTCTAGCCTTCGTAGAACTCTTGGGAGCGTTTCTTCCCGCTATTCTTCTTTCCCGCTATTCTTCTTGTATTATTCAGTCATTTGGACTATTCTGAAGAGCTTCTTTGTAGTCTTATTTATATCATATAGTACACAGTCATATAGTAACAGTAGACAAATTGTATCATATAGTAATAGGAGCCAGAGTTACAGAAACCCATTAGAGATATTTACAGGAATAAAAAAAATGGAAAAGCTAGGACTCTGGAAAGCTAGAACTTATGGGAAGAATGGAAAATAACAGAACAAAATAAGACAATACTAAATATAATATTTGCATTCAGAGGAATGAAGACCCAAGCGTGGCTGGAAAAATCAGGTAGAGGAAGATCTTACAAAACTTGTAACTTGTGATTGGAAAAATACAACAGCCAACGGGGAAGAATGGGGAAAAGTCTTAAGGGAGTCATAGTTCTATATAAACAGAAAAGAGGATAGAAAAAAAGGTATTTATTATTTCAATAGAATTGTTTCAATTTTATTCCATTTCTCTCGTAGTGTTAGTGAATAACGGATATTTGATTCACATTGCAATGAAATGTTTATTAGTGTAATTATTAAAACAAACCTTAATCAAGTCAATGGAAAACTATTACCATCGAAGTAATCAAGAAATTAAGATTAAAAAAACTGGTTCAGCTTGTTAAATTAAAAACCATGATTCTTATTTTTCTGTCTTAACTTTGTCGCCGCCTTGGCAGTGCTACCATCGCTCAAAGAATCTTTTGTTTTTCACGAATCATTTTCAACGAAGCCCGCATAACTCGCTTAAACTTTTCTTTTAGAGGAAACTGTCGAAACAAAAGATAATAAAAGTATTTTCATCTAACCGCCGACATGTTCGTTACGCTCTACCGTTATCGCCTCGTTTGTGCCTCGTGAATTTCATAATTAAGATATTATTTATATTCATCGTGTGCCGCGATAGAAGTAATGTGAAATTATATCGTTTATTTTTTTAAGATAATTTTTATTTAGCTCGAATTAAAATCATTGCTGCTTTTACACGTGGATTAAAAAGAGAGAAAAAATAAAAAGAGTATCTTTTCGTATAATGAAAGTAAAGGTAAAAATATATCCTAAATTATTTAATGTTTTCTTAATATATAAACGAGAAAATTTCTTTCCTTACTATTTTTCAGACCTAAATAGGATACGAAATGAAATTGAACTTATTGTCATCACTAAAATACTGGTATATCGTATAACTCTCGGAAATGTAATAAAACCTACACCGCTCCCCTACAATAAACTCACTAACACAAGCAGTGGGAAAACCCACACAGATCAGGCTTCCGCTATTGTGTTTGAAACGTATAAATACTGTTGGATGTTCCTAAGAGTTATTCTTTGCTAATATCCCACCTGACGATATTGTAATACAACGAAACTTAGGTTGTGGTAAAGAACTTAAAGAAAGTAGAAATAATACTACATGATGTAGTTTCATTTAATTTTCAATAGAATGTTTATCCGTGTGCATTTGAAGTATAGATTTTAAAAATAGGTTATAAACCATGCTGAGCGAGGAAATATTCATAACTACGAATGGTAATACAATTATTAATGTAGATAAATATTTATACATAATAAAATTGGTAATTAAATACGTTTAAATAATTTAGTATTCATTATTTGCGGTAGTTTTGTACAATATTCTTTAAAAAGTATAGAAGTTTACATTAAATTTATTTAATGTTATTTTTTAAAACTTTATTTGACTTTAGATAAATTTAAGTCTTTTGGATTTTAATAGCGGTTAGTGTTGATAGTTTTATGTTCCATCTCAAATAAAATGTAGTAAAAAATGTCTTCCTAACCCTCCACATATTCATAATCTTCGGCTATTTTTACGTTTCGTATACCTTGTTCCTTTCATAATCATGCTACCATTAATATTAATTGCGTAAAAGGAAGTTAAAAAATTTTGAAAAATTAATAAAAGCAAATCATTTAGTTTTCTTTAATCATTCAATTAAATTTTAGATCTAATATATGTGGTTATTATGTTTAAACGTAAATAAATGTTATATTTAAATATGTCAATGTGTGTAATATAAATAAAAGTAAGTACCCCATAGTATGCTTCAAACATTAATGTGGATAGAAAATTGTATCGTTTTGTCTGTGCGTAGTATTCTTCGTATAATGAAAAAATACACCATAAATTATTTATTAACAATGCTAAAGCGAGTATATTAAAAGAACACTCTCTATTCACAAGCGTTTTGTTTTCATATAAACGAAGTTTATTATTTTTCATTGTGCGAGTTTTTGCTCGACAAGCGGTTTAGTAGAGAAATTTATCTTGGGGATGTACTTCTTACTTGACATTATGATGGCTCTATCGGAGGCAATTGTGAAGAAATTGAGGGTCGACAATAATAAAAGGAATGATGGAGTAAATATGGTACATAGCCGCATTTCAAATATATTGTCGTCAATATTGTTTTGCGGCAAAATGTTCATTGTCCTTTTAAGACATTACCGGTATATATATTCGAATGGTTGTAATCAGTATATCGCTATACACATCTTTAATGAGCACAGGTTGTGTTCAATTGAGTTCGAATGAAGAAAATTTATAGTAGAAAATTGCTATTATTTGAGACCGTAATTCTCAAAATATATGCTTCGAGTTATATAACCTTTCTTTATTTAAATCAATACTTCAAATAAAATGACGAAAATTTTGTTTCTTTATTTAAATCAATACTTTCTTTATTTAAATCAATACTTTCTTTATTTAAATCAATACTTCAAATAAAATGACGAAAATTATTTGAGACCGTAATTCTCAAAATATATGCTTCGAGCTATATAACCTTTCTTTATTTAAGTCAATACGTCAAATAAAATGACGAAAATTTTCTTTCCTTCGGTTACAATTTGTACATTTAGGTTTACTCAAGACGTCCGACGTATGAGGATAAATTATCACTGTCTACTTTTATTCCAATTAGAATTTTTTTGAGACCGTAATTCTCAAAATATATGCTTCGAGCTATATAAACTTTCTTTATTTAAATCAATACTTCAAATAAAATGACGAAAATTTTGTTTCTTTATTTAAATCAATACTTTCTTTATTTAAATCAATACTTCAAATAAAATGACGAAAGTAATTTGAGACCGTAATTCTCAAAATATATGCTTCGAGCTATATAAACTTTCTTTATTTAAATCAATACTTCAAATAAAATGACGAAAATAATTTGAGACCGTAATTCTCAAAATATATGCTTCGAGCTATATAACCTTTCTTTATTTAAGTCAATACGTCAAATAAAATGACGAAAATTTTGTTTCCTTCGGTTACAATTTGTACATTTAGGTTTACTCAAGACGTCCGACGTATGAGGATAAATTATCACTGTCTACTTTTATTCCAATTAGAATTTTTTTTTAATTTTTAGATTAAATTTTTTATTTGTCATTACATTTTTTTAATTCATTAAATGGAGAGTTTTCTTTCACCCCTCAAAATCAAATTAAGTTGGTTTAGCAAATGCGAATTGTCTAGGTAATAACGGAAACTGTTATTATCTAGATAATACATAAAAATGTTTTTAATATTTTGAAAACGAATAAAACATAAAACTCACTTTTTTAACTTTGGTAAACAGTTTCGTGGGTATATAATCAATAAATTCTAGCGACAATTAAAGATCAAATGAAGAATTGATTCCGTTAACCTTGATATATAAATGACCTATAGGTAAAATGAAATGTTAAGAAATTCCTTTTTGAATGATACCTGTAATAACTTACAATGGAAATGTCAACTCTAAAATTATTGTAACGACTTCGATAGAAGTTTCTGTGGTATTTATTTGAATATATATATATATATATATATATATATATATATATATATATATATATATATTTATATACGAGCATATAACACGGGCTGTTAACTGTTGCATTTTCTTAAGAAGAAGATTTTAGAGAAGAAATCACAATTTACTAGAAGCCAAAAACTATGTATTTGCTGATTTCAGTATGCTAAACATATGTTCATGGTCGTGTTTGGCTAAGATTTTCACAATATTATTTAAAAAGATAGACATTTTTAAAATTTTTTAAAATCATGTGTGTTTCTGAGGTTATTCGAAAATACTTTGAAATATTTGAATTGAATTGGTCTTAAGAGCATATCATCATAACAAGAAGTAAATTTAAAGAACAAGAAGCATAAAATTAATCATTTTTTTTTCCGAAATCGTGTATTATGGGAATATTAAATTAAAAAGTCACCTGATTATTTACATTAGTGCGTTATTTACGTTGGCAACTATTTTGTTTCAAAGGAATTAATCTCAAACACGACGAAATTTAAAAAAAGGCAATGGTCGAATTTTCATATAATGAATATTATATTAATTATATAAATTTTAATATATAAATTTTAATATTAATTATATAAATTTTGGGAACTTGAATTGAGAATCCAAAATGAGTGATTTGTTAATAAATAAAAATGTGCAATATATTAAATTTCAGTAATATAACCGCTTTAACTTTATTTATTTATCCCTTTAATTATTTTTAATTTTGTTTATTTTATCATTCACCTTACTTTTTAGAATATAAATTTTTAATATAATATTCACTAAACTAATATTTGGATAGCTGTTATTAATTGATTTAAAACTGTAAGACTATAAAATTGTGCCCTCAAGGAATGTGGACGTGGAAATTATATCTAGCTATTTTAAGAAATAAATTGACTTGGGTGTAACTTTAAATGGTATTTTTTATGCACTTTCCGTATTTAATTTAAATACATGCAAAAAAGTTATTTTCGCTTTCTGGCCATAATTTTATCTGTTTAATAGTTCCATTCAAAGTTTTTGTTTAACAGAAAAAAGTTCTTTTCAATTTTTAAGTCCATGTTTTAAGTAATACGAAATTTATAAAAGCATTATAAATTAACGAAGCCAAAATGAAATTTAATTATTAAATATATTTTAATATATACTTTAATTTTTCACATGAGACAATTTACATGATACTCTTTTATTGCGTAAGTATATGGACATTGAATAAAAAAGTAATAAGAATTATTGAAGCTTACGAAATGCGAGAGTACCGTAAAATATGTCGCATTTCTTTAATCGATAATATTGGTTCTGTTTACATTCAGAAAAATGTAGAAAGAAGATGTATGCTTAGAGACCACACAGTCAATATACCACACAGTCACAGTATCTATGACATAACATGAGAAATCCAAAAGGTCGATCGATGCAACTAGCGTTGAGGGAAAAACATATGGATCTCGCTCGCCAGATCATAGGTGCTTCTCCTTTTGAAGAATCTCATGGCATGGTACCAAATCCATTAGTGTAATTGTTTAGAAAAATAATATTCTAGTTTGCAATAGCGAACACTCTTCTCCGAAGAGTAGGCATTTAAAGAAAAAGAATATTATAAAAATGAAAAAAGATGATCGATGATGATGAACGAATCTGCAGATATTCCATTAACTTTTCATTTTGATTAATTGAAAGATGGCTGGAAATGTATACTATAAAAACTACATAAAGAAATGTATTCAAACTACGTTTAGGTACTAAAACCTGTCACTCACATTAGATTAAAAATACGAATAGAAAAAAAATTACTTTGTAACACCATTATTTAGAAATTTTTGTTTTGTTTGTACAAAAGTTTGCGGTGGACACCAATAAAACTAATTTTTACTGTACCGATGAATTACTAAACAATTAATTAATTAAATATTTAGAATAAAAATGTAGAAAAACTTTTAAATATCGGAATATCATTAATGATTACTACAAAATTAGTTTATTAACACGTGAAATGCGTTAAAATCATTTAGTTTTATATGTGCCAAGTTATTGATAGATTAATTTAGAAGATTATCTGTATTCACAGGTAGTAAAATTATAAAGAAAAGAAAGCAGTTGACGAAACAGTATTTAATGTAAATATTGAAATGTATATGTATAAGTATGTGACCGACTAGTCACATAGAGTATCAGAAGTATCTTTAATGATATCAGAATCTGAATTTTTCTCATCGTTTAGCTTAGTCATAGGTTTGTCTACAAAATTTTATTTTCTTATTTAAACTCGTGATATTTGGACAAAAAGTAATCTCTTTAAAATGTTATTAAACTGACAAGTCACTTTCTAAGTTTGCAAGGCTTTAGTTAAAAGTAGAAAGGTAAAAAATATTTTTCAATATAGGTAACATTGAAATTTTTATTCGGTTACCCCTACCGTTTTACACAGATTTTTTTGGTAAATATAGGAAGACAATAACCTCATTATTTATTTTAATACGAAATTTAATCCAAAAAGTAAAAAAGTTGTTTATGATATTACCATTGCTCGCAGGAAGAAGTAGGGGTCATACACTTTGTGAGTATGAAGCTTTTGTTCCCGTAAATAAAATTGAATTGTGCGTATATTGACCGTTCAAACTTTTCTTTCATCCGTGGCCTGTGAACCGGGAGATAATGAAAAACTTCCCCCCTAACTGATTGCGTGGGTTATGGGTTGTTATCGTATCTTTTTATTGAAAGCGTATACATAGTTTCCAGCATTAAAGGCGACTTCGTTAATAGAGGAGGAAATAATATGAAGGAAAGCGAATAGTCGTGTATCAAAATTTGATAGACGTATTTTGGATACCATAAATCGGTTAAAATGAGACAAATAATCACATAATATGAGTATTGAAAGTGTACATGTTCGGTAAGAATGTGATATTGAGGAAAATGTCATTACTAAGAAGAATGAAGAAATTATGAGATGGTTAAAAAGTTTTTTATGTATAAAAATTTCAAGTGAATATTAAAATAAAGTGAAATAAATAACAAGATTGTAAAAAAGGTGAACTTACCATATAGAAATATTATATTATATAAGAAATATTATATTATATAAAAATTTCAAGTGAATATTAAAATAAAGTGAAATAAATAATAAGATTGTAAAAAAGGTGAATTTACCATATAGAAATATTATATTATATAAGAAATATTGTATTATATAAAAATTTCAAGTGAATATTAAAATAAAGGGAAATAAATAATAAGATTGTAAAAAAGGTGAATTTACTATATAGAAATATTATATTATATATTATATAAGAAGCACAAAAGTGTAAGACCCCGGATCTAGGGGATTGAACGAAAGACATTTGACGATTGAAATTTGACGTTCCGATATTGCAATCTACCCTGCTGAAGCGAACAATGATATGAAAATATTGAACAATAGAATCAATGACGTCTTTCCGGCGTTAGACGTGTTCACTTCATTTTTATATCCTAAAATAATAATCGTAGAGCAAACAATAAATTTCTTGTGGTTATATACGCTATTTTCCTATTAAAAATTAACTGGTTTTGTCATGCCAGGAATTTAACGTCAAATGTTTCCTGTCATAGCCCTTATTACACGTACAAGACGTGCATGCCAAAGATTAGTTGCACTTTATCAAATTCTCCTACAAACATGCTTATGTCATAAAAACTGGTCAATTCTCACTGATATAGTGACTTCGTATATTTCTTGTAAATTAGTAAATAATAAAAAGGTATTAGATACCGATGCATTGGCCGAAATCTGTCCTAAAGAACGTCATTTAATATCATTTTTAAAACAATCAGTAAGCAATTTCACTTCGCACTTAATTTTTTATTTTCATTTTTTAACCTAAAATCATTCGTAGAAAGTTTTAAATTTGTATCAGTAAAGTCACTATGCTTATTCTTATACACATATTCTTTCTGCGTAACGTGTAGTGTGGCATACCGTTATTGTTATTTCATTTGTTAAGTGTGATATAATGGAAGTAATACATAAATACATAAAGTAAAAAATAAAAGTAATAGAACTGAATTTTCTGGCTATTCAAAATTTAATTTAGAATTTAGAAAAAGAAACAGCAAAAGTAAACCGTTTTTACTTGCACCGAAAATCTTTTTTTTAAATTTTTTTAAGTAATTAATTTTTTTCCTGCTAAAGAAAACATAGATATTTTTTTTACTCGCCCGTAATTTTGGACAAGGTTTTCCCCAGTTGCCAATATGTTTATGATACTTTCCACCAATTAAAAAAATCATAATTACGGTGTGAATAAAAAAGTAAGTTTAAGATTTAAAAAGTAAGAGGAAGCAATGCAAACCAAGCAATGAAATTTCTAATACGTTCATCCAACGATGACATCTAAAAACGATATCACTTTAAAGCAATTTTGATTAACATGATATACTATTGATAGAATACTATACATTTGAACGTTACGGTAATATCCGAAATATATTATAACGTTTAAATATAAGTAATTGGTCATCAAACGCGATAGATACATTTTTCTTCTTTGCTTTTTAATAACTGCTACTAAACTTAATTTAAAAGTGTTATTGAAATCTGTATTAAGTGTCAAAGTGATTGCAATCACTTCTCAGCTTAATTCCTAATAATTTTGCATTCGTTTTTGATTTAGAAAAATTAAATAATAAAATCTGTACTCGTTATCACAAAAAAGTACGAACTCTGCTTACACTAAATTATACACGGAGGTAAAAGTGCGAGTATTACTTTGCCTTAGTTTGGTCATACTTATTAACCTAAAAAAAATAAAAGATAATTTTGCTTGAAAATTAACATGGTGAAGGAGTTATTGAGCAAATTTATGTCAAAGGGAAGTGCAGGTTTTAATTTCGTTTATAAATCTCAGCAAAAACACATAACTGTAAAATAAGGGAAAATTAATTTTTTACATGCAAATGAAATTTCATTGTCAATAGTGTGTACTTATTGATATTAATTAAAAGAAAGAAAAAAAACGTTATCATATTATTCTATCGTAGCTTTAGCCATATGACAAACACCATATAATTTATAATAAATTTTAATAAATTAAGAAGAATTTAATAAATAAAGATTATGGATTCACGAATGTTTGGTTAAAACGTGAAAGAAGTAGATTATTTTTCATAGTATATTTTTCTGGTCGTGGAACGATTTAGTTGACAGAGAATGGACTTCTTAGCTGGCGACGTGACGGCATAGAAGTATCTGCAAGAAAATTGATGGTTGATGATAACAAATATATGACGAAATAGAAATGATACATAAGCACAATAAAGTATTTAGTAGCTTAAATGTTTAAGGATAAAATATTTTTCAATCATCTGTTCAATAATAAAGCTGTAAACTTTTCATATTGCTCCACATTAAAAACAGTTATAAAATCCGTTAAGAGATGAAGTAAGTGACATATTATTTTGGAATTTTTGTCTTTTCCTGTGTTTATTTGTACACGCACCACATAACAACTGTTAAATTAATTTGAATGGAATTTTCAATAAAAATATTGGAGTTAACTTGGAGTAATAAAGGGTTTTTTATTTTATTGCATTCGGTATATTTAGTGAGTAATTATGTGAATTTGATATTTTCAAAAATTTGTTAATATTATTTTAGTATAACAGCAATAACAAAAAAGTGCCTAACTACTCGATGTGTACTAATTATATACATATACAATGCATTTATATACATCAATAGATAGCCCTACGTATATTTTAAACCGTGTAATGAACTTTTCCCTCCGGACATACTTTGGCGTCATGAGCGGGATGAAATGTGGAAGTTTATTTTAAAAAATGAGATTGGTAGGTTTTTCAGTTGTTTGCACATATAAAGTCACTGACACAACTGGTTTTACATTTTTGGGGCAAATATATGAATATGATCGGTTTATGTTTGAATGAAGAGATCGTTTACGACACTATATTTATTTCTGTGGGTATAGTCTAAGCTATTCATTTCCTCAGTAAGGCTGTATTTATGAGCTGTTATTATTAATAGACGAATGTTTATTGGCGACGTTTCTATATGAATATATAATAAATCAATGGAAATGTTTGATATTATAAGAAAAGTTTTCTCATTTTGCCAGTAAGCATCTTATGTAATATCAATTTCCTCCTGAATATAAACAATATATTATCTGTAGAGAAACGCCATATCTCGCGTGACGGATGGTAATTAAGCGCCGGAAATATGTTTTATTTACTTTTTTTTCAACATGTTCATGTATTTCGAGTAGAATATTTAAGTCATTAAAATTAGAAATAGCGCTTACATATATCTTTTCGTCATTTCTTCAGTTGTGGTCGAGTCACGATTTCCCTGCAAATGTCTTTGATATAGTCGTCATACTGCCAGCTAAAGTCCACCCTCGTGATAAAACTGTCAACTAAATTGCCTTGCGAGAAGATACGTATACAATGACAAATAATCTACCTCAATCACATACAAACCAAAATCTTGTGAAGTTTCTACGTAATAAACTCGTCTCAGCTTTATTAATATTTATGACAATTATTGTTTTATGTTAAATAAATTATATTTATTTTATGTTAAAGATGCGGTAAATTACTGTAAATTTTTCATTTAATTAATATGTGGAACTCTTTAATCCTACACAAATAATCTATCACAATAACTCGAAAAAAATCTAGTAAAATTCTAAGCTGAATTCATGTTTCTTGTTATTTGCTTTCTTAGTTTATCGTACGGGAGAAAGAGCTTTCCAGTATTCTCGTCACGTTACGTAATGAATATTAATTTTTTCGTGGTTTTTAAATTTAAAAAGCAAAGCTTAGTACGTGGCCGTAGCCGTACTTTTTTGAAAGCTCCTCGAAAGCATTGGGAGAAACAAGTACCGAACGTGTTTATAAATTATTTAAAACTATAAGAAGACATACGCGAGTGTGATAATAAATTATTTTGTTACGTATAAAGTAATTTAATAGTTTATTTTTACCTTAATCCTTATAGAGGTTACTAAGCACATTCAAATATAATTTTGTCACTTTTCGCATTTCGTAGGTAAATATCTTTAATTTAAAATAAGCTTCCATTCCAAATAAAAATAAATTTAAAAAAATTATTGTTTCTGTCAGAGATTTTTGATTAATAAATATATGTATTTTTAGTTGGATATTGTCGGTTGAATATCATATTCAAATATAAATAAATTGGTAAAATATTGCTATTTTTACATATTTTTGGTGTCCATGCCAAGTAAAAAGTGATGCTTATGAGTCTTTGTGTGGGTGTACATAAATTTGGGTAGAAGAAAGAAAGTGCACATATGCGAGATAGGAGCGCCGAAACGTTTATCTAAACATCACCTTCAACTTGACATAGATTTCAAAGATTTCTAATAATAAAAATATTTTACAAATTTACTGATACGTGGAAATAATATTTTACCTCAAAATTTCTAACTAAATACTCGTATTTATTCGTATGTTATCCGAAATCTCAAGTAATAACAATACTTCGCAAATTCATTTATGTTCGTAAAAGATATTTTGCCGCAAAAGTTTCAATTTGCAGCTCTGATGGTTTGAAGTTAGTTAAATTTTTTGTTAAAAGATTATCATATCTTAAGTTACTTAGAAATCTCAAATCAATAAAATTGTAATAATACCTAATTATTTAAATTGAAAAAGGTATTTGCGGCCTTTATACCACATACACCAATATATACATACTTAAATACACACAGGCAGAAACATTAATAATATTAAGCTCTTTTGGCTTCATATCTATTGAGTGATAGATAACGCTTATAATTTTCTCAATAACGTGTGGTTATGTTTATTAGTTTCTATATAAGCAATGATAAAAAGCGAGATTTTTATTGAGGCATACGATGTTTTAACATTTAATTGTTACTAATTGACCACAACAAACTCTGCTGCTTTGTCCTGAACATGTTCAGAAAATTACGTACTCGGGGTTTTCTTGGATATATAAGGTTTGTTTGATAATGAAAGGTGACCTGTCATTTTGACTGCGCTGTAAAACTGGGGAGTATCAGTGAACCTCCGCTGAGTAATAAGTAATTACATTTGTGATCGGACTGTCATATTGTAGGGAGATATCGTAGTAAAGAAAACGTTGAACAGAGGGCTGCCCGCAGGGATCAGTGCTATCCTGTGGAATGTAATGTTCGATAACATATTTGCGATACCCCTTCAGGGACGCCAGGAACTGATCGCCTATGCTGATACCACTCTGCTGATGGTCAGAGGTAATAACAAGCTCAGCATTGCCTCCCAAAAGTCTGAGGCTATTTTCTTCAAGTGCAGACTTGCAAGGGAGCCGACTATGACGATGGACGGGTTCAGAATGGCCTGCGGAACCGGGTATCGTACACAGGTGTGGTCCTTAATTCTAAGCGCAGCTTTATGCCACTTGCACGGTACATTGGTGAGAGGGTTAGGGTTGAAAAATATTATTCGATTTAGTATTTGTACCATTTAATTATGAAAACTTTTTATTAAATACTTAGAATCACTTTTGCTTCATAAACAAGATGTCTCGCTTAATTTTTCTTTGTTCGTTGTTATTTACGAGTTAGTTTTCTCTTCCCTATATTAAAAAAAAGAGTAAGTCTGAGCATGTCGTTAAACAACATTAATTTGGATACTAAATTCTGTATGTTTTTCTAAATACGTATTGGTGAGCTCTGCTTTTCCTACTGCTTCTCTTTCGTTATGGATAAGGTAAAAAAAGCGGTGGTTTGCTTGTAAAAATATTGGCCATTGCAAATGGAAATTGAAAGAAATTGTCCACTCAACGAGGACTCGCTTGAAGAGATTTCTGGATATTGTGAATATCGATTATCAAATATTGAAGAATATGATGGTGTTCGCCCAAAGCACAAATCTATTACGAAATGTAAAGATCGACGTAGCTTGACACAGCGTTTAATTAATCAATCAACTGAGGTGCGGTCAGAGTAACGAATCTGCTGGAAAGTCTTAGCATCATCTCAATGTGGCTCGCCACCGACTGAATAACGAGTCCTCTGAAGAGCGGTAATATCTTTTCAGCATAATTCATGATTGTTTGGGTAATGAATCTACTGAGACACGAAAACTGAGTCTCAGTTTAATAATTCAACACCTACTTTTACTTCTTCCTAACTTAATGTTCATGGTATGATGCACTGTTTCTCGAATTCTTGTAAATTCATGTTCCTGAAAACCGCAGACACCTTTTTTGAATTCAATAAATAATGTATTATTAAATTTTTTTCAACTTGAGGTATTTAGGTAATTTAAGATATTATAAAAGCTAAAAAGGAAAAATAATCGCCTTAACACAAAATTTAGCTGATTTCAAACAACCATAGCCATTAATTGACATTTTGCGGTAAAATATCGTTAACGAATATTAATAAATTTGAAAGATTGTTACTATTACACTTTTCCGCTTAATGAAAATATAAGTATTTAGTTGGAAATTTTAAAGCCCTTCCACACATCAAAAAATTTAAGTACTCTTCCAGATTTTTAGAATCGGTGTCAAGTTAAACATGATGTTTAGATACAATTTTAGGCGTTCCTGTCTCGTATGTGCGCACCGTCATAAAGGGCATAAGTTTAGATTGCAACATAGTCGCTTCCAAATATCGATGCCTCTTTCTTTCTCCCACTCACGCATAGACTCCTAAGTACCACTTTTTACTTGGCACCGACTCCAAAAATATGTAACCGTAGCAATATTTTATCAATTTATTTATATTTCAAAACCAAAGTAAAGATATTTGGCAACAAAATTAGGTGATAAAACTAAAATTGGATGTGCTTAGAGACGTCTGTGAGGGAGAAAAAAATACTTATTAAACTACTTTATATTTAACAAAATAATTCTGTTAACATACTGGCGTATGTCTTGTTATAGTTTTAAATAATTTGTAAATTATTTCGTTGCCTGTTTCTTTCTATGCCCGCGAGCAGCTTTCAAGAAAACTGTTCCGAACACTTTTAAGTTAGGAAAATGCTTAATCAATGAACTGCCAGAAAAATTTAGAGACTTTTGTAGTTTTGTATATTCATGCACATATGTACTTACTGAATTGCTTTGCTACTTTCTTTGTCACGTTAATCAAATCAATTCAAACTTATGAGATTACTCATTACTAAAAAATACCGTTCACCATATTTTTGCAGTTTGATTTGACTTTGGCTACCATTTATGAACAAAGGACTCATTGGGTAATTCAAATGAGCCCAAAGTCGATGAACCTACCTTTCAACATTTAAAAGTTCCAATCACCATTTTTCGATTCCATCGTCAAATCTGATCACTGCTTGTGATCAAAGGATTCATCAGATATATCAAACGAGCTTAAAATCGATGAACCTCCCTTCATCATTAAAGAGTTCCTGTAATCACCTACTGAATCTATAGGTAAACTATGGCCACTACTTATGATCATAGAACTCTTTAAGAAATGACAAATAAGCCCAACGTCACTACGCTTTTCTCTATAATCAAACCCTGGTCAATACTAGTGACCAAAAGACTCGTCAAGAAAAGTCAAACAAGAATAAAAAAATTAATATATTCCTCGCTACTGAGGAGTTACTGTCGCAAACATCCGGTTCAATAATCAGGCACTTGTTTCTATTTGCAACCAACGGACTTATCAATATACAATTAAGTCAACTAATCCTAAACTCGACGAATCTACTTCTTATTTGAGGAGTTCTTTCACCACTGTCCAACTCCATCATGAGACTCTGACTACTAACTGTGTCTGACTACTATTTCCATTCATTGAAGACTTCCTTAGGATATCTTCGGAGTCCATTATCAGGTCTTAACCATATTTACACGGAACCTATCCGAATCTATCAAACAAAAAAAGAATAATGGATATTGGGCAACGAGTCTCAGATTAAGTCAACTAAATAAAAAAATAATACATACATGAAAAAATAATACATACGCGTCGAATTGATAACCTCTTCTTTTTTTTAAGTCGGATAAAAAAAGAAAATTGTTTAAACCTACCATTTAAAATAGATTTCCATCTTATATTTGTAAAACTAAACATATAATTTTATTAATCTGCTTACAAATTTTCAAAGGAGAAGGTGATGTATGGCATTAAGGAGTAAATGCATCTGATAGTAAATAATACCAAATGAATAAAATATGAGTGAAGAGTATTGTAGTCATTGGATAAAAATCTAAATTAAACATGATTTCAATAGGAGTCAAAATATAATATATATTAATAGTGTTCAAAATACGACAAGGATTAAAAGTTACGTTATTTCTTTTGCTTCTTCCGTTATTTTTCATGTGGTTGTCTTTCAATATTATTTGCAAAACAGGTATTATTCATTTAAATTATAAAAATTAAAAAAACATTCCGTACAAAAATAGATTATTTTTTTTATCTGCAAATATTTCATAATATCTGCAGATTGATAAGTAAAGTTACCGAAGTATTGGAAATATTATTTCTTATTCAGTTTATTAAAAAATACCAAAGTACCAATTAATATCAAAACAAACATTTATTCAAGACTTTTTCAGATATGTAAATAATAAATTCAAAATAGGGTAAAAATTTTACTTTGAAAGTAAATCTTCACTTATATTCAATTATTAACCCATCAAACAAAAAAGAGTACTAAGACCTTAAATGAAGTCACGGAAGTAATCCTCTCTATTTTCTATATACACTATCATTCCAACGCATTTTTAGTAATTTTCGATAGTTTCAGAATTATTATTGCATCAGATTGATTAGTTTGTTATATATTTTTGAAAAGAAAAATATTTACCATAGTTGAGCCTATATTAAAAAAAATATTCATCGAACTCGGAAATGGTAAAAAACTTACATAACCGTAAAATTATACAAACGTATGTATTGAACATACAGTTACTATAAAATTATACATAACTGTATGTTCAATACGTGGGTTGATTTCAATAGGCCTTGAGGTCTTCTACCACTCTGCATCCATTTGATACTATTTCGTGATACAACCTGTACATATGAACTAAAGAAAATTAATATTTTTTATTATATCGACGGACTTCTTACCAGATAATCTGTTAGAAGACTATTACAGAAAAATTGAAGATAAAAAAAGACAATTATGACGAAGAGAAAGTGATAAATTAGCGCTATTGGAAATACGTCAGATGATAATTTTTTCTTTGGTTTAGGAGATTATTGGCCAATACTTTGAACAGCAAAATATTTTGAATACTTTGAACAGCAAAACCTTTGCTAATATCCCACCTGAAGATGTTGTAATACAACGAAACCTAGGTCGTGGTAAAGAAATTTAAGAAAGTAGAAATAATACTACATCACGTAGTGTCATTTAATTGTGATCAAAATATTTATATTGTAAAATAAGAATTGATATTCGCTGGGTACGTGATATCAGCGCCGTCTAGCGTCTGCAACTTTAAAGGCGCGTCAATTTTATTTGCACGCACTGGTAAATATTTACGTGAATAATATAAAGATAACGAAAGACGTCGACTGTGACTTATGTTAGAGGCAATTTTTCTTTATTTTTTATTCTTATCAGCGTATAAATTTTTTCTTTGTTGTATTTGTCGAAGAAAAATAAGTACAAGTCATGTTTTCGATAAAATCATGTTAAGTTCTACTAGATTGTTTTTCTTGAATATATTGTGAAATAAAGGAAAATATATAAATAAATGGTTTTATTACCGAATAATAATAATATTTTAGTTATCTGTATCCCGGATATACAATAGCTATTCCTTTTCTGCTCAACATAATGAATTAATAATTAATGTTATAACCCGTAATATAACCTTCCACCCACAAAAAAAGTCAGGAGGTATGCATTATAAAACAGCTATACATTTATTTTTTTAATCTAATTTTCAATTTGACATATTATTTATAAAATTTTAATTTGCTTTTTATGTATTTTTACAATTCACTATACAATAACTATCGTGCCACTTTTTGAATATTTGCTCTTAAAAGTGAGATATGAGCTCAGTACAGCAAAAATGCTAATTTTAGTGATTTTTTTAAAGTAAAAAATATGTACATAAATGGCTTATAAATGAAATTTTAATTCCTGCTAAAATGAATTTGTTCCCAATAATTAAGCTATGATTTAAAAAAAAATAAACTAAAGATTTAACAAGAAATTTTCAAGGTTGGCAGATTCAATGTGTTTGTTAATATTAAGGAGATAGATGTCATATTTTTAAAAGTTTGTAAATTTATATCAATCTCGTATTTAATTTATTTTCTCTTATTATTATCATTTTTTGTTTTTTTAAATGTGATAACATTGTAAATTTAAAGTAAAAATAGTGTATACATATTTAGTAATACAAAAAATGGAGTTACAATCGTAATTTTTTTTATTTAATCTCGATCGCGATCTATTTTTTTAAAATACGTCGTTTCAAATGTTTATTTTTTCATTGAAAAACATAACTTTAATTCGTATTTTTGCTAAACTGCACTAGTTTCAAAACTAATAAAATATAGTAAGTTACATTACAATATTTCACAAGAGCTTTTCGATATTTCCATTACCGTTACAGCGTTCGTACCCCAGCAATGGGGCCATTCATCGTAATTTGATGTTTTGCGAAATCACCATGCTTGCTGGCAACAGTAAACGTTGAAATAATTATTTCCAAAATGAAAGGTATTAAATAGTTCTATATTATAATTCTTATCGTGTGATTAAAGTAATTATTATTTCTTAAAATAGTCACACACTATCACATTCATTACACTTCATCGTCTTAACGAATCAGCCATCGCCCCAGTACTCTCGTTGTTCCTTTTCAATGGAATCACCAAATAAATCCCAGGACACAATTAACATTTTCTTTTACTTGAATTTGGTACTACGATTTAACAAACAGAAATAAACTAAAAGTGCACGATGTCGATTCAATATGTATCTATTAATAGAAATTATATAACACGTAATCTCCAATACCAAAGTTACGTTAATAGGTATTAATTACGTTGCTGCCTAACTTCAAAATAAATTATTAAGTAATCTCGACAATAATTAACGTATCGTTAAACACAAACTAATGTGTCTTGTTCCCATATATTACTCATTAATGAGGGTATTGTTCTCAAATATTTTTTCAATATACCATAACATATTAATCGTTAAACTTTTGTTATCTCTTACTCTTTGAAATGAAAGATAACAGACAATTTCACTCCAAACTGTTGACATATTCATGATTTGATTTGAGGGTTTGCCACGTTTTTTATGCCTGCGAATGGAAACATTTCCGATATAGTAAAGAATAAAATGACATTAGAATTAAACAAGAGACAAAAACCGTTTATGATTAAAATTAATTAATTACCATTAAGAAAAACCGAAACATTCAATTAAAATATGATACATTTTGGAAATTATATGAGTAGAACGTACGCCATAATATATATTCTGTGTATAATTGTTATACGTAGCATTTTAAGGTAATTATTTAAGTTCATATTATTTCTCACTATGTAAATACAATGCTAGTATATTTTTCACAAGCGTAAAGTCATTTTGTTGCCTAGATCTCGTTAATTATTAATTCAAGTCAACCATAATAATTTTGCATTGAAATATGTATATAACAACATTAAATATTAATGGGAGATACGCTCTAATAGTCGTTCATTACATATGCAAACGTACAAATGTTATATATACTATAAATAGTCTGAATATATTGCAATTATATCATAAATACATCAGGTATACCTTTTCCCGATTTATAAAAATTAAATCAACATTGAAAAACCTTATGTCCCGTAACAACGAAGAACGTAAAATACGTGTCGAATTGAGAATATTTTCTATTTTCCAAGTAAATTAAAAAAAGATGGTCTAAGTGTCATTTCAGGTATGGTCATTTGTCATTTTTATTTTACAGCACAGCCCACAGAGGATTTATTTGATAAAAAATGATCATTTGAGCATATGAAAGTGATATATAAGTCTAATAAATCAGTTGATCTAAAGCCCCCTTTTTCATCGAGCTTATTGAACGTGGACGACGTAATAACTGCGTAGGTGGATTGAGAACTTTAATTCATATTCACACATGAATTCATTATTCATATTAAACAATAAAATTAACAGTAGCATTTATAAAAGTTTTTAGTATGGATTTAATAACCAGATTTCAGGCAAAAATTAATTTTAGTGGATGAAGTGTGTAAATATATATATATATATATATATATATATATATATATATATATATATATATATATATATATATATATGTATATACATACATATATAGCTAAATTTATAAGTAATAAAAATAAATGTGTATGCGTATTTGCAAAATAACCTAAATCGATAAATCAGGAGACCCAAAACTTATTTAGATTTTTTTTCAAAATTGACTTCAATTTTAAATTAGAATTACTGACCATCAAACTAGAATTTGATAATAAACTATAGAGTGTAATGTATCATCATTCTCGAAGAACTATTTATTAAACGAAGTGATGTATGGAAATACCGCATAATGGGCGCATAAGTTGAAATAGGCGCTTTTGCTTTCCCAGTGTTTGGGAACATTGATCGATAAAGATATTTTAAAAACGTTTCGAAATCTAAAAGTCGAAATCTCCGCAATAGACGTATTTCTGCGAAATTCATTTAAAAATAGGAGAAAAAAAATCCTTTCAAAACTTGGGATTACGATCGGGGTTCAATAATTTGATAAAACAAATTTGCCAACTTTACAGTGTCTCGAGGCAATAATTTAATGAATTTCCTCAAGGGTGAAGAAAAAATTGTTATGGTCGTTACAACGAGAAACAAATATTTTTAGATATTTTTTTAGTCTTTTCATAATATTTGAATTTGTTTAATGTCAACTTTGCAGTGGAGCAGAATTTAGAGGAAGAAATATGTCGTTGTCACTAAGAAATAAATTTTAAATGGATTTAAAACGGAAACGATTTAAATGGATTTAAAATTGATTTTAAATGGTTCATTCATTTTATTAACCTCGTAACATCTATGAATATGGTAATTTGAGTTTGTAAGTAAAACAATCGTTTTTCTTGTTATCAAATTCTAAAGGCATGTAACTGATAACTTCGTTTGGTGAATAGAAAAATATGTAGCCTGGGTTTTGGAATAATTACTCATTTCTTAATTTATTGTCACATTTGAAATCACATATTTGTGTTTATGCTTATTTAATAATACATTTTATATAAAACGAATCATGAATAAAAGATAAAATCATAATTAAGTGCAGAATTGTTTCATTGAAACGAAATGTTAACATAACAATTTGGTTAATAAATCAACTAACTTGGAATTTGGTTTTTCTGCTTTTTTGAAGTGAAAACTGCTTTAGGCGTGCTAAGCGATTATTGATAGGCAAACATTTTATGGGTTCGCGTCACCAACATGCTGATATTAACAGAATGTCTGTAGTAGTAACAGTATATATGAGCATGACGTGTTGCGCTTGGCTAGCAGTGAATATATATATATATATATATATATATATATATATATATATATATATATATATATATATAATCAACTGCTCTGGCACCAGGTTGGCGCAATTTGTAGGCGGTTGGAGCCGCGGCCTATGTACGCGTATACACATATACACCAACACAGTGGATATACCCGACCCTATGTGATGTGGGCGCTCTTTGGTTAGGTAAAATCTTGTGAGGTCGCGTCACCGACATGCTGTTATAGCAGTATATTTGTAGCTATAAGGGGGACGTATTGTGCAACAATAGTGTTGTGTATATCTATACAAGTAAAGTTAAATTGACTACGTGGAAAGTTCAATGTGTGTATACTGTGCATTGTTTAAATTGTGTTTCATTTTGATTATTATGTTAATTGTTTAATTGTAGTATTACTGTGCAGTAAAACAGTGAGTACTAAATATTTTAATATTTTTATATATAATTATAATTTACAAATTACGAAATTTTAATTTTTGATACTACAATTAATTTTGAAGTTGAAAAACCACTATTATTTCATAAGTTTAAGTTTTCACTTGTCTCTGTAGTCTCATGATTGCATGTTTTTATTTTTGTTCGTTTATTAACTCGTCATACAAACATTATTCAACAGATTGTCGAACAGATTTCATTGTAATTTTAGAATGCACAAGAGAGCGGTCAAAAAGTCTAGTCAAAATGCGGGTTAAAGCTATTTGTGACGACAGAAAATTACTAACAAAAAACGATTTTACGGTTTCGTACTTAAAAGGAAAATTATGAGATCACTCACGGAACCCTTATAAGATCGCTCACGTGTCTGTCCATATGTCCTTAATATCCTTTTTGTCAGGAACTGCTTGATGTTGAAAATTAAAATTTGACGCTGTAATAAAATATATCAACCCACAGATATGGCAGCTAAAACTCAAAAATAGTTATTTTTTGAAATTTTAGGGAGGGAGAATTATGTACTTGAAGATATTTTTTTTAATTTAATGTATAATGCGGGATATTACTATAAAATTCTAGTTATAAGGATCATAAAAGGTGTTTTTTAAAATTTTGGGTATTATATCTCCAGAAATATACTGAAAAATATAAAGGAATATACGAATCCCCTCCCCCTTATTTCTGGAACTACTAAAACTAAAGTGATGACAAAGTGGGTTTTTAGAATCCCATGGAAATGTTATAGGAAAACAATAGCAATTATTATAGATGTCATATTTTCGTAAACATCCCCCATACTTTCATGCTCACAAAAAGTATAGTATATGATACATTTACATTTTTTTTTTCAAAACTGATTTTCCCAAAAACTCTAGGACGAAGAAACTTAAAATTTGACAAAATAATATATATTAGTAACCCACATATTTTAGAATTTTTCTTAAAAATAAAATTCAAATTTAAAATATTCCTATAGCAATTAAAGCATAAAATATCATAGGTAAATTAAGATCTCAAATTTTTCTTATTTTATATGGGAATTTTATATTTCCTTTCATTTTACGTATCATTTGAAAATGCTTATTAGGAGTAATAAAGTGACATGTGTTTCAGAATTTTAAAGCACATATATATATATATATATATATATATATATATATATATATTCCCTCTTATTTCCAAAACTACTGAGCAAAAATCATGAAAAGAGGGTTTGTGAAATTTGACTAGAAGATCAAAGTAAAATTGTAGCAATTGTCCTTGATCTTATAAGTTTTGAAATGTACACCATGTTTTTACTCCTGTGAAGGATATAGCATATCATACATTGCTATGTATTTATATTGTGAAAAATTCATATTTGTTGATAAATTAAGACCATACTATGTACGCTTAAATGTTTATAAGTGTCAAAATGTTTACGGCACCCTCGTAGTGAGAATTCTACTCGTGATTGTCAGGTTTGAATGATAGTAGGTGGTAATTGCTACAGCATAGTAAATTATTATTCTAAAAAAGAAAAATATAATTAAATTAAATTTTGCGATTAATTGATAATTAATGAATGCAATAGATAATTGAAATGGGTGCATCCGATTTAAACTTACATGAAAAACCAAATCAAACAATCATCACATGATTTAAATCATGCCTTTAAGTGCGTCGTTATAGTTACAGTAAACAATTAATACTTATTTGATTACATATGCTTAGCAAGATAGGTCACGTGTTGTAATTGCGTAAACGCAGGACGTTGTATGAAACAGGTTGTGAAATTTGTGTGCAAGAACTATTGATTTATGTATTTATTATAGTATTTGTTTTTTTATTGGAAAAAATGAAAATGTCACAATGTTATGGAGGAAATTAAAACGATTTGACTATGAAAAAGTTATAGATTAATTGAATTAATTGAATTATATTAATTGAATAGTTTCGCTTACCTCATACGTTACTTGTCTGTGCTATATGCGCCTTAAAAATATCTAGTAGGAAAAATTTCCATTCCGCCAGTAATAACTTGAGTATGGATATAGCGATGTACCCACAAGTTGCACTTTTAAGTATAATACGCTTCTACGTGGTATATCTAATCGTTGCACTTAATTATAGCGTATACATAATTGCGTGATGCGCGCAACGAAAATTCGGTGACATTAGAAGTACCTCAGCTGCTAAGCATGTGTAATATGCAGTTATGGTTTTTATTTGTAAACATTCTAGTTTTGTGGCTCGGAAGTGTTCATTTTATATGGGATCGTTTTTACTTTACGCTAAACATTCAACATATATTTTATTTAAAAAATAATTATTAGTGTATTTAATTAGTTACAATAGATAATCGTGTTATGTATATATATATATATATATATATATATATATATATATATATACACACACACGTATATATATATATATATACATATATGTTTCGTATTAGAAAATAACACCTAACATATTTTCCTTGCTTGGTTGATAAGAAAATCTTTCACATAAGAGGAATCTTATACATTTCCGATAAGAGCAGACATCTTCGTATCGATTGTTTTCATAAAATTGTATTAAACTATATGATGTATGGTCCATTTGTATGACAGTGTAAATAAGTATAAAGGGTAGGATATTTATTTTTAAGGTTTTTAAATTACTTTTGTAAATATTTAAGCAAATAATTTTAGGAGAGACGAGAGATTATTTTTGTAAGTTATGATACGTGCTTCATATATATCGTAATTGTAGTAACTTAATAGTGACACATATTTTATAAGCATCTCAATATGTTCTTATGTTCAAAATTTATATGCTATTACTCATTTAACAATCAACAGACACACTAATAAAATCATCTCATAAATAGAAGAGGATTTATATGCATATCAAACGTAAATGTATATACTTAATATAAAATTTCAAAACATCATATATTAAACATTTCAATGAAAAGAAGTCAGGTTTTATTTAAGATTTCAAATAAAAAAGTAAAAATATGTGACATTCGTTAGCAACGTCGTCATGAAATTATTGTCAATTAAATTAACAAAAAACGGATAATTAATCAAAAATTAAAATTGGCTTGAATTTGTAATTTCTATTGACACATTCACACTAAATAAAAGCACTGAAGTCGTCTAAAGTGAAGTAGGTAAATTCGTTGTATCATGTACTTGTCATTAAGAGTAGACTACTTACAGCGATTATGCCAACTTTTATAAAGTTCGTCTATTATTTTTTTTAGTGAAAATATAAGAAGTACCGTCTTCATCAAACAGCTAGTAATTTGGATAATAAAACGGTAGCGGCATCAAATATGGACACGAAAGATAAATAAGAAAAATATTTTTGGGGACTACTTGGAAGCTATAGATACCAAAACACATTTTGAATTGTTTAACTATCTGCCTGCCTTTCTATGCAGGCATCACACAAAACCTACTAAACCAATTTTAATAAAACTGGCTATAATTTTAGCTCACACAGCACTCTAATATTTAGAATACATTTTATCTCATCAATTACAAAGTTACTGCAGGATTCATCATAAAATACACGCGGTGCAAACGATTACGGTGGCTAAGTGAAGTATTTAGCATAAATATTATTATGTATTTTGCACTGTGTATACCTACATAGTTGTATGTATACCTAATTACTTATGTATCTTATAGTATTTGATTTTCTTTATACCGATCTATCAATATTAAAAAAAAGAACTAAAATTATCGTACGTTTTTTTTAAAATTAGTAACCTAATTTAGATTTGATTTTCATTTTGTTTTTTTTCATATCAATAAATTTATGTTATTTAATAATAATTCAGTAGTGTGTACAAAACCATGGATATATTATTAAATTTTACTATAGTTATTTAAGTTTTTTTTTTAAGTCAAATCTTGGACTAGGAGTGTAACATCAGAAAATTCAATACATTTATATGCAAATATTTAAAGACAACGTACTTACAAATAGAAAACTGAAATCATTATTCGTCTTATTAAGTTAATTCAATTTTCAATCTTTTTTAAAACTAGCTAGTTCTAAAACAGGATGTCTTTTACAAACACTTGTTCCGTTTAGTTCAAATTAGTGTAAGGAAGGAATTAATCAAATTTTATTTCTTCTTTCATAAGTAGATGGCGCTGTAAGATTCTATATTAAAAAGCGCCATAGTTTTGTTTAATTCAAGCTAATGTAAGGAAGTCAGTTTGCCATCGTTTCTTATTGCCATATTTAAGTGAATTAGCATTTGAAAGTTTTGCGTTAATACTGACTGTGATATTTAAGAATGTACTGATTACTCATTGATTTGGATGGTGTATCAAAAGATGTTAGATTGCGCTGAATTGCAGAAGAACACGAGACTCGTTTAACTTCTGTTTATGAGCGTGAACGCTGAGTAATTTTCGCAAAAGTTTATGCGCGATTAAGAGCTGATTGTAAGTAATATACGGAGCCTTTAGATTTTGGATCTTTTACGTAATGTTGATCGCCGTTAGCGGCGGATTGTGCGCACCTCACTCGTCTTATTCACGTTTCGAAAACTCGATATGCGACAGACGGTAGATCGGGAATGAAACCTTGAAGCGTGACTTTCCGTAGTAAGTATTGTACACAGCCTGTTTAGGCACACTCCAGGTTATGTAATCTCGAATTCTTTTAAACAAATTTTATAAAAATAATTTCGTCATTTACGTGAATTCTCAGAACTCCACTGAGTCACTGTACCAACACTGTTTTGGACAATCTTTGTGGTGAATCCTGTAGAAATCCGTAACACGCGGAGATTATTTGCAACTTATTCATTGCCCCGTCTAACAAAGTTGTGGGCACAGACATCGTATAAATATTTGATGCGAAGTGAGGATATTTTCAGATTTGTATTTCGTGGGTCGAATATTCTTGTTCGTATTTTTTTAGTGACTGAGCGTACTTAAATATCCCATGGGAAAAAGGATTAGATTAATTTAGATAGAATTATTATTGTAGACAAAAACAGATCTTGATTTTGTGTTTTGTTTACATTATCTTGAAAAATAAAATTATTATTATAATACAATTTTCTAAATATAGAGGCTCGCTACAAAAATTTACGACGTACCTACTCGTTAAAAGTATTCCCTATTTAGAGAAAGAGGCTTGCAAGCTAAACCTTCATTTATTATAAACTTCCAACCATCAAATATTCTGTAAATATTTAATAAGATGTTAGAGAAGAACGTTTGCCAATATATAAATGTTATTAAACCGAATTGAAGTGGTAATTAAATTTATATGAAATGGACGAAACTTGATGTAATGTTTTAAAATAAGCAACTTTATATAAGTGGTCACAGGGGAAAATATATTGTATATATTAGTAACTTTACTGATAAGAAAAAAATGAAAGGTGTGTCTTTTTAATTATCAAGAAGTTTTCTGATTTAAGAGCGGTGGCCAAATTTGTATTTAGCTTAGTTTTTCAATTGTGAAAAATCGAATTTAATTACAGAAGAGAAGTCAATTTTTCGGTGTCCGAAAAAGAATAACGTAAGACTTTCCCAAAAAGACAAATTCTCTTTAATTAAGCTTCCATAAAAAAAGTTAAACATTGATTGTCGAGTTCACAGCCATTATAGCCATAATAAGTCCAACCCTGTTCAAGGTTTGAGCTTATTATGGCCACGGCTTACAGAAGTATATTATGAGCCAACAAAAGTATATTATGGGCTTGCAGAAGTATCAAACTTGTTCAAGGTTTGATACTTCTGCAATTTTTCTATAATTTTCCGGAAAATTATTTAATAACTTATATTATAAAAAGAGGTTTAAAAATAAACCGCAAGCATGTTAGTTGAAGCTTCTCGTAACGTCCGTTTTATGTAAAATTATATAGGTTTTGGATACATTTTGTAACGCTAATGAACAAATTAATAACACGGGAAATTGTTAAGGGTTTCACATTTTTAATACTTTATTGAAATGTACGCTACACTTGCCAGCCCTGTTGTTTTATTTTCGTTATATTTTTTCCTTATGCTGTTTGAACAAATTCAAATTATACAGTGCGTAAAGAATTATAGTTTAAAAAATGTACCAAAGCATAGATACGTAAATTTATTAAGAAGATGGTGATTGTTGGAATTAATTTATGAAACTTGATAACATTTTTCACGAAATCCAGAATTTATTGTTAGTTATAATACCAGGAACATTAATAAATAAAGGCAATTCATAAGGATCTACATAACGATGAAAGAGGTTTGTGAAATGTAAATATTTAGAAGGATGCAGACATATACGGAGTACATTTCATTTGTTCAAATACTTAAATAACATATCTAATAAAAATTCTGAAAACTCTGGCCTGTAGATTTTAAACAATAATAACATTTGAATGGCTCATAAACTAACTTTTGACAACTGGCTTTTAAAAGATAGTCATCTCTAATTAAATTGAGTGAAAATTCTGGCGTATTTATTAATTAATAAACATATTATTTGTAATTAATATAGTCGTGATATTTTATTGCCCGGCCTGGGTCTAAAATTTTGCAGTTTTACCAGTTTGTGAATAAGTGAAATTCTCTTAAGTGTGCAAATAGCTTTTTTATGCTACTAAAATGTAATTGATATTGGGAATGGAAATGACATAGGCAGCCCCGGCGGATTTTATGAGGTTTGTAATTATATGAATATATTCTCATTTTCTCTTAGTCGTGAGGGGGAGGTGTTCAAAAAATTATTTAATCGTTTGTCATTTAAGACTAAATCCGTCGTGGGCTTTTTCAAAATTTTTAAATTTGCTTTTTTTATTAGTCTTAATAACTAAGCTTCTAAAAAACATTCGCCAAAGCCAAGCATATGTGGCTCTTAGTAGAGTACGATTTTTAGACGGCGTGGTAATAACTGATCTAAATTAAATAAAGCTCTTCAACCATCCACACAATAGCATAGCATTGGAAGAATTAGAGCGCTTGAGGAACATGTTACGTGGATCATACATCAACGAAGCCGAAGAAAGGCCACAAAGTAGTTAATGTAAATGAATCAAAAATATTTACTGCGGCGCTCCCTGACGTGTTAACAGCATAACAACTGACTAATAACCTTCGCCGCTAAATCACGAAACTTTTTACAGAAAACCGCATCTAAATAGGTCAAACGAATTTGGAGAAAAATGGGAGCATTCGTTTGTAATAAAATGTTGCAGCGCCACTGGTAAGCTAACACCATAACACTTATTTAAGAACCATTGCCGATTAGCTCCAAAAATTTTGCAGAAAACCGTATCTAAATCGGTCAAACCATTTTGGAGATAAATGGGAACATTCGTTTGCAAAAAAATATTTATTGCGCCACCCCCTGGTGAGTAATCACCGTAACACCTATCTAAGAAACATCATCAATAAATCATAATTATTTTATAGAAAACCGTATCTAAATCGGTCAAACAGTTTTGGAAATAAATGGGAACATTGCATTACACACACAAACAATCCCACCTGAAACGCATTACCTCCCCCGTTCCGTCGTGGGAATAATATTCGATTTATTTCTTTTTTATTTATTTCATTCTGTTTTATATTCAAAATGATAATCTAACTTAATTAACAGCATAAAAAAAATACATCTACATTATTGAAAAATACAATCTTGAGTTAGAAAATATCGAAATTCCACGCAACACTCAAAACCTATTTAAAAGATTTTGAGTACGTCGGATAGAAGAAGGCTACAAAATATTGGTTCGATCTCTCGAGACACGTAAATAAACATCTCTGTTTCAAAAATAATGATTAAATTTAATATTCTGTTGTCGAAAGTATAAAATAATTCATAAAATTCACAGTAAAAAACAGCGATAGAGTTAAAGCCGATCATGCTAAGATAAATTAAAAGAAAATATATGAACATTGAATCCATTCATTTTCAGATATAAAAATCCTGCAATGTAGATTTTCTTTCAAACGCAAAAATATAACTATACCTTAAATGAGGCCAGATAACTATTTCGATTTCAAATTAATTTCGTAAAATTGAGATAATTTTTTAGGTATTCTATATAGATACAGTCCCTAGAATATAAAGTTGGAGTTTTATGGAACATTTGGGAAATATCTGTACACTTAATATGTATAAGTCTATGAGTTTGTTTGAGATCAGATATTGAATTTTTTCGAAGTCACGCCAAATTAGATAATGAGTATATACGAATATTGTAATAGGACATGGGGAATATATTATCATCGCAACTATATTACGATTAAAATACTCTTCACTATATAGTCTCCACTGGTAAAGAAAAATATTATCAATCTGATGCAACTTAATTTCCTGGAATTAAAACATTTTAAAATATTTAAAAATTTACCTGTTAACAAATCGTAATATTGGTTATTACAGGAAATAGAAATAACAGCGATAATTTCTCTGCATAAACATTTGGTGTTTATTAAATTCAACTAACGATTTTCTAAAACTTAACTTCTAGAAATTAGCTTTGTTGGATGAAATATAGTTTCTGATGTCCGATGACCATAACTTCTATTAATTTCTATGATTATCTTTAATTTTCATTTTACATTTTCTGTCTTTCTCGTCATTTATAGCTTTTCTGGGTCAAGCGTATTTCCTAGAGATTTTTAACTTATATAAGACAAGGAATAATTAACCGCCTTAAGCTATTACGTGAAATATTTACTTCAAAAATATACTTAAAATCGACCCTATTTCTTCCTTCTTGCAAGAAAATTAAACAAGTTAATTGAGTTTATTCTGCCAACAAGAATACCTAAATTTAGTTTCCTCAATTTCTTTACCCAAGGGACTGCCACAACAGGAAAACGAATAATGACATTTGCGGATTTGAACACAATTTTCATAGGAAATATGATTTGGTATAATATTATTTCATGCTTTCTATTCAGTAATTCATTATCAGCATCCCAAGATGCCGTCACAAGGTTTGGAGGTTTTTGGCCCGTTTTTAAAATAATATAAATTATTACAAAGTCTACTGCATTAAAACAACTGTCTCTTCAAGTAACATCATATACTTTATGTTTATTTTGCAAAAACATAAAGTTTGGTGAACTTTTTATATCAATAATATATAGAATATGATATTCAAACCTCAAAATGGCAATTTCGTCAGCTAATAACACCGGATAGATTTGTCTGTCATATACGTCTGCGATAAGTTTTGAAACATTTATTAATTAACTTTCTTTCAGTTATAGTTGATTTAAATCTGTATAAAATAAATTGTTACGCAAACAGCATCAGAAAACAATGATAGTAATATTTAAATTACCAGCATCCTGTTTACTGGATGAGTGCATTTTGTGCCATCTGTCTAAGGAACAATTTGGTGTTAAATTATGGGTGGCTATGTATTATTTGCAGACTATCTAAAATAATTAGAATTTAAGTCAGTCGTGGGCTAACAGAGTATCTTTATATGACATCTTAGGACTAGTAAAAATGTTTACGTTAAGTATGAAATTGCGGATATTTCTGTATTTGTAGTTGGAAGGATTTTTCAACAAAATTATGAAAAACTTGTTTTAATTATTGTAACTTAACTTAAAATATTACAATTATAGATGTGTCAAGTGTAACGTGAAAATGCGTCATCTAAGTAGTGGAAGGGCGGCGGGATAAGACGTGATACTTAATGGTTGGAGTTCAATAACCTAACAGTATTGCATTTTTAAGATCTGTTTTACCTTTTATGAATTGCTGGGAAGTGCATTATTTATTGGGGGATGGTAACAGAAAATGTAGATTGTTGTGGAGTACTTGCCGTTTTATCTATTTTTGTCCTGTCAAGCAAAATAAACCAAATAAAACATCCTTGTTTAGAGGTTGACATAGTGATATCTACCAATATGTAAGGTAGGTATACTCATGGTAGTGGTTGCTGTAGGGATAGTCGGTTCAAATCGCACTGTTTTACATATAACTCTTATATTAGTACCTGGGTAACCTTTTGCATGTTCTTACTTACATCTGTTATGTATTTAACTAAACACATGTAAATGAAACTTTAGTTTACTAGTACTAGGTTTCGTTGTATTACAGCATCTTCAGGTGGGCTATTAGCAAAGATCTTGGCTCACATTTGGTGCCTCTTTATAAATTTTGGTACTTTACCTAATTGTCTAATAGTATTACCTAAAAAATCGGTTATTTATTACAGGACCAGTTATATTGGATATTGGGAGAAGTAAAATATTTAAACTATTTGTTTATTTGCGCAATTGCATCTTGAACAAAGTTTTGTTTCTTACCGTCCCCTACTTAAGTTATGAGTTAAAAATTTATCTGCTTTAAGTCTTCTTGTTTCGTATAGCTTTATAAACTTTAGTCCAAGAAGCGTATGTAAATGAAACCAGTGGCATTATAGCCTATTTTTATTATCTGGTATAAATATTAAATTATAAGTATTTACTGAATGAATGTTAACGTTAAAAAAATACTTTTATATCAGTCGTGAAATTTAGACCTTTGGTTTTTTCCTGCTTCTTGCAACTTGAAAATTTTTATACTATTATAAGACGACTTTCCATATAAAACCAAAAATAGGCCTTAGTTAAAATATAATATTTTAAAGATCAATGTTAGTAGGTTCTTTAAGATATTGTGTTCACGATACATGAGTTAGCAAGTGAAATAATTATAAACCGTAAAGAGTTTTCCACTTTTAAATCTCACTTAAACTTACCAGTTCCTGGGAAATATTGCAGTACAATGTTTTTTTCAGGAATGTGTTAAATACATTTTTTAAATTCCCTTCTCTAATTTCAGAAAAATTAGACCTTTCAGTGGCAATTTTACTGAGCTCATCATGAGCTAGTTTTTACCTGCGTCGACTTTCGAAAAGGTTTAATTTACAGTTTAAATTTTTATAACTGAATAAAAATATTGAGTTTCTACATAATTTGGTTATTCACGGAACAAAAAGCATCCTGAATATTAACTTGAATTATATAGTATATATATACCGATAATTTTGAAAATCTGGTCACCTATCTAGTCGTGAGTAATAAACACTCAAACTTCCACATATACAGTATTAATGTAAAAGTTTGAGTGTTAAATAAGATTGATAACATGTTTCGAGGTATATGAAGATAACTTACAGACTGAAGATTATATATTTTATTCGAGCAGTTACAGTAGTTAAGAGAACGTCAAATATATTTTGAAATACCAACAATTAAAATCGCATTAATATAACAGATGTTATCAAGTACGTAAAATCATGTTAAGTACTTTAAGCAGAACGTGAATTCCAAATTTTGCATAGGGCCATTAAGATACAGTTTGAATGCTTAAGCGCTTCATGTCTAAATTCCTTTTAAATTAATACACCTATCATATTTAAAGCAGTATTTAGATGTCGTAAGTATAATATAAAAAGTTACAAACAAACGCAGAGATGTTCTTAAAATTTACATAACTTGTCATGAATCAAACTCGTAACATAAAAATCATTAATTAATCATTAAAAAAAGGTTATTCATATTGTTCTTGAAATTTTCCGATTTGTAATTGAATCGAACTTTTGACTTCAATTTAGGATTAAGCTAATTATATTGTTTTTGGTAATTCGTTCTTTAAGCGCTAAGATAACATAATTATTCTAATTTAATAAGAAAGACATTCTTTTATCTAATGTGAAATACGACTTTTGTGAAACTATATTATTTTATTAACTATATTATATTATTTTGTGAAACTATATTATTATTTATTTGCAATGATGAAAGCTTTGAAGATAAATTGTATATAAGCGCACAGTAAGGATTCAAGTAAAAATCAGATTATGAAATATATTTTCTACATTCCCTAAGAAGCACATAACTGTCTCGTAATTAGCCTTCATGTAGTGATCTACAAAAATATATGTCTCGTCAGTTAATGGCTGCCATATTAAAATGAATATGCCACATGGCTATACGATTTGAATGAACATGTAAAATAGCAATACGCTATCACTTTTTAATTGAAATTCGGCGAGAAATGGAAATAAATAATTGTCTACTGAAAATGCCACAAAAAGTAAATTTAAATTAAAATAAATAAAACTATATATGTCGAGTATTAATGTATCATAAACCATGCCTTTGTGATTTATTAACTTCTTTGCGGCTTAATTAAGTGCATATATTAGTCATTAAATAACGATATATAATGTATACTTGACTATTTCACGCTCCTTATTTTGTCACCTCTTTTATATTCGTTTATTCGAAATACTTCCATTTTTAACATGTTTATCAAATTGCCTTGTTTTGGTCTTGTTAATAAAATAATACAATGTCATAAGGGCATAAACCTACGAGTATTGTAATATAATGCAATTTTGGAAATCTCTACATTATTTTTGAATATCAGGATTAAAGAAATATAATTAAAGTTTAAATTTTGTATGAAATCATAATTATGTTTAAATTAACAACCTATAATATTTACACTAAATAAGAGTTTGGCAACGTATACGCCTATTGCAAACTTTGCAAACTGTCAAGTGTCAAAATGAAATGTCACTTATCACTTTCAAAAAAACCTAGTTTTTTAAAAACGCGTACATAGTAATTAAAATAACAATAATGTTGTTTTTGAATGTATTTAGTATTTACACGTACCTAAATTTTATATTCCATTTTCGTGTTAAGTGCCTTCCCTCTACTTCCCCGTACCGCACTTTCGCAACCAACGACAATAATTTTGATTTAAATTATCTACGTTGTGCATCTGGTTTGAATTTTGCTTCCGGCACATTTTGTCCCACGTTTATCGGTATTGTTAGAGAAATATCATCTGATATCACTGAAATGACGAGTTATCCTCCTGTATTGAATTGATTGTAACAAGACTTTGTTGTCGGATAACGTTCGACGTAGGGCTATTATAATGACATTTGGCATAATAATACCATGTTCCATCAGCATTAAAAACGACATATTCGTAATTTCATTAACTCGATATCACAAATAAGAAATTATTTAACAGAATAAAATCGCATTAAACCCATCAACTCTCATGTGAAACTAAACTTTGAAAAATATTCTAACCCTAAAGTTGCCATATTAAATTATCCATAAAGATAAATTTCAATTAAGTAATTAAAATTAATATTATTTTATTAATAAGAAGCGAATAATAATTTATCTAAACGACAAATGAAAAAGTATCGTATTTAGTTATTCCGACTAGTTTATTTAAAAAACTGATAATATTATTTTTATAACCTTTAATATTTAAGGGAATAATGAATGGATGTTAAAATTTTTTAAATGGCAATAATTTTGGTTCACAAAATGTAAACAAAGTTGGCGTTGAAATTAACTTTGAAATCCTTTTCTTTTTTTATCACTTTTATGGTAAAACTATGCAAATGAACGGGATTATTAGAAAAGTCAAATGCACTATCGATCGTTAAGAAGAGTAATCATGCAATATTGTCATATTTCTTACGATTATCGAAATATAATATACGGGTTAATGCATTTTCATGTTAATTACTTATGATAATTTTTAAATATAAAAAAGTGGCGTGATTTAAAAAAATAGGTGTATTGCAATCTACGCATGTAGTACTATTACAGATTAAAGGTTCCAAAGTTTCCTTACTTTACATAGTGTATACATCCAACATTTTTTTTAGAAGTGATTATGTTCTTAGTTAGAAAATTAATTTGAAACGGTTTCTTATAAATAATAAATATATTTTGGTATGTAATTACCATATATTCCAAATTTAATCAATACATTCCTTAATTGTTAATTAGTAAATTGAAATATTTGCATGTTACGAACTAAGTAGACGTCAATGTATAGAACGTTAATACCGCGGGAATGGAATGAAATATTTCCAGCGTATGTTTGCAGTACAGAACACGTCAACTGATTAATTAGTTTCCTTTAATCAGCTATAAAAGTTGTCGGATGTTACGCAAGAATATAATATGCAAATCAGTATAATCAATGTCAGCGATTCTCTAAATACATCGACAAAATTTTATTAAATCTTACGCTAGTATTCAGGATACAAATAATGGTTTTCCCAGAAACAAACTATTTTCTTGAAAACTTACAAAAATGTTAGGTTAAACATGTTTAATTTTTTAAGTCGATAAAATTTTGTTTGGCTTGATTCGATTTGGAATAGGTTTAGATTATCCTACATTTGTTTTTCTTAATTGCATAAGTGTAGATTTGTACTCACTCGTATTGGCTATTTTATGTTTTTAATCTTGTTTAGGTTAGTCTAAATTTCGGTTTGGTTTAAGGACATATTTACAAAATCCCGCTGCTCGAGAACGTATATATACTAGTCTTAAAATCACCAATACACCCGTAGCGACTCCGCTTGTTGATGTGCAACAAATTTATAGTCTATTCGTCATATCTTGTTAACGCGCACAGGTTATAAATTACTTGCAATTGTAACTAAACTGATTATATGTATTTTATATATTATTTACTTAGCAACCAGTTTCATTTATTTTGTATTATTAAAATTATGTCAAAATAACAATAACGATATTAGTCGCAATTAAATGAAACTACGTGATGTAGTATTATTTCTACTATCTTTAATTTCTTTACCACTGTGGTAAAGAAATTAAAGATAGTAGAAATAATACTACATCACGTAGTTTCATTTAATTGCGAATAATGAATTTCTACAAAATTAACGCCAAATATATTCAATAACGATATTAGTATTATTCCAATTTTGATTCCGATTTCATCCGTTGGCCAGACCAGCGTGTACAGTGATTTTATCTTCCACATGTCGCTTTATTGAGGCAGTTGTAGCTAGCTACGGCATTGATCGTCTTCAGTCTCCAACAATAAAAGACAAAAGAATAGGATAACCACAGGGAAATTGTTTTTAAAATTTTAAATATCATTTAAATATTTCATAGTAGGAACCCTAAGGAAACTCAAACGTTTGAAATCTGCTCTCTCGTAACTCTCGCGAGTTACGGGACCAGATTTCAGTCAAACCCGTGAAAATAGATCTTAAGATTTTGATAAAATCTATCTAAATTGGATTCTATGTTATCTTTACAGAATTTGTCATCCTTCACAATAAATTCATATTTCAATTTATTAGTACCAGTCCAGACCGCAAACACGTAGATGTCGTAACTAGTGATACGAAGTTGACCTTGTATTTAATAAAACCACGGATGCTTTTTATTGATATCAATTTTATCACAATCATATTTCCAAAACTCAATTTTTTTATTTTATTGCTTCAACTGGGTGCAAATTGAAGCTAGATAATGGGCACTTAATTCCTATAATGCCGTTTGCGTATTGACCCTTTAGTGTGGCTACTAGAAAAGAAAATTCATTATTAAGGAATAAATTGCACTCCTCAATATGTAAAAGTGGTACTAATTCTTTGAGTGCAGTGTATCCATTGTTTTTTCCATGTTTTATTGATGGCACATGATCAAACGCATATAAAATCTGTTCAGGGACTTGGTATTGATTGTTATTGGTACTAACCCCTATTCAGGGGTCAATACCAACTCTTTCAGAAACTCTTTTTTTCTGCTTCCTCGTATACTCCGACGATTATATCCGACTTTAACAGCTCTCACCATAGTAAGAATATTTCGATGAGAGCTTGTTTTTTAATTTCTTTAAAATTTCTAACATCATTGAGATTTCTACGAAATGCTTCTAATTTGTTTATTCCACACCAAGCGACTGTTTTGAAAATAAATCTAAGCACAAGTTTGCAAACACCCTTCATTAAAACATACTGCAGCTGCACATCGTCCACTATAATAACCTCGGGGAGAAAAATTAACTCTCCTCCTACATATTTGACAACGGGCGAATTAAAGCTTTCCGCTAAATTATTTGTTCCGTTGTGAACTAAACTATAAGAATGTAAATATAATCTAGGAGCAATATCAGTCATTTTGTGAAAAAAACAGCACAAATTGTTAATTCGGTAACTAAATTCTCACCATTACGCCTATTTGTAGTACAAAAATAAGATGAACAGTTATAATGATCGCCAAATATGTGATAGGCCTCATTAATAATATCTCATTTTATATTATCAAGTTTTTCAAGAATACGGTTTTCTCATGTTTCACGGACAAATTTACACCCCAGCACAATCTCAAGTAATTATACTTGATAAGCTTCCTTGCTCTGAATGAATTGGCTGTGTTTCATGCAATTACCAACAATGATTTACAATAAATACGCAAGGGATAGTTTTTAAATTCTATTTTACTTACATTACATTTTTATAAGGCCAGGAAATTCTTACAGCGGAATAAGTGCTCCAGTCTCCATCGGCAATCAATTGTGAATAAATGAGACGATTTTCTGCAAGATATTTTTTCAATCCACTTGCTGTCTCATTTTTTAATTTCCTTTGACTGCCTCTATTTTAGTTGAAGGAGCGGTATAATTTTTAAACCAGAAATGTGATGGAGGCTCAATGCTTTTTTTGGACGACAGAAAACAAATAAGGCAGTGCTTATTTTTTACTCCTATATTAATAACTTTTTACTATGGAAATCTATGATTACAGCAGCAACCACAGAAACATTTTAATTGGTGCCATAAGATCGTTCAGACAAACAACCATCCACTGCTGCGGCAGTCATTGGTATACTGTTTTCATCTACACTGCCAAAAGTTTTTGCATATTCTGCTTTGTCTAGTGCCCCCTCAACCATGCAATGTTCTGCTGCTCACCATTTACTACTGGTATCATAACAAGAAATATACAATCTTAGAGTGGAATATTCACATGACATAAAACTGTATTTAAATGTATAAAAAACCAATAGACACTATACCAGAGACAGTTTCTTGTTTTATGAACATTTTCGTTTGACACTTCCATATTGTACTTAAATCAATGTTCCCACCGCACGTATCTCGAATAAATGTGAAATTTTAATATAAACCCTTTTTTTTTCAACATGTACTTGGAATATATAGCAATCGAAAAGAGAATTATTTTTACTAATAATTAAAAACTGTTCTAATAAGTAATTAAAATCTGTTATTCTTTTGCCTTTTAAATTGAATATTATTTCAATAAGCTCTTCCAGTAAATTAAAAATACAACATACAAATATATGACAACTAAAATGGCAGTAAGAATTTAATAAATCTAAAAAAAGTGGCTTCTTAACACTTTCTATGGTTGCTGTGGCGCTTGTTACCTTTTTTTCTTACCCTAATGCTTGTACTCTGGAAATAAAGAATTTAGGATGTATTTAATGGTAATCATTGAAATGAATACCAATTATAAACATAAAAATTAAAGGTCTAGTTATGTAGGAGTTAGACTGGCCATTATTGTAAAATAATATGACCTAAAACGCAAATATATTCTAGAATAACAAATATGTTCATCTAATAAACATTAACCTATAACCAATCTTTCGAATAATACGGCATAATGTATAGAATATTAGAAATGTGTGTACATATATATATATATATATATATATATATATATATATATATATATATATATATATATATGTATATACCTTTCTTCTTTATCTCGTCCATGCGTGAGATTGTATGAACCGCGCCTTTTGCAGCTTAAGGATCTGCATACAAAGTGGATAATCATTTCGGTACATAGAGTTTCCGTATACAGTTATAAACACTTAAGAGCACATAGTGTTTCTATTAAAGTACACTACTTTACAAATATTTATTTTTCATAGCCTAAATATATAGCCTAATGGTGTAAAAACAATGTATATATTTCGGCATATTTTTGTATATAAATCTATTATTGTATATAATCGCTATATTTTTTTTGTGATCTAGTCAAATTTTACCGATGCTGTTTTTTTTAATTATTTTTGGTTCTGTTATTTCGGAAATTGGAGGAGAAATGCTAGTTTTCGCATATTTTTTGGAATATCTTGTTAAATATAGAATTTAAAATTATAAAAATGAATATATTCCTCATTATCAAACGATACCCATATGATATATAAAACAAAAAAAATAAAGTTTTAATTTACCTCGTTTTCATTTTTACGTGAATATTTAAAATAAAAATGGCTTGTAACAAATATTGGGGTTCATAAAATGTATTACTATGCCAAAATCAAATTTCTATGTCGCATTATTTCTGAGAAAATCTGCTTTAAATACAGTAAAATTTAAATACCTCACTATATCTTTCATAGGCGTAAAAACTTGGTGTATATTTAAAAAAAATTATGACATTTAGAATCATTGCTACAGGTTTCCTATAATATTTACGTGAACTTCTAAAAGGCATATTTTCAAAACTATAGTTTCAGTAGTTTTAGAATTAGGAGGGGGTGGCACATTTTTTGTATCTTTTCAGCATGTCTTTGAATATATGATACCTAAAATTATGAAAATAACCTTATAACTTATCCTTTCCAATGATATCTTACACGAAATATAATTTTAAAAAAGTTTTGTGTAATTTAATCTTTGCCACGGAAATTTCCATACAAATATTTTTGAGTGTAAGCTATTGAAATATGTGCGGAATAATATGTTTTACTACTGCGCCAAATTTCAACGTCAAGTGGATTCTGAGAATAACGGCTGTAACGGATAGACAGGCAGACATGTGAATAATTTTAAAACGGTTCTGTTTTTTCTTCTGAGGTACGAAACCCTAAAAAAAGTAATAAAAAAATAAATAACTCACAATTTTCCCAATTGTGCGTTTTTCCTGGCTACGTGCAACCGCTTTCTTAAATATCTAATTTGACGAGACATCTAAAATATATAGGAAAAATTGGTTTTAACCAACAAGCTATCAACATTATTAATTATATCTGATAATGTAATTGTGCATAATTTACACACAATATATATATATATACACACACATTAATTGGTTCGGTTGTCTTTTTCGTTATCTAAATATTTTTCTTTTTCACTTTTACTATTGCGTCAAACTAATTTATTTTTTCGACAAAGTAAAGAAAAGGATTTTTCTGTTTTTTTTTGCCGCCAGATTTTTCTGTTTTTGTATACCGCCGAAGGAAGCATAAGACACGGCTTAATTATTTAAAAAAATTATTAATGCAATTCCAAGTGCAGGTAACTGCAATGGAACCATTTCAATTACGTCTTTATTTGTCAGATTGAGCTGACGTGACTACAATTTAATGGACAATTTTATATTTTTAGCTGGTATACATTATGGACATTAAATTATCTAATAAGTTTTTCACTAAAATGAGTGAACATCACAAAGACAATAACAACGAAACCCTAAAATTGATTTGGTTGGTGTTTATTTCTCTTTTCAACGTTTATTTCCAGAAAGAAACATTTCCAGTATATTGAAAGTTGACAATTTCAAATATTTTAACATAATAGTTCACAGCACTGCAAGAAAACACTAAATCTGTATAATAGAAGACATATATCAAGGTACAAAATATCAAATTTTGACGGAGCTCTCAACAGTCAGTCATTGAATATGCTAAGATCTGCATGCACATTTTTCGAGTTCATTCCGAAGTAGATAGTAAATGATTACGAATGTTGGAATTACGTGCACGAGTACGTTATCATCGCACATCTATTAATTTTGAAATAAAATGTAATAATCTTTCTTCATTGATAAAGAGAATTGATGTCATTCTGAAGTAGCTAAGTTTTTTGATCTTAAAAAGTTTAAAAAAACAGACAAACATACCTTTGTCAAAGAATCATAATGAGGAATCATTAGAAGGAATTTCTCCGTGGTTAATCTCCTGTATCAAAATTATTAGAACAGGCACAAGATTATATAGTTTATTAAATATAATTACGACTTTCTAATAATTAACTCTGACGAATGAAATAGTATTCGACGGCCAATGTTTACGATCTCCATTCAATTCTGTAATTATGTTTAATGTTGATTTTATGTTTTTTTCTTTGTTAATTGCTGTTCTGGGTGCAAGCTTAGTTCCAGGAAATATTTTTCTAATATCTGAATTTTATTGAATAATGTACTTAATTATGCTATTAGACTGTATATGAAATTGATTTAATTTTGAATTATGTGTAAAAACAATCCTATTTCATTCTTCTCGTAAGAAACTAAAACAAGTAAATTGGGTTTATAATGTCAAATGGAAAATCAAAACTTAGTTTCCCCGCTTGTTTTACCCAAAGGATTGCCACAAAAGAAGAAACAGATAATTAAATTTGCCACCACGTTCGGATTTGATGAATCTTTTCACCGAAAATATGATTTGGTATAATATTATTTCATGTTTCATTTTTTTGTATTTCTTTCCAAATTTTGTACTGTGCATACACAGATGTTTATTTTTCGTAAATAATAACGTAAAGCTTGACAAATTTTGGTGTTAACAGCTTATAGAATATGATAAAGGAACACTTAAATTCTAAATTCGTCGACTATAGCAGTGGGTAGATTTGTTAGTCATTTATCTGCATCTGTGGTAAAATGAGAACATTAATCATTTTGAAACATTGAGCGGTTTGTCAATTAAAACTCATGTAAAATAAATTGTTACTGAAATAGCGACTGAAAACAATGGTAGTTGTAGTTTAACTTCCATTTTCCTCTTACTAGAGCGATTAATGTATCATCTGTATTCTTTATAATTTGCTGTCGAAAATAATAGGCTTTAGAACTATACAAGTTTTATAGCGTTATTTCTTTTAGATCACCACCGCATTGTTTTCCCTTTAAATCATCTCCTCCGTTATATACCTATCTAGCTACCGCTGTCAACAGAACTGATGTCAGCACAAAAGTATAGCTGCCAGGTAAAAAGCAGATTTACGGAGCATCTATATGTGACGGTCTAAATATACAACGAATTTTAATTTAACGACGAAATTTTTAATATTTCTGGATTGGAAGACGGTGGAATTGTTTAAGAAAATATAAACATTTTCATGCACCTTTTTTAATTTTTGTAATACAAATTACTCATTTTCCATCATAAGTATCATCCGGTGTAAAATGGTTGTTTTTACATGGCGACATCGAATAAAAGCAAGCTTCGAAACAATGTCTTTACTGACGCTTGTTTAACTCGTGCGGAACCAATCTTTGTAGCTACTTAATCTTGCAGACATATTTTGGTATTTCGATCGTAATGCATTGTTTCTCCGAAGGAAGGAATATTAGGAAATAACGCGAATTTTTAACTTGTCCATAGTTTATGAAATTTATCCGTAAAATACATTTAAATACATATTTTTCCAATTAAAAAAAATAAAAACATCAAAGTAAAGTTACAGGGATATCGAGAATCAAACATGGTATTAGTGGCTATCGGAGGGTTTATACTTAAATGATATAAAAAGAAGTGAAAGTCTTATCACCATTAAGATATTTTATACACTTAAACTTCAATTTGAAAATTTACCATTTTTTGGAAAATATTGTAATATTTTTTTTCTGGATGTATTAAACAAATTTCTATAATTTCGGCAGACATACGTTCTTAAAACAGTAACTTTATTGAGTCAATAATGAACTTTTGTTTGCAACTTAACCCGTTAAATTTTTATTAAAATTACTTACAAGGCTCGGTATTACATTTTTTTTATTTAATAAAAACATAGAGTTTCATCCTACACGAATTATATCAGTTCTCATTATAAAAATCAATTTTAAATTATTAATATTTTGTAAAATATTTGTATAAAGTATTTTGAAAAATACAATCAATCTAAAACTTTCACATTTATAATATGAATGTAATATACAGAATTTCTATTTATCTATGACTCTAAGAACCATAATAATGGATTTGAATGTAATTGAAAAATAGAAAAATAATTTTTCAAGCAATTACAATCGCTAACACTTTAAGAGAATGTTGAGTACATTTAGAAAAAAGCCACCATTAATCTTCTGGTAATTTGACAGGCATTAACAAGAATATTTAACGGTGATTTTAAGTAACGCAGAGTATGAATTCAGAATTATATATAAGGCCAACAATATGTTGTCTCAATACTTAAGTATTTCATATCTAATCATAATAAGGAACCATCAGAAGGAATTCCCCCGTGGTTTTTCCTTCTATAAAAATATTGTGACAAGCACAAGATTGTACTTTTTGTCAAATAATTTGTGTCATGATGTGACTTTCCAATAATTAACTTCAATTCTGTGATTATGTTTAAAATTAATTTGATATATTTTTCTCTTTATTTATTGCTGTTCTGAGTACAAACTTACTCCCGGGAGATCTTTTTCTAATATCTAACAATGACTTTTAATTAAAAATCTGCTTATTTATGCTATTAGGCTGTGTACCTAATATACAGCCTAATAGCATAATTAAGTAGTTGATTTATTTCGGAAATATATATTAAACTAATCCTATTTTTTTCTTCTTTTTTTTTTAAATAAAAGAAATCAATTGAGTTTATTCCATTAAATGGAAAGTCTTAACTCAGTTTTCTCACTTTCTTTACCCGAAGGCATGACACAACAGAAGAAACAGATAATTACATTTGCGGCTACATTCGGATTTGATCAAACTTTTCATCGAAAATATGATTTGGTATAATATTATTTCATGTTTTATTTTTTTGTATCTCATTCCAAATGTTCTAACAAAGTTTGATAAACTTTTACGTTAGTGACTTGTGATATTGAAACACTTAAACTCAAGTTTCATCAGCTAATGGCAGTGGACAAATTTGTCGGTCTTATACCTAAAGATAATGGTAGTTACAGTTTAGGTTCCATTTTTCTCTTGCTAAAATAAATAATGTATCATCTCTATATTTAACATTATCTTTAGCAGCTAGCCTTTAGAACTGTTAAACAATGGTTCAAATTTTGTAGTATTATATTTTTAGATCACTACCACATAATTTTCTTTTTAAATCTTCTCCGATGTTATCACATCCACTGTCAGCGGAACGAATTCTATTAGCACAAAACTACAATTGGGTGATGAATGCTTTATTTACGAATTATCATTATGCGATAGCTTAAAAATATAAAAAAAGAATTTAACCTAACGTTGTAATATTGAATATTTCTAGATATGAAGGGGGTGGAATCATTTAAAAAAATTAGACAATATTTTATCGCACCTTTTTAACTTTTGTAACGCACGTCACAAGAATTATGGATGTGTCAAGTGTAGACATATCGCTGAAGTGTGTAGAAATAAAAATATAACTAGTGAAAAAATTAGATCTGTATTTTATCATAAATAAAGGTTTTCTCATTTAAACAAATGAGAAAAATGGAAAGTTGTAGTCGAATAAAATTATTCTTTTACATTATACTAGCGTGACCCGTGCGAAGTCTTCGCATTATTTATTCCATTATGAAGCTCAGATGACAGATCAAACAAATATTTTACTAAAATTGACATATAGAGGCGCAAGTATCAAAAGCATTGAGCTAAAGCGCCACTTTATTTATACGTGAGTGGATTTGAAATTAAACAAAAATTTTACCGACCGTCAATCATATTGACGTTGAGCCGTTAGATGGCAGCATTGCTGTTTTGTGTATATAATTTTAATAATCAATTAATTTGCAAAAACAATAGCAATAATAAATTTTTTAGTTATGGATGCCGGTAGTGCAAGCAATTATCTATAAAATGATATATAATTTATGTGGATTAGTTGTGAGGTTTTTTCTAAAAAGGGAGAGTAACATCTTAACCTTAGCGTATTAATATATAGGATGATGATAAATATTTTTGAGTTATAAATTAACTATTTGATAAAGAGTGATTTTTTTCGAATAATGTATCATTCAAGATTATGAAATTCAGACGTTGAGTAGTTTTTCTCGAATCTTTCATAATAATTACAGCATGTCGAAAATATCTCGTAAATAACAAGAAATTTATCTTTTTTTACTGTTATCATCCTTTGTATACCATTACACTTGAAATTGTCAAAAGAGATCCATTTTCCGTCATACCTATCAATCAGGTATAAAAATGGTTTACGTTTATGTTGCGATGACAAAGAAAGGCAAACTTCGAAATGATTTCTTTACTGACGCTTGTTTAATTCGCGTCGTTGTTAAACTCATCTTTGCAGCTTCTTAATCTTACAGACTTTTAAAATTATTCAAAATTGTTGAGATAGTAATGTCAAATCTTGTTGCTAATCCACGCGTAATTTGAGATGTTTTCGCTTCCACCGTAGCTTTCAGCATATCATTATATCGTCCACGCGGTTCATTTTCTAGATCAAAATAGCCAGATCAGTTGTTTCGAATCATCGACTTCTTATGCATGTTTTTCGTATTTCTAAATATTCTCATTGCGTTAGTTCTCCGAGAAACCGATATTAAAAAATATTACGAATTTTTAGCTTGACCATAGTATGCAAAATTTAATCAAAAAAATATATTTCAGTACATAACCTGATATAAAACATGCAACTGGGAGGCCAATAACTTATTTATATTTACAATTGAAAAAAAAAGAAAATTATCACAGTAAAATTATAGGAATATTGAGAACCAAAGTTGGTATTTGTGGCTATCGGAAACTTTATACTTAGATAATCTAAAATGAATTGAAAAACTTACCATAATAAAAAGGATTTATACTTTTAAATCTTACTTTTTTGTCAGTTCCTGAAAAATATTGCAATGTATTAAACAAATTTCCTTCTATAATTTCGGTATTCACAAGACTTTAGAACAATAACTTTACTAAGTTAGTCATGAACTAATTTTTAGTTGCAACTCAGCCCGTTGGAATTTTATTAAAATTATTTTCAAGTTTCATCTTACACGAATTATAATATATATTTTTATGCTGAGAATTGATCTCAGTGTAAAACAAATTTATACATTATTTCTGTTTTGTAGTATATCTGTATCAAGTAATATATTGGCAGGCATTAACAAGAACATAAAGTGGTAATCTTAAGTGCTTTACGCAGAATATGAATTAAAAACTGTATATAAAGCCAATAATATACTGTCTAAAATTTATTTCATATCTAAATCTGTTTTAAATTATCCATGTACCGTAATGCATAATTTAAAACACGTTATGTCTATATTTAGATATATTATAATATTCAGATGTTATGAATGTAACACAATTCAACGAACAGTACAAAAAGTTTTTAAAAAGGTTTTGTTTTTAGCGTTTTTAAAACATCTAATTTAATCAATTATTTTAACTCAAGTAAGAAAATATTTTACCTCAATTTCGGTTAATAACATTGTTGACAGTATTTTTTTATTTTAATTGCTGAGATAACGTAATGCATAGCGTAAATTAAAATATGGTATGCTATATTTTTTATTAACGTGTCCATTGATTATACGAAATAAGTATTTTGTTAAACTATTTATTTATTTATGGGCACAAAATGACAAAATTCTGAAAGTAAATGATATTTAAACTCATGGCATTTAATCTATTAAAATAAGACGCATGTACTAAACTCATTAAGAAGCATTTAGCTTAAGCACCCTTCATGTAGTGTTGCACAAAATTAAATTTTCGTTAGTTAATAAAATACCATACCACTGTGAATGTAATACATGGTAACCATCGATTCAATCCCAACTCAGTAGGGATTAAAAAACAACTTTTTTTTGAAAATGTTATGTAAATAAATTCGTTTTCCAATAAATAAAACGGGCAGGGAAACCGAAGCGGTGACATTTTGTGATCCATTAGCTCATTGTATGTACAAGTGATAGAAACGACATATATATTTAAGTGGTTCACGTTCTTTAATGTGTTATCTTCAAACTTTATTTTGAAATGCTTTCACATTTACCGTGGTCGTTAAACTGTTTGATAAACATGTAAATTTAAATAACTTAATATTATAGCCGCATAAAGCTACGGGTGATGTATTAAAATATCAAAACTACTACGCTATTTTTAAAAATTGATATTGAGAAAACATTAAGGGAAGTAATGTAACGTTTGTAGAACAGGTTACGGTTCATAAACTAAAGTAAAGAAGCGAGGGAAATTTGGGAGGACCTTTTTCAAAATTAAACTTAATAAGTTCAAAGTGGATTCTCAAAATAAGGATCAATTACCACATTGCAGTCAAACCAGCGTATATTATGGAGCAAGCCAGCGTATAATAACTGATTATGGAGAGATTTAATGAAATTAGTCTCTAATAGTGGTCAAAAAGTGTTTAGTTATTGGTTTAACTCTGATAACTTCTTTAGAATGTTATAGAAAATTGTGCGAAAAATTGCAGAAAAAATATTTAATGTGCTGAATATTCCCCGGCAAATACTGATTCAGAGCCCCTTTTGAATCATTTCATAATGAATTTTAAACAAAAAATTAATTTGAAAGCGTTCTTTATAACCAATGATAATAATGTGATATTCAATTACCACCATGTTCCAACTTTTGTCAAAAATAAGATGGAGCATGAAATTGTATTTTCCTTAACGGCTAATTACTGAATTGAAACATCTGCTTGTTACAAATTAAGTAAAAGTCGATGTTCTATTATTAATACGGCGGGAATGGAAGGGAATAATCCCAGTGTATGTTTACCGTAAACACGTCAGCTAATTAATTAGCACTCTCTTTGATTCCCTTATAAGCGTTGTCAAATATTATTATGTAATAATTATAATGTACAGATCAGTGTATTAACGATATATGATTAAACTTCACGGTAATATTCAGGACATGATTAAGTATGTGTGTATATATATATATATATATATATATATATATATATATATATATATATATAAATTATTCTTATATTTGTTTTAAACTATATAAAACTTAGATCATTATGAATATTTTGTGATGAAAATTTCTCATGATCACTTGTTCCTCCTTGCAGTAGGATTTAGGCCAAGCAAAGTTTGGTATGGAATTTATCTAACACGGAAAAGCTTTTAAATTCCTTATCATTAAAGCTACGCTGATATATTACCTAATATTTTTCCATAATGAAATAATACTTATTTAAACAGATTATGTGAATTTTAACATGCAAGCCTTAAAGAAAGTTGGAAACCAAGTAAATGTAATGAAGATTCCTTCATTCGGTTTGCGCGGTCCCACACCTCAAAAAAAGGAAACCTTATAGGATCACTAACTTGTCCGCTCGTCTATTTCTCTGTCACGGTAGTTTTTCTCAGAAATCGATTGGTGTAATTACTTGGATGTTTGGTAATGATAAAACATATTAACCTGCATATATTACAGTTTATTAATACTTAAAAATATTGACATGTAAATTTTAGAAAGTCAAATTAAATACTCAGTTATTCTTTTGATTTGAAGTATTAAGTGGTAACTAAGCCTTTTTTTAAATTCTTTATACTTTTTACTATGTTATAGAAATAAACCTTTGTTTTCAGTAATAAAAGTTTTGTCAGGAATTGATGTTTTGAAAAATAGTTAATTAATACTTTGAAAAATATTTATGTGCAAACCAGATTTAGGCCTTTATGAATAATAATAATAACACTGCAACTAAAATATATTATTTTGATGTAAAAAGTTAGAAAGCCCCGTAAATTTGTCAGGAATTTTGGTTTAGAGAGCTTTTCTAGCTTAAGCACATGGCGAAATTAGACCATTATTTTGAAAATTAGTGTTTTCATCGAGTTACTTTGTGACTGAATATTATGACTGGTATTTTTTCTTTACAACAATATAAGTTTTATATCTCTCTCCCCTCTTATCTACGAAACCACTAACCTTAAGTTATGAAAAAAAACATGGCTCAGAGACCATGCGACGTGGAAACTTTTAATTGGGCACTATACTCGCCCACATATTTTAAAACATTTATATGAGAATTAAAAGAGAAGGGGGGTTATCCCCCCTTCTCTCTTTACAACATTTTCAGGTGGGATATTAGCAAAGATTTTTGCTTTGCTAATATCCCACCTGAAGATGTTGTAATACAACGAAACCTAGCTCGTGATAAAGAAATTAAAGAAAGTAGAAATGATACTTCATCACGTAGTTTCATTTAATTGTGAATAAAAATATTAGTTACAGTTGATAACTAAACTAATAAATTTATTAGATAGTAGGTAAATAATATATTAATAACATAGATTATAATAATTAAGTAGAATTGACCATACTATCAAAGGATATGATTTGAACGCTGTTTTTACGGTATTAATAATGAAAAATTTATATCTAGTCAGATTACGGCATACGGATATTTCGACGCTGCTAATTAGCATTTAATGAAATGACGCTCGAATATAAAGTTACATTGCTAATTATAAGTTGAATTACATGGTAACATTATCTAAGGGTATTATTAGAATTCCATACGTCTGCCAATCTATACCAAATAATAAACTGACGTCACAGCTTCAATATTTATTAATATCAACGAAGTTCGAAACAATATAATGCTTATTTAAACAATTTAGGACAGTAAGACATTATTTTCAGTTTACCAACAATTCGTTTATGGCAAAAAAGTGGTAATAATTAATTCAGTCAATTTGTCTTGTCAGAACAATAACATTAGCTTTTTAGGATTCCATAGCCAAGCTAGGAATCCTTTTAGTTTTGCCATGACCATCTGTCTGTCTATCCGTCTATTTGTCCTTGCCGTTTTATTTATAGACTATTAGTGCAATAAAGCTCAAATTTGGCGTAATTGAACATTTTTATGACGCCCCACAAAGTTACGATTGTAAGTTTTTAAGGTGGGGAGTGCCATATATGAAATACGGAGTGAATATCGTTTTATTTGCGTATTCCATGGTATAGGGTATCACTAACAGGTTTAACAAAAATATTGACTATATATCAGGAATATTTTTTCGATATGGAGATCCGTTTATGAAATATCAAGCTGTAAAATGGTAATTTTTGTTAGAGTTACATGTAACCAAGTAAACCCCTATTTTTGAATGTATTAAAAGTATTCACAATAGTAGCATATATGAGGAAGCAGGAAATTGAAATGAAAACTATCACAGCTGAATAGTCTCTATCAATTTACAAATAATAATTGAAGAGTGGGGTCTGTGCATAGCTCATAGAAACTCCATACGAGTGATTTTAAAGAGCAAAAATCATTTTATGTTTTAAAATATTTACCTATTATGTCTGTGAAAGATATACTAGGCAATATATAATATATATATATATATATATATATATATATATATATATATATATGGTGGGAAATAATAGTAAGCAAAATATTTACATTGCGGAAACTTAATATTGGTGAATATTTAATAGAAATACTATGCACCTTCAAACGCTTATAAGTACCTAAAAGTGTAGGGAGTTCTCGTAATATGAGGTTTATTTGTATTTTATAGTTTTTATAATTAACAAAACAGTTTCTAATCATTTCTGTAAAGTTCTCTCGCTTTCCTCTCTCTTACGTAATTTAAACACTATAACCTCTCGTAGACATTTATGTTTCCAATGATATTCCGTTAAATTCATTGGCTTTCATTAAATTTATAAAATATCGCCATCAAATTAGAAATTATATTTTAAATAGTCACAGAATTTAATTTTGTTTTATTTGTTCTATACAGCGCTTTAAACCCTATCAGGATTACGGTGAGATTAAAGAAGATATACTGTGTTTTAGCTGTCAATTACGGTAAATTGGATAGAAGTTATTTATTATCCCTCGTTTAGACAGCGACAACTCCAAAATTTAAAACACCCGGTTTAAAATATTCTGCGTAAAATAAAGTAATTTCTTCGTTCTGAAGCAATTTTAGTATTATACTGTGAATTTTATTTCAAAAAATCACTTGAATGTCAATACAGGGAGAGGACGTTTTTATTTGGATGAAATGACAGAAGATCATTCGACACGAGGAGTATGTACTAGTGGCTGGGAAAATAAATTATGGACGTAAACTTGTCTACGCACATAGACATATTAAGACTTTTTTTTTTGTCTACGCACATAGACACATTAAGACTTTTTTTTTTGTCTACGCACATAGACATATTAAGACTTTTTTTTTGTCTACGCACATAGACATATTAAGACTTTCTTTACACTTTAATAGTATGGTCTAATAGAAATAAAAACATACAAGCTGTTTTGAAAGTTCGACAGGCGAACAAAAAGATAATATATAGAAATATGAGAAGTTAAATAAACAGAGATTCAGAAAATCGACAATTTTCTTACATCTGGAAAGTTTAAGATTATTAACTCAGATGAAAAATGTTTTCATATCAAAATAATTTATACATTTTATGCTTCAGATTGCATTTCATATGACTTCTTAAAAAGCTCAAGTTACCTCTTAGGTTAATAGCTTTATATTTTTAGTGATGTTTTAGTTACTTAATTTACTATACTTAGCTAGTTGTTGAACAAGTTATTAATTGACGTATGTTACGCACATTGTATTAAATTTGTATGATATCATACAGACCTTAATTGTCATTCTAAGTAAAACACTTTGGGCATAAGCAACTCAAATTTGATAAAAATATTAAATTGTATTACTATTCTTTTAATTTGAAAAAATTTAAATGATGTCAATACTCTGTTAATTTGAAGATAAGTAATCCAAAGCATCTGCAAAAAGAGAGTTACAAAGTTACAGACTAGTTAGATAATTGGTGAGTTTATTCGGTAGTTAATTTAATATCCGATGACCTTATTACCACTAAACAAAAACAAAATATTTATAGAGAATAAAATAACTAAACGTGATACAACAATTTTAAGAAGGAATTAAACTAAGGTTATTTTTTCAAATTTGTAATGTGTGTGTTTGAATTATGTCTTGAATATCATAGATAAATTTCTTCGGATTGAGGATATTGTTCACTCAAATATAAATGCTATGTTATAATAGTACACTCTAAAGATGTAAAGTCTACGTTATTCACGACAGTAGCTCTAAAAGTGGGGAATAATCAGAAAAAAGTTGTGCAGAAAATTTTTAGAATAGGTTACGGTGTTTTAATTACGTAAAAAAAGGAAAGCGAGAGAATTTTACAGAAATTACTAGAAACTGTTTTAGTAATTTAAAAAAGACCTCTCAAGTACTTGTAGAACTCGTACTAAGAGAGTTCCATACACATTTAAGCACTTATAAGCATTTAAGGGTGCATAGTATTTCTATTAAACTATTCACAAATATTAAGTTTCCGCAATGTAAATATCTTACTACTATGCAACATTTCAGCTTTATTGCTCTAATAAATAGACGGATATAATTTTAATAACACTTAGTAGTAGTGTTATAAGTAGTAGTAGTAATATATAAGTTATAATTACTTAATAATTCAACTTTTAATCAACAATGTAACTATATATTCGAGCGTAGGCCTTTTAATTGCTAATTAGCAGCGTCAAAATATTTACATGCTGTAATCTAAGTAGATATAATTTTTTCATTATTAATACCATAGAAACACAGCTTGCTTAATTCTTATAATCTTTGTGATTAATATATCCGACAGATTTGAAAATATATTGAATATATTTGGCTTTAATTCTGTAGAAATTAATTATTCAAAATGAAATGAAACTATGTAATGTAGTAATATTTTTGCTTTATTTAAATTCCTTACCACGACCTAGGTTTTGTTGTATTACAACATCTTCAGTTGGGCTAGCATCTAGGTGGTTAGCAGGTGGGTTAGCAAACATCTTTGCTAATTGCCCACTTGAAGACGTTGTAATATAATAAAACCTAGGCCGTGGTAAAGAATTTAAATAAAGTAGAAATTAGACTACATCACGTATTTTCATTTAATTTTTAAAATATGTTGTTAACAATTTTGAAAGTTATTGTAATATATAAAATGTGATTCTAAAATAAACATTAACTGTGTACATCACGAAGAATAAAAATATTAGCCATAGTTGATAATTAAACCGAGAAATTTATTAGACAGCAGGTAATCACAAATTTTATTTACATATATATATATATATATATATATATATATATATATATATATATTCAGGGTACAAGGTGAAAAAGCAGTACAACTTTTAAATTCAAGAAAATGGAATTCTGTTTTGGTTTTCTAGTGTAATTCAATTAATTTTAATAAGAGACATTTTATTGAACATCTTTCCTTTATATCACAACACTACTCTCCACTAAACACACAATTCAATGTTTCGATTAATTCATTATTAAATTATTATTTATAATCATGAACCAAATTCAGTATTACATACTAAAAACTTTCTCTGGAAAATATTTGAAATACTTTAATATCATCAAGCTACAAATGTGATACACAGAGTAGTTAAACAAATTTAACACACGTACATAAACATATGCCCATGCAAGTGAAACCACGGTTAAAAAGTTAATTATTCAAGTAAAACGATTAATGAAATACTCCAAAATACATACGCTATTGGCAGTCGGGTGTCGAGGCTTATTAAATGAAACCTCTGAAGCATGAGTAAACTCGAACTACGAAGGCATATTTAGGCACTTATATACACTTAAGTGTATGTAGTATTTCCAGTATGGTATTTAATAATATAAATTTTTTACAACTTAAGTAAATTTCCTATTATATTTTTTATTATAAAATGGCATTGCTAACCTATTAACCTAGTAACTAACCTAGTAACAATATTACTAACCTTATTTTTACATGATTTTTGTCTCAGTAGTTTCAGAAATAAGGGCTCCATTTTCGCATATTTTTTTTGAAAATCTTTTCAAATATTTAATATGATGAAAAAAATGTATTGAATTCCTCATAACAAGCCTTTGGAAAAGATACTTCACATGATATAAATCATTAAACAAATTTTAAGGACGTCCTTCCTTTATATAAATATTTAAAAAAATTATCTAATGCAAAATATGTGGGTAAGGAAGGTACCAAATTTTAAATCTCAATGTCGCATGGTTTCTGAGGTATCTTTTTTTCATTATTTAGAGTTAGCGTTTTCAAAAAGTATACCTTTATAGATGAAACACCTAAAATGTTTAAAAAAAATTTTAAAAGATATTTCCAAACGATATCCAACAATATAGAGGAAATCAAAAAAGTTTTAGTGTATTAGTCCCCCTCTTGAAATTTCTAAAGTTTTTAGGTAGTTTTTAGTTAGGTATGTGCGGGATAATATGTTTTCCTTTGTAAATTAAGGAAAAATATTGTATTGGAACTGATCAAATTTTAGGCTAGTGGTATTGATCCATAGATGGTATTTGTTATTTTCGTTTATAATCGTAAATATATTTCCGGAGATAAAATCAGAGCACTGGTTTTTTTGTATATTTAAGTTTAGTGTCAATTTTAAGAGGGTAAATCAAGTTTTCATTGTTGTGTAATTTTATTTTTATGGTATCTATAAACATAGTTCTCTACGGTTTTAACTAAAATAGTATTAAAAATTAATTAATTAAATTAATAGTATTAAAATAATCTATTTAAAATTTACACGTTGTCATTAAAAAACGTGTAAATTTTAAATAGATAATTTTAGGTTTTTCGTTTAATTGTTTTAATGTAAAATTTATGTTATTTTCTGTCACTGGTTTCACCACAAATGTTCAAACAGAAAGAAGAATTATGATTTGTTGGTAATTTTTCTACGATTTTGTAATATACCGAATTAAACATTTGAAAAATATTGTTTCTTATGTCATGAGAAATATTTTTTCTCGAAAATGTTTTTCTCTAAAACCAATGGTTTAGCAGTTATAAGAAAATAAATAACTAAATTGTTTATGACAACTATTCACGTTAGAATTTTTAAATCTTGAAAATGTTTAGTTAATTTGTAGTTAATACTCAATATTCATTATTTTCTTCAAATTTTTCTGAGCATTTGGTGATAAGGGAGGGAGACAGCCACTTTTAAACATTTCTCCCGAAAAATACATATTTTATTTATATATGTTCTTCATAAAAACACATCAAATCTACTGTCGAATTTGTGCTTCAATAAGTTACCATTTGACAGTCTATAGGATAAATTTGAAAAAAAAATTATTTCCCTATTTATTTATGGTTAATGCATCTCATGCCTTTATGGTTATAGGTCATGTTGTGACATAGTCGGTTACTGCTGCTTAGCTGCTACATTAGTCTACACGTAGTTGAACATTAATAATATTTTTATTAACACTAACTTCACTAGAGGTTTTACATTGATAAGACGTCTTAATGGAATTCAAATTAAGTTTTACTGAATTTCGACAATGGTCAACTACGTACTGTCTGATATTATTATTTTTAAAACTTTTAACTTGATTGTACTGAGTTCACTCACCTTTTATTCAAACACTTTATTTAGTTTTAACTGGGAGTCGGAACTGGGACCATATCTTAATCCATTAGGACTATTGCGGTTACAAAATTCCTCTCATTTCCAATTTGCTCGTTCACTAACTTTATTAGTCATGAAAACTTAATGTTTTCAGAAAATCACTGTGACTTCTTGCGATTTAGTAAGTTAAGTAATACTTCATGCTTAGTTAAAATTTATGAAATCTAAGAACAACGAAGTCTTGACGAAAATAAATATGTAAATTTAAATTGATAATGGCTACACGGTAAAAAAGTGAAATTAAGTTATTGAATGTGTTTCTGTGCGCATTAACAGATAATTGAAAATACGTTTTAAGGTCAGCATAATGTTTCATTAAAAATATGGAAAAAATAAAACCATAATTTGAGAAAAAGGCGGCACTTCAATATTTATGTTGTCGTGAAAGTTGAAATGACAGTGATATATATATATATATATATATATATATATATATATATATATATATACACACAAAATCGGACCACAATTTAATACAAAATATCACAAAGGTATATTAGTTAATTCTATAGATATATTCATACAGTCACTCTCCGTCAATATTATGAAAGTGAATAAGAAAAATTACATAGAATTTTATTAGTTTTGAATATTATAGAAAAAATACAAATTGTTGCGTTCATTTTTAAAAATATAAAAGTTTTTCAACTTTGGAAAATTCTACCAAGCCCATTCACTTTATACTGAATACTACTTTAAATATAAGTGAGTAATATTTGCTGGTTTAAGGCTATCACATTATTATTGGAAAAATATTTCAAATACAATATAGTATTTTACTCATAATATCTATAATCTTTCCAACTATCTTGTTTGCTACAAACAAAATTTCGAAATTTTTATAATATTCAAAAGTCAAAAAGTTAAGTTAACATTAATTGGTATAACTGCTTCAGAATTTTTTTGCGATGATTTTGCTTGTACTAGATTTGTAGGTCCGTTTCACTCATACAATTTTTTTTGTATTCTTTTTATAGCTTAGTATAAATATTGTGCGTAATTTTTGGTCCGTGTTTCATCTTGTAATTTGGGTTAGATTATTTTTAACATGGCACAGAAGTTTTATTTATATATTAAACAAAAAAAAATCAATTATTCCAAAAATTAAAGTATCCATAAAATCCTATGATTTATTAATATTTCTCTATAATACTTGTTTTTCGTCTTTTATATTATTGATTTCATTGGAATATAAACGTTGCAGCCCCACGATCGACCAGTTCTCATTTTTGAGGAAATTTTCGTTTCTTTTAAAATAAAATTATCCTATCATAACGAATGATAATTTGATATAATTTGTAAAATTATGAGGAAATAACTAATACAATTTTCATATTTTATTTTCTTCACGGATATTTATTTGCTCACCAAATAATGCAGTGTTTTTTATTGGAAATATATCGTAGTTTAATTAAAAAAAAAACCTTTTAGTATACAAAGAAGTGCGTGAAATATTCCCAATAGAGAATTTGGAATAACTAATAGATTTTTTTAAAAGATTAGTTGGCACAAAATTAAAACATATGAATAGAAATTTCTTATTACTTTTTTCTAACTATTAGTGTTACTCGATTTCTCCAACTTAATGAATTTATAATATGTCCAAAAGTTCCCGGTCTACTCCGATATCACCTTGAATTAATCTTTAAATTGAAAGTAGATTTGATATGTTTTTATGAAGAACATATATAAATAAAATATGTATTTTTCGGGAGAAATGTTTAAAAGTGGCTGTCTCCCTCCCTTATCGCCAAATACTCAGAAAAATCTGAAGAAAATAATGAATATTGAGCATTAGCTACAAATTGGCAAAAAAAAAGGTTTATGTTGTTACAAAATTAGAATATGTGAATAGAAATTTCTTATTACTTTTTTCTAACTATTAGTGTTACTCGATTTCTCCAACTTAATGGATTTATAATATGTCCAAAAGTTCCCGGTCTACTCCGATATCACCTTGAATTAATCTCTGATTTTGTTTTATTTGGTTAGTAAACACGTTGTTGCTCACGTAAATATCATAAAGTTATATCATTTGCGTTAGTAGGTATTGTACACAGAACACAAATGCAAGTAATGAAAATTTAAAATGATTACCATTGAAAAGCGTGCAGTGATGACATTCCTCATTAAAGGATAGAAATCACCAAATTAGATCAAGTAATGCTTAAATCCTGTTTATAGATAGACTTTGCCTTCTAAAGGAATGGACAAAGCAATTTTGTTTAGACAAGATCAATTGAAGTTTTACTCCGTCCATAACGGTTCATTGAGGGAAATACAAAAATAGCAAAAGAAGAAGAAGAAAAAGATGTACCTACATTTGAAGAAAAACAATTAGCAGAGAGTGGAGTGAGTAGTGTTAAAAATTCAATACTATCATTTAGGGATGAAAAACATCAGTGCAATATGAATTGCGACACTTCTTCTGGCTACACAAAAATGCAATTTGTGAAGTGCTGCATTGAGTTTTTGCCTCTCTTTGAAGGTAGACGGAAAGAAACTATCAATTAAATGGTTACTGAAGATGATACTACATTTTTTGCCATAATCTTCTGCAGAAAAAGAATTACCCTAGAAGAAAAAAGAAATTCAAGGCGGAAAAAATTATATGAACGATATTTTAGGATCCTGAAGATATATTTTAAATGACTTAGTACTAGAAAAACTGGCACATATTATGATTCGTTACTGCTTTAATTGGGCGATATCATCAACAAAACGCATCAAGAAAATTACCTCGCAAAGGGTTATTCGTGCATAACAAAGCGCCGGAGCGTTGGCACTTCTCATTTATTTTTAAGGATATTTAGCATCTAGTCTTTCTAATTTCTAGGTCTTTTGTGGGACTGAAGGTCACTTACCTATTGTTTTGATATTTATATACTTCACGATCCAATTTTTCCCTTACCCGCCTTCAAAAATTCCTTAGGAGAGATTATGACTTTTGAGATGCCATGCAAAAAATAAAAAAATAAAAATTTTCATTTTTCATCTCAAAAATTGATAAGCTGCATATTTGTCTTGAAAGTCCATTAAGCACATATTTTTTTTATTTTATGAAAGAAATTGTCTGCTAATTTTGAAGTGTATATTGTTTATACTTTCGCGATACGCCACATTTCTCTTTAAAGTCCAACGCCCATTTTCGCCCTTTTGGAAAGCATTCTTAGTGACACAAGACGTACGTTACTTCCAAATTTTACGTATCTAAAACTGGTTGAAGTTCAGAGTTGGCCTTTAAATCACAGTTAAAGGAAAAAAATAATAATACGTGTAAATTTACAGGAATGAACAGTATTTATACATTGAAAGTTACTGGGTACGTTATAATGTATTTAACATACTATTACTTGGTGACGTATAGTGACCGAGCAGAAATTTTTATACCAAAAAATTTCATGGATATGTAATACCTTATAGTAGTTGGACATTGATCTCAGCAGTATATCTTGAAGTGAAAATTATAAAAAAATACAATGATGCAACTTTGCCGCGGCATATTTCTACAATTACTGTTATGGATGAACTCTCTATAATAGCTAAAATAAAAAAATTAAATCAAGGCGACAGAAACTTATTATTATTTGTCCTTTGTCAGTTTCCATAGCTCGTTCAAAGGATTTGTGAAAAAGTTTTGTCCATTTTTTACATTTAACGAAAATAGCTTTTCCGTGTTAAAGCAATCTGCGTTATTTTAGCAGCGTAAAGGAATAAAAATTTTATTGTAGAAAAAAATATCTCGTCTCCTTTCGCTAACATCTGGTGCATGACAGAGAACATTTCCATCGAATTAAATATCGGAAGAGGACAATTTTCCCTTTTACATAACTTGACGTTTCGCTTCTCCCCGCATCTACGACAAAGGCCTCGAATTAATCTGTTGTTTCTTTTCGCACAACCAACGATTTTTGACGGGAAAATTTAAAAGCAAATGGTAATTTGTAAAAGAAAATATTTTCGTACAATTGGTCATTTGGATGATTTAATTTTCTGCTACTTGAAGTAATATTTATCTTACTCCTTTTTTTTACTCAAAGACATAATGTAGTTATGTAGTATTTTGAGTGTTATTTAACTGAAGAAGTGATCCATTAAACCATTTAAGGTTATTCTTAGATATAAACATTCATATCAGTGTTATTTTGGTGGTAGCTGATTAGGCCAGATAAACAATTAATATTACGGTAAGATTTCAGCATAATAAACCTATTTAAAGTTGGCTTTGTGAAGAATTTTTTAATGTATGGTATTAGGAGCAATATTGTTCTTTTATTACGTAATCTTTTATGATTCATGCATTATCGGTGGCGGTTGTTAACGATGGATTTATGCCTATATTAAGTAATATTTCTTCTGAAGAAATATATTTATTTCAATAATTTATAAACAGGGAATGAAAAACTGAGATAATACAATATGTAAATTGATAAGTAAACACGGATAATTTAATTAATGTTTATAACATCAAAATAGTAAAAAAAGTAATATATACTACACTAGTTATTGTTATTTTAGAGAAAAATTGCTAAATACGTATGTCATGTTATATACGAAAAAAAAACCACAGATGTATATTAGAACAGGGGAGGAAACTTAATTACACTTGCAGTTGTTAGTAAAGTCCCAATGTATAAAGAAATTTTCTAAAAGTTTCGAAGTCATAATGTTCAATAGCGACGAACAACGTTATTGATTTATATATGACCAGTAAATATTGTAATTTTCGAAAATTTCCAACATCAGATTGTTCAACAGCGAGTGATTTTTAGAGTAAATTCATTAGAAACGTGTTTATACATGAAAAAGCAAAAGGGCAGAGGTATATGAGTAGAATGGATCTTATCTGGTAGTGACGGTTTATATAAATAGGTAAACTATTATGTCTGGTTATTGGATGAGTTTATAAGTAAAAAAATGTAACATAATTTTGGTTGATGTAAATAGTTCCATCAAACTTTTTTATTAAATTTGTTGTAAGACAAGTATTAACATTGAAACAGCAGAGCTCATTATGTTTTATCTATGGTTTAAATAGGAAAAATAAATTTGATCTCTCTTCTTAATCATTTGTATTCAAAGAAATCGGTCTATCGGCTGTCAAATTGCTGTTATAAATAAGGTCCAATGCATAGCGCTTTACTAACATTTATAAATTTTATTACAGAGTAAGATTTTACTACATTTATTCATCCACAATTAAATGAAACTACATGATGTAGTATTATTTCTATTTTCTTTAAGTTCTTTACCACGACCTAGGTTTCATTGTATTATAATATATTTGCTAATAGCCCACCTAAAGATGTAATACAACGAAACCTAGGTCGTGGTAAAGAACTTAAAGAAAGTAGATATAATACTAAATCACGTAGTTTCATTTAATTGTGAATAATGAATTTCTACAAAATTAACGCCAATTATATTCAACATTTATTCATATTTTGGTAGATCTTAGTTTATTTTCATATCTCTATATTAAATGCACACTTTTCTTTACTTGGATTAGTCATTGCTTATCAAGTTTGTAGCAAGGAGGACAAAAATTATTTTTTATATATTTCTTTTTATGAGAGAAAATAGTTACAAAAAACTAATAGTTTGTAAATGTGATTAAGATGTCGCCCAGAAAATAATCTGGCTTATTATCAGGAAAGATCTCAAAAAAGATATTTCTTTTCACCAAATCGGCCCTGATGATCATAAATTGGGAAATTTTCTTTCATTTTACTTAAATATATAATGGATCATTTGTACCTTACGGTAATAACTCCACATATTACTTTCTAAATTTCCATAAAGTATGTGAATTTTATGACAAGATCAGCGATATGATATTCAAGTAGAATAAGCAAGAATTATGATACATTGTACTCCCACGTTCTAATATATGTTTACCGGTTAAATTTTAGCAAAAGTATGGAAGCAAACAGTGCAGATATATTCTTTCTACGGTATAGAAATCACATAATAAAATATAAATAAATCTTTTTGGCTTTCCATTTCCTAAGATAAATTCTGTGAATGCATACATGAATTAAAAGTTTCACTATCTGGCGTTATATTTTTATCCTTAAAAATTAAAGCAAAAGGCTTGCAATGGAAATGCATAAAGCCGTTGAATGTTTGAATTTAATGCGTCAAACTAAAGTTCTATTTGTTATGAGCATTGGTGAATCAGAGCAGCAAAGCGTATAAGCTGCGCACGGAATTCGCCAGATATTTTTCAATATTCAATGTTTATGTGTAAAAATAGTGATATATATGTTACTTACATATGAAACATGGAAGCAAATTTCAAAGCGAGGTGGCAGTTTTTTTAATTTATTTACAAGAGGCTACGTGTTCGAGTACTTTATATTTTCAAGTATAATAATCAAATGGTGTTAATATTTAGAAAATTTATTCATTGTTTAGGGAGTCGGTGGTAGTAACATATTATGGCATTCTGGTGATTGCTGTCTGATGTTAGTATCTTTCGAAAATATTGTAAAACATTGCTTTAAATTTGTTATAAAATACGTACATTTTAAATACCGAAAACAAATTTGGACATTGATATATTGGTTAATTAGTATACCCAGAATTTATTTTCGGTATCCTATCAAAAATGTAAGACAAAAATTATAATCTATAATATTTTCTGATTTGAGTTTTTGAGATTGAGGTTCTGAGATGATACCGCGCGATGTTCGGCGTGGTGTAATAACCCTGGTGGTAAAGTGAAAATAATGCATCTCGAGAATGATATAAAATATGAAAAAAGTTATGGATTGTAACTGTATTATTTTATATTAGGAAACCAATGGACACCAGCTTGTTATATCCATTTAACAACAATAACTCATAAACAAGCATGCATGTACGTACACACGACCGCCGCCCGTTCACGCAACTGCCCGGGCTTGCCCGTTCGCTCACTTGCACGCACAGATGCGTGCACATATGCAAACATACATGTAAGAGTTTCTGCTTGAGACCCAAAATACTATTTTATGAACGGAAAATCTTCAAGTATCACGATTTAGGCAAACAGTACACCTGCAGCATTAGAGCTGAGGAGTTGAAACGCAAATTTCAATGACATAGTCTCTACTCGACAACCACAATTCTCATTTAAAAGCGGGAGATCCTCTTACCTTATGATTTTAGCAGGCACCCTCATAGTGTCAAAACTGAGAAGTTGGAATCCGAATTTAATGGCAGAGTCGTTGCTTGAGACCTAAAATACTAAGTTAAAAACAGCAGATCCCCAAACCTAAAAGCAAGCAATGGCCTCACTGTATTAATTCTGAGTAAATAGCATTCGAAGTTTAGTGGTAGAGTCTTTGCTTGAGACTTTAAACACTAAATTAAAAACAACAGATCCCCAACTCTCATGGCTTAGATAGGCAATGCTCTTGCAGCATCATGTCTGAGGAATGGGGACCCGGAGTCATATCCTTTGATATTTTAGAACTGCGAAGACTATTCTGTTCAGGGTCATGAATAAAATTTGTCGTAACTGGGATAGCCAATTCATTGTGAAATTCTGGAGAACATTTTGAGATACTATCAGACTCTTCTTGTAATTCTGAGTTTTTATTAGTGTCCACCACTGAATCCACATTCTGTTTATTAGCTTCTGTTTGGAAGCTGGACACTTTTGACACTCCTCTCTACGACCATACCTTTATCAATTATGATAACATTTCTACTTGTTGTATTAGTATTATATTGTAAAGTCGAGAAAGGATTGTATAGTCTTTAACCTTAAATATTATCAGCATAGACAAGTAATATGCATTGTTTTGACTTTTTCTCCCATTTTAAATGCTTTTCTTTTTAAACATGTACCATTTCCTTGCTTTCAAAGATTTTCATATTACTGAAATCTGATCTGTGTCTTGTCTGTAACTCAATGACGTTTTATTATCTAAACCTAATGCGATAGACCTGCTTTTTTTAAATAAACTCCAGTGTTGATCGCTTCTGGCCAACATCTTTTTCCTGAACTTACATCGCACAACAAGCTCTTGGTGTTTTCAACAATAAACATGTTAAGTTATTCACGAATCATTTTGCTCTGATGTTTATGGACTGCTTTTTTATGTATAATCCCCGCATCTGTCAAGCGATCCTCAAATACTTTATTATAGAATTATAAACGATTATGAATCTTTACTTTGATTTTTAACTAATGATTGAAAGTTCTTAAAATAATCATAAGTTTTATCCTTAGTTTTTAAGAAGTGGACAAACACCATTCAACTAAAGCTGTCAGCAAATAACACTATTCCCGCCATTCCACTCAGGTTGGACCGCACATCCCCATTCATACAAACGAAGGAATGTTCGAAGATCCCTTAATAGTGTTTTGAATTTACTTCCACCCAACTGGATTAAGTACTATCCCTAGTCAATGAGCAATTTAGCATCTCTATTTTTTCTAGAACGCTTTTGGCCAACGCTCTAAATGCCTCAAAGATCGGTCCACACTCAACCAAGTCCCGGTGTCTAAAGATACTTTGTCCCAACGATTCTCGTGATTCTACTCTACTGTTATGCTGACGCATACTCTCAATCAACGAAATCGAACAAAACATGATTCGCGTAATACGTATCGAAACCCAGGCTATTCTTAGAGCAAATTTATGTAAACTTGCACGGAAAGCATATCTCGTAAAAAACTGTGAAGTATGATGGTTGGTATTGGATCATTTTTTATCTCAGAAACTTCAGACAAGAGGAACCTAGTGGTTTCTCCTTTTTAATCAGCACAATCTGCCAAAATATTTTGAGACACATATAAATTTCACCTCCATAGGAACATAAGGATCAGCGTGCATCCTCTCAATCACTGCTGTCCTTCTGTGACCAACAAGGGAAATTGGTAATCGGGCTTGCTTTACTTTACAACATACAACAAAATGTTCTTCGGTGGTAAGAAACTTGTCCTTGGAAGATATTCCAACCACAGCACCTTCATTAATTTTGTTAAGGTCATTACTGTTTATGTGTGTGAGCCTTCTTTGCCATATATTTCCACTTATTAACATCAATTTGTTCGCGGTGTTCAACTTATGGACTCCTTTGACCAGATCAGCTGTAATACTAATTAATTTAATTTATTGTAAATGAGATATATCCCTTTGTTTATTAATTCGCTGACCTATAACAAATTAGTTGTTAAACTCGAAATTTACATAACATCTGTAACGGAAATGTCATATTCTATGCCATTTGCTATCGCTGTAATATGCACGTCATATTATTTCTTACTCCTGAATCAACATACCAATCTGAATTACTAAATTTAGTACTTAAAAATTCTGTACCAAATGCATTAAATTGTTTTCGTTTCTCAGATTGATCAATCATTGTATACTGGTTTCTGTAGTAACCTGTTTGTTTATACTTGCAGCAAGCTACTGTTTTGCCAGCTGGTTTTTGTTGGCATTCAGTCTGCCTATATCATCTGCAGAATCACCACTGCACTCGGCCTATTCACTTGGTGACTATATATCGAGCAATTTCGTTTTTATGATATCTGTACTATTCGCGACACTTGAGTGTTTCATGGTGATGGTCATTGGCGCGGACTTCCCTGGTAATTCCACCAACAATAATAACCCGACCGATTCATCATTCATTTCGAAACCCGTTTCACATAATCTGTGCAATATTTCAACGACTTGGGTCACTTACGAGGTCATTTAATCACAATTCTCTATTCTGGTAGACATTAAATGATGAAATAAGGTTATTCTTCTGAAGAAATGACGATCATCAAACATTATTTTCAACTTTATCCGTAGCTCCTTAATAGTTTTCATTGTTTTAATATAAACGTATAATGACGAGTTTATTATTAAAAATGTTGTGTCTTTGCTTCTGTGTCCATATCTGCGATTATGGTAATCGCTGATATGGGCACCGTCTGCAGTCTCCGACTCCTGACATGCTTTCCAAGACGAATAAATTCTCTGCCGCAAAAGTCCACTCATCATAATTATCTCGACCTTTTATTTTGGCACACTTGCCATGAAATTCCAAATCTTTTTCGTACAACGCAACGTAATACTGTTTACTAAATTATAACAAGACACTGTTCACTTTTATATATCTGAAATATTTGGAGCTGATTCATAACCTATTGAAATACTATGGTCAATTTTCCGATACAGAATTAATGTTTTATTTGTCTTTATATATGTTTATATATATATATATATATATATATATATATATATATAATATCGCAGGAGGAACACATCTAAGTTTAGATATAATTACTCACATTCACTGTATTTCCTTTTATTAATTTCGTTTTAGTTACAGGTATAAACTTTAATTATATGTTGGAAATTTTGTTAACAGAAACAAATATAAAGAAAAATTTGTTAATAAGTGCCGTGGTATACTGCTGTGTCCTTGGTATATAGCAAAAAGATACTTTAAATTTGTTACATCAATTATAAAATTATTTTTAGATAAGAAGTGAACAGAAAATTTAATTTCTCATTTTACGCCATTTCAGTAAATTAATTTTTCTAGTGTGTCGTTTATATTGTTTTATTTATTTACTTTCGTATTAGTATAACGAAATCTTACGGTGGTATTTAGGATATTTAAAAAATCATTTCAATTGTTCGAAATTAACAACACAGACTTAACTAAAATATTTAAAAATTATGTTTTTTAAACCAATTTGTATGTCAATGTCATAGATTTTACATGTACGTTTACGTACTAATTAGGTACCAAACGTGTTGGACTTAACGATATTCTCAAATAGAGTATTCAACCCAATGCCAAGGCAATTGTATGGAGATTTGAAGTTTTATGGTGTTTCAATCTTGGTGTCCTCTTGAAAATTTATTGGGTTCCGGGAAACTGTCGATATTTAATTACTAATGTCAACAGTTCAACTTGGTGCATTATACTTTATAAACCTGTTTTCCTACGAATTAATAAATTTAATTACGTATAAATTTTAATAATCCAAATTGGGCGTCTTCATGCAAATGTTAAAAGCAGTTTAGATACATAAATATTATTGTCGATAATGTTTATTTCGTTTTAATTTTAAAAGCATACCTTAATGTAAAATTATATATATTAGGTTTCAATTAAAGCTGACACATTTAACACTTAAACCTTATTGATACTGTATTTATTGTTATATATATATATATATATATATATATGTGTGTGTGTGTGTGTGTGTGTGTGTGTGTATACAATGACCTGACAAAATAAAAGACGCGAAATATATGAAACTGTCATTTTTATCTTAAAATACTTATTTGGTTTCTTCTCTTTTCAAGCCTAGAGTTAAAATTGTCTTAAGGTTGGAAAATGCGACATTTTCGTCATTAAATAAAATAATATAAATTTCAATTCTATCTAATTTCAATGGTCTGACAGCACACGTGGACTTAGAAAGAATTTTCATATTTCATTAAAAAGCTAGGAGGAAAACCTTTCAGAAATTAGGTTTCAGGAAGCTTTATACAAATATTTCTGTTTTGAAAAATAGAAACAGTAATGTTACCAATATTGAATATATTTGGCGTTAATTTTGTAGAAATTCATTATTCACAGTTAAATGAAACTACGTGATGTAGTATTATTTCTACTTTCTTTAATTTCTTTACCACGACCTAGGTTTCTTTATATTACAACATCTTCAGGTGGGATATTAGCAAAGATATTAGCAAATCTTTGCTAATATCCCACCTGAAGATGTTGTAATACAACGAAACCTAGGTCGTGGTAAAGAAAGTAGAAATAATACTACATCACGTAGTTTCATTTAATTGTGAGTATTATTACCCTTACGTACTTCACGTTCTTTACATTAAAAAAATACATTAAATTGCATTCTTATTACGAGTTTATGGTGAACTAATTTTCTAGCGTAAGAACTATAATATTATATGAAATTGAAAATAATTTACGCCATTGTAATACAAGTATAAACTACATTGTACTACATATAATTTTTCTTATAGCCTAAGATTTATTATTTGAGATTCTGTGATGACATTTCAAATTTGTATCCGTCGGCGGCTTGGAATAAACAATATACAAAACTTGTGCGGAATTCCTATAAAAATGCAATTAATGTTATTACATAGTAATAGCAGGATCATAAATCAATTACATATGCTATAAAATGAAGCATTGTAAATAGTTCTATTTAGGGAAATTTAGTAAAATTATTTTGGTTGTTATATTTACTAACGTGTTTTACATAGTTCTAAGGAGAACTATTGACAAATGACATGAAAATGCCTTAGTAAGTAAAACAAAGTATTTTAATTACACGGCTGGCACTAGCAAAATCCAGAGAACATGCCATCCATAGGCATACAAAAAACCTATTTAATTTTTGCTTTATAAGATATTCTTTATTAATTTTTATCTAAATGGATGAGATTATGACACCAAAACACTTAGTTGTCCTTGTCACACTTGAAGTAAATCAGCAAATTAATAAGACCAAATGGAATGCTGTTATTTTATAGTTTATCCGTTATTATCTGCGAGTATTCTGATTCACCATACAACAATGCTATCCCATTCATATCTGTATCGTCCTCGCTTCTTTATAATGTATAATTGTCCCTTTTTTTATGTGCTTTTCAACTCGAAATTTTATTCTTCCGTATATTTTATTTGACATATAAATGCTTAGGTAAAATTTCATAGTATACTTATTCTCGATTGCTGATTACAGATTCGAGCATGTGTGTAGGTGTCTGTGCGAGCATGCGCATATATATATATATATATATATATATATATATATATATATACACACACACACATATGTGTGTGTGTGTGTGTGCATGTTTCAGTAGTGCGATAGTATGGGTTTGTTGACTGACAAACGAGCAAACTAGTTTACGCTATTGAAGTACAGCTATATTACATAATTGCTTCTTACTTCCTAGGTATATTTTTGTACAGACAATATTTACGAATTAATAGATATTATTAAACAAGTGAAATTGAAATTTAATAAATAACGCGTCATATTTTTATGAAAGTAACGCGTTTCAGTGATTTTTTAATTATTGTTTGTAGGTTATTTTTTTTCATATTTCTTAGTTTGTTTTTTTCTGTGTAAATATAAAAAACTGACAGTTAAATTATTTCATTAGCAGTTCTCATTTTGGGAATGGTATTGAGTTTATAACAAATAAAACGAGTGAGTGTTTTTAAATGATCAAATTTCAAATAAAATACTTCACCCATAATTTTCATTTTTGCAGACAATTCTGACGATAGAAAGCTACAATATATCTACCAGCCTAAAGCTCGTTAAAGGCCATAAGCTTTTAAGTAAAATGTTTTATTACTTTCAAGAATTTCCTTTTACTGCATTTGACATTTTTTATTTTCATCGCTTTCGGATTTACACTTTTAATTATCGTACGACCCATAAGTACATAAATGTTAATTTCCTAATCAAGTTAATTGGATAAACAGACCTTTTTACTTGTTCCTGGAGAACGAATAATTTTATTAGTGTTGAAAATACGGACAAGTTTTTCAGAAGAAAAAGATGGAAGGAGACGTCTCAGGAAATATAAAAATATTATTGTTAATGCTTAAGTAAATACGGATGTTAACCATATGTTTTATACCTAAAACTTGAAAAAATATTGAAATATATCTCGTTTATTTGTCATTGTAAATGGACATTTCAGAGAGGTAGCAATAAAAATATATTATTTAAGTATTTTAAAGTAAAGTTATCTTAAATACCTAGTAAAATGTACAACAGCAGCTGATATGTTGTCTCATAAAGATATTATTAATTATATTAATATCTTGAAAATTATTTATATTATAATAACGATATTATAATATAGGTTGTTATCTAAAGATGGCGCTGGAATGTTCATGGTACTGTTCACGAAATACTTTTTAATTCAGTGTTCATTCTGTTAAGGGCACCTGAGATGGTCAAATTGTTTGATTCAAATACCTAAATTTTGGTTTGAGTAAAACCGTGTTTATAGTATATGGTATTAGTTCAACACTTCCTCAAATATTGAAATGTTTGAAAAATGTTTGAGGTTGATGTATACTTTTATTGTCTTAGATGCGTCGTTCAACTAAATTTCGTTTGAGGGACCTTTCAACCGCCATCAAAGAGTTTGATCAAACACGTGAGGTTTGTATCGAATCATTGGACTGTCTCGGCATCCCTTCAAATGCATGAAATCTCCGCGTAAAAGACCGCAAATTGCTCATTGGAGCTATGAGACAATTTAAGAAACCTGTCAAGCCCAAATGGAACTACTAGGGTTCCGTATACATTTAGCCGTTTATAAATATTTAATGGTACATAATATTCCCATTAAACTATTTACATAATCTTAATTTTTTTAAGAAGACCTTATATTGCCTACTGTATCTTTTACAGGCGCATATTATAAATATATATTTTTAAATGATATAATTACAAATTAACGATTTTTGGATTTTTTCCTTTAGTTGTGCTATGAGACTTTACCTTTTGTCAAATTTTATGATTCTAGTTTAACGGAAAGTACCCTAAAGGTTTTGACATATTTGCGAGTATCGCAATATGGGTCATAAATTATTGTATTTGTAGGGTTCTTCTTGAGAGCGTTGACTTAGAAGTTTGATTTTTTTTACAACTCGAAGGGACCGTAGATTTAAGTATTTGATTTCAGTTTCAACTTGATATTTTTACGCATTCCTGGGAAACAGGGTCTTGATAGACCAACGGACGGACAACAAAGTGATTCTGCAAGTGTTCCTTTTTTCTTTTTGAGGTACGGAACCGTAAAAACGAACCTGATGTACCCTGGTAGATATTAATTTAAATCTGTTACCCCCATTCCTGAGAAAAAAGGTGTTGACAGATCGACAGAGGGACCACGAAGTGATCCTATAGTTCTTTTTTTATTTTGAGGTACGGAAGCCTAAAAAATGGAAAAGGAGAAAATAAGTAATTCGTATACTTCTATCACCCTTTACATATCCTCGGCCAAGGTTCTAATTCAGTCACGTTCTGGTTGGCGATTGGGATAAAATATAGTGAAGCTGGGGGTAGAAATTGTTTAGTGTCTAAAAATATTTAATGATATCAATTGCTTAGAGGAACTTGAAGCCCTCTAATATGATTGCGGTTTGTTCAATGTGGAAAATTGTGTTAAAGTTATGCCATTATTAAACGAGTAGTCATTGATTTGAGCGCGCTGTGGAAGTGAAGAGTTGAGAAGTCATTTTCGTTACGAGAGGTTATTTATTATATTTATAGTTATAGGTACTGTGGACCAGGACAAGTACTATTTTCAAAACATGACGATTGTAACCAATTCGTTGGTTCTCCCCTTATTTTGTCTCATTTATTTCGATTTAAATGTAACTGATATTGTGTGAAAGTAAATTCTTCCATTAACTATCTATATCACATATACGATCAGACTTAAGTATATTAGATATGGTATTTTAAATATTTTAATCCTATCACCACCTTGGAATATAATCAATTTTAACTTTGAAAATGAGTAACGAGATCTTTACCACACTGGCAATAGTCTCATATGAGCCCCGAGCCAGTAAATAGACGAAGCAATTTATATTTCAACAAAATATCATTACACAAATCTAGGATAATATATCAATGACCATTTTATTCTTGCCAAATATACAAAATCATACAATGCAACATATACTCATGAAATAATATTATGTCGAAAAGATAAAGAAATATTTTTAAATGGATAGGTTTGTCACAAACTGGTAAGCAAACTTAAAACGTACTTGTTATTTCTATTTGCGATATTGAAGTATGCTTCAAGTTTGCGAGAATATGGAAGACTCGAATAAATCGCTAAAAACGACTGTCGATTTGGTCTCCCTCCCATTTCACGAGTGTTCCTCCGATGTTAATGCCATTTGCAAATAGGATGAAAGGAACGAAAGTGTTATTTGTTTGAACAATTGTGAGCTTTAACCATCTAAAACTAGTTTTGTGTTTCTGTTTGAAAATGTTTGCTGTGGATATTAACGTAATCCAATATTTGTTCGGTTTGTGTTACAAATAATCTCGACAAAGTAGAGTTTGTGTGAAAACTTTTCCGATATGGCAAACTTTGCGTGTATATGGGAATAGATAAGTATGTTATACAATATATAATACAGTTGACAATAGATAAGTATACAATACGGTATATGATTCAGTGAATCGACATTGTTTTACAGTTTCCTGTCGTCTTGCATCGATTTATTGTTAGAGTAGATACTGATAGCTAATTTTTACTAAATACTGTGATTATATCCAATCACTTAAGGACCTTTATGACTTACAATAATTTTTTTCCATCTTTTGTCACCTTGCCTGGAGTTTGAATTATTAACAAGTATACAAATCTAATTTAGTGTTTTGTATATAAAAATTAAGAAGTTATAAAAAATAATTTGAATCAAAGATCTGATATTTTACTGAAAGGTTAGCGAATTGTGAAGTTAATAACTTTAATATTCATTATCCGAATATCTTGCGCCTCATGTATAAGGTAAAAAGGTTTCTCACATTCTCATTTTTTCATTATTCTCACTTTCCACAAGACACGAAATAATACTAACACTTTTTCTTAATAGTCTTCATTTTTGTAAAAATATGTATCTATTTTTATTATACTGGTATGTGTGAAATTTAAAATAGATGAAAATTCAGCACATTTATGTGATTTAAAATATATATTACAAAAAGTAAATTAAAAATAAAAAGGGGTAAACAGTTAATTTGTCTTATTTTTATTTTGATAATTTTATTTAAATTAAATTAAAATTATCAAAATAAAAAAAAGCACTTAATTTCTTGCATAATTTTATTTCGATATTGAACGAGAAAAGTTACGGAGATTTATGTAAAATAAATATTTCAAATATAAATGGTAAATATATTTTTTTAATTCTATTTTTTATTTTTGTTAGAATTGTTCAGATGAAGTTGTATTATCATAAGCATCTTTGATGTAAAACACCATTCGATGATTTGGAAGGATATTTAAAATTTCGCCAACTTGATTCCCAAAAATAAATATAAATTCAAGTTATTCCTCATTAGACTTATGCGAATGTAATAATTTTGGAATGAATAGATTTTGATTATATCTCTAATTAGATGTCCTTTACTAAATTTTAATTCTATAATAAATTTATTTTGTGTTATCATTAATGTGTGAATTCTATATTACATAATACTTAGTAGTAAACTAAAAATCTGTATGGAGACGTTCTGTAAATATTAGATAACTTCTTTACCAAATATGGAAAGGACTACCTCTCTGTGGAAATGGAATATCTTGTTTAGTACCATTGATTACTTTTTAGGTGCATTAGCTCACTAATAAAGAAATTTTGCTGACATGTTTGTGCGTAATAGTTTCGAATATTAGAAATTTTTAATAACCACTGAAATTAAAAAAAAAATAAATTTACAATCTGTGTCCATTGGTTACCAGAAACTTACGGCAAGTTTGTGCTCTTGTGGCGTAAAAAAATAATATCGGGACTTGAATGGTCATTTATTTAAAAAAAAAGATTGAATCGAAAATGTGATAGTTTTTAGTCCGTTTTCCATTAAAAAAAATATTGAAGTCACACAGAGACTTGTTTTAATAAATTTATATTACAAATGAAATGTATTTAATTCTACCTACATTTAAGTCTGTTTTATATATAGACTGTTTATATATTTTTTTAATGTTTGCCAATCCCCATCTATATACATTTCTTTACGCTACAAAAGTTCCTAATTGGGGAAAGTAAATGCTATTACTTAAAAAATGCACTAGTTATATCAAAATTGTCAAGCAAATTTTGTAATATACCTATTCATAAATATTACAAAAAAAGAACGTGGAACTTCTTTCACTCGTATCCATTACACGAAAGAAAATATTCGAGTGGGTTTATTTTTAAAAAGATAAAAATACAAAATATTTTGAAAACCGTGCGACTTTTATAAGGTTGATAATAAACTTTCTATCGAGGTTGTGCCCTCATACTGGGGTGCGACATGGGTAGGATGTTATATAGTATTTCACAATATTATTTAAACAAATACTGTTGGCACTACAAGAGTAACATCTTTTTTTTGCTACCTGTGAAATAGAAATATGACTATACTATGTTATGGTATTATTCATCGGAAACATATTTATATAACATGCATTTACTAAGAAAAAAGCCTCAGTCATTTTAATTCAAAAAGGCTTACTTTTAGTCAGTCACTTTGAACTAATAATGACAAGAAAACAACCATGTTAACTAGAATCTTATTAGTGGTACACAATTCTCGGACATAGATCTCATGATGTTTTTAGTTTTCGGAAGTATTCAAAGGAAAAAGATAAACTCCGTTCATTTCCGAGTGATAGATATATTGACAGATGACTGGACAAACATATCCGGCTTCTATCATAATTTTTTGAAAATACATGTACATGTAGGTATTGACAGTTAATTAACTTGTGTTATTTTCTAAATTTCATTCCAAACTAAAAATTGCGTATAATATATTTAAGTGTGTTAACACTTAAATCATGCGTTAATTTTGCCTATCCACCCACTATACTATATACACTATATAAGTTAGGTTAAGGAAAAAAAAATCCTCAAAATCTATTAAAATTTGAGATAACAAAAGTTATAAAACTCTTCATAGGAAGATTCATTTTAATAAAATATTTTCTTTATTTTATTAGGCAAAGTTCTGACCAATGTTTTGTCAGCCTGATACTGACACCTCAGCAGGTTCCAGGCAATTCCTTTATTATAAAATTAAGCAATATTATTTCTGGAGCCCCATTAGATTAAAGAAATGTCATATTTTGCATGAATAAATAGGTCTTGGTATTTTTACCCCGCACTTGACGACAATATATATTGGGCATACGAGGACATAGACGGAAGAACTAGCCTAAAATAATAAAACATTGCTCATAGATTGAAGTAGATATCAAAGATTACGAGAATGTGAAAATGGAGAAGTTTTAAATGGTTTTTAGATATTTGAAAAAATTTTGAATTTATCAAATTTTTATACAATTGTGTTAACTACATAATAAAAATAAGGAAACTTTTTGAACAGGAGAGCAACATTCTAAAGAAAAATAACATTCCGGTTAAAAAATAACACCACGACAAATTTTAAAAAATCAATGTGAGGCTGTATATTTTTTATAAATGGTGGTCAATAGGTTTATCAGTCCAGCAAAAAAATGACTTAATGTTATATATTGTGTTAAATCAGTCAAAGTAATATTTTTGAAAAGTTAATTAAACGAGGGTTCGATACTATTTCGTTACACGCATAATTTATGTAAGCCGATAAACAGAGTTTTAAAATTAAACTTCACGTCCCCACTCCTCAATCTTGACGCTATAGGGATACTTTATTCCTAAACCCTAAGACTCAAGGACCTGCTGCCTTTTAATTAATATTGTGGGTTTCAAAGAAACAATCTATCATTAAACTCAGAGTTCCTACCCCTCAATCGTCAAGAAGACTGCCTGCTTAAATCATGAGACTCGATTATCTCTTGTTTGTAAATTAATATTAAGAGTCTCAAGCGGAGATTCTATCATTCAATTCCGGAATTTATTCCCTCAGCCTGATGCTGCAGCGGTACGATTCTGTATTTATTAACTCATATGTCCGGAATTAATCAACCAATTTGTATGATTATTTTTTTATTTGAATGATCTTAGTCAAGCATTATTAGAAAAATTGTTAGAATCGTAAACACAATTCCTCAAAAATGTGCAGCACATAGACCACGACCGCATTTGGATAATATAGATCTAATCAAAAGTTAATAACGTAATCTTTACAATTTTGCCACAACTAAGAGCGGCATAAAATTGCCCTTAAGCAAAATCAGAATACAATGATGGAGCCGGGAGGTAGAGACAGGAACTTTTCACTGATTGATATGTAAAAAAACAAAATAAATAAGTAAGCATACAAAGGTACCCACAAATGCATGAAGTAACTAAAGTATAATTTGATTGGTAGAAAAAAAACTAAGTAAAGGTATAAAGAAATTTATGAATTGACTAAACGTTAGTATATACCCGTAGGCAGTGGCGGTCTTATCTAAAGAGCTATAGAGCAATGCAGTTCCATCTAAATATAGAAAAAACGACCATTTTATTTTTTTATTAAGGTATACGTAAATGTAATAAAAGTTTTTATTTATTTTATAATTCTAAATTCTGTTCAAAACCTATCCGATAAAATGAAACTGATCAAAAATGCGTAATAAAAACGAATGCAAATGTTGTAAATGATAACAAATTATGCCACGAATAGCATACAGTATATGTAGATACTTATGTACATGTCGGTGGTTAAAATTTTGACCATTAGTTAAATACGTAGAGAAAGTTTGTGTGACCATAATGAAAAAATTAAAAATATTATTTACTAAAGACTACCAATACTGTCACAGGTACCACGAACGGAATATCCATTATGTTATAAATATAAATATATATATATATACATATATATATATATATATATATATATATATATATATATATACATATATATACATTAAACGACGAAAGAAATCGTTTTTTGATTATTTTATGAAAGTTTAACTTTCCACTTCTTATATTAATTACTTTATCTGTAACACGAGTGCCATTAACTTTAAGCTTTTCTGCTAAGGGAAATAAACCAAAGTGATCAAGTGGTATATAAAATTAAAACAATTTTTGGTTTGCATCTTGAACTATTAATACTGACACGAAAATATTAAACGTTCAAACATTTCACATGCATGGTCAGGACTGCAAAACACTAAGAACGAAAAGCCTCCGAAGTAAAAGTATCTGATTTCTCTTGATGGATAAATTTTTGTTTGATGGCTTTTTTCAGTGTCAATTTACGCTATAAAATCAATATCATTTAAATATTTAAATAGTAATTAATTAAAACTATTTTTTTACGAAAAGTGACAGACTCCATCATATTAATTAAAATGGTCATATAGGTTACTACATTTTGTTACGAAACTGATTTACACATATCCTATATATCTTTCCATATTTTTCTTAAACCCAATGTTTATTGCAACTATAAAACTAGTAAATGGGTTTGTTGTAGAATAAATATTTGGGAAATGGAAAGAAAAAACTGAGGCGGAAAACTTACACATACATATGGTAAACATATCGTGAGAAAATTAGGTTTTTACGAATTTGTCGAAACAATTGTTATGATTCGGAATTGATTTTGGGAATTTTTACGAAAATTGGCTATGGAGTAAGATGCCATGGTAAAAACAAAGGTACATTTGGTTGATTCCGTTATACAAAATTGCAAAAACTGGTGATGTAATAAAATCATGTATTTTCTAGCACTGTATCTAAACAATACAAACAATAAAAAATTATCTATGTAATCAAAAATAACATATTTTTTCTACGTTTTATCACCAACGAATTGCTGCAAAAATTGCAAATTAATCGGAGTGAGAGTTAAGAGTATTTTCAGTTTTCATTGGTATATAAGAGTTTTTTTAGCTTGGCTAAAGGTCTTCCAATAGATGTTGAGAGGACTTACTTTTCTGAGAATACAGCTGTGTTAAATATATTGACAATGGGCCGTTAACTCCTGATACCTGCTAATATTTTCACAGAAGCATATAAAAGCTCATAAATTCATATTTGTCAGGGTTTTTCATCTCAAAACCATAAAGTGGAATGCAAGCCAGAGCTGCTTTTTTTAGAAACAGTTCTACATAGAAACTTAAAATTTGGCACAATGATAAAACGTACCGAACCGCATTAATCTCTTTTAAAACATTTTATAGTCGTTTATATCGCGTGAGGTATTGTATTTTTTTTCTCATATTTTGTTGGGACTTATCATGAAACTAGAACTAGTTATTTTACAATTTCATGTAAAATAGTGTACAATTTTATATAAAATTCTATTTCTATATATTCTACAGATAATGGTTATAAAATTCACAAAAATGTCAACATAGAAAGTTGCAATTTGGCATACATATATAAAGTTGAATAAGGCGTCCATCTCAGTAGTTAACAATCAAAATATTAATGTGGGAAATTTCTAGTGGGACAAATAAAATACTAGAGAAAAATGTTTTTCATATTGTATATCATGTAAAAGAGCAAGTTATAAGAATTCTTTTTTCTTAGAATTTTGGTTATGGTAAGTTCTGTGGAAATATTGTTGAAAATTTCCACAAAAATATGGCTCTTTCTTTGCGCTGGCTCCTCCTATCTTTGAAATTACTTAAGTCATTATTGTCAAAAAAGCAATGTGACCAGGACTTTGCTTAAACTTTATTGGAAAATATAATAATGATTCTAAAAATCATAGTTTTCAAGTTTTCGCTAGTCAGAATATTTGTATACGTGTGAAAGCTACGCCATATTTAGAAAAAATAACATTAATATTTGTAAATAATGTTACAGTAATATTATGTACCATTAAATTTTTATATTTACCAAAGGGAGTACGTATAGGAACCTCAACGTGCAAGTTATACTCGTACTATACATGTTTATTTACTCAATAATTTACTTTTTTTGTAACAAACACGAAAAATTTAAAAATTATTAAATCTGTACGTCCTCGCTCGTGAAGAGTTGTTTTAAATTTTGATGTTTATTGTATCAGAGTGCTGTAAATGTGCTGTATTGGATATGGAAGAGAGATGTTTTTAAATAAAAAATACCCACCCTCAAAACTATGCCCAAAAGTTCCGAAAATAAATAAATATTGGATATGAAATGGATTACATATTGTATTAACCATAATATTATTTCAGATAATCACCGATATATCATCGAAATTATAAACCTTGAGATATTTCTTCGGAATTAAACTTTTGGCGATATTATCAAGAAACCTTTGTTGTAACAAGAAATTGGCTAAAGGGTTATTATAAATCCTGAACTAAAATAAGACAATCCTACGTTTGTATTCTTAAATATTTAAAGTTTCCTTCGAAGAAATTGTCTACATGGAGGCTCATTCTAATATTAAAACTTTACGAAATATTTTCTTTCATTTGTATATAGCTACAATATATAGCTCATTTTCCTTACCTGGATTCTGGTTATTTTAGATAGGTAATAGAAATGCAATTTTTTTTAATGATAAAAGAAAAAAATGGATCACGTTTCATTTCGCGGACATCTGTTGCTTAACAAGGGGAATTTTGATCAGATTTAATATCGGAAGTTCGCAATTTCTTTCTTCTTTAATTTGACATTTCCTTATTTCAGACAAAATTTACGGAGGTATTGATATTAGTCGATATCTCGCTTTGCTAAAGTCGCAAGGCGTGAATTTACAATATGTTGAAGATGGATGGTAATCCCCAAAAGAATAGAATATAGGTGTTTAATTTACTTGACAAAATTTTCGAGAGGTTTGGATTATTATCGCATGGTATAGTTTATAAAGTATGTGTTTAAGATGCAGGAATATATCTTTATTTTAGTTTTATTAAATGAAATCTATGTTATACAAAATTTGACCAGCTGTCAACGTCAAAATATAACTACAGGCTCTAAAAGCTGATTTATGTTTTATAAGTTTCAGGAATCTATATTCAGTAATTCATTTATATTTTCTCCCTCAATACAATTTACATTGAAGTGATTAATATTCCCTAGAGCTGTGGAAAAAATTCTTGTAAAATTGGTTTTTAGAAGTAAAGAAAATTTACCATTTCCAGCATATTAATTACTTATGAAAATTTTCTACAAAGAGAAGATTTTTTTTCAATAAAATTAACTTAACGAAGCTTCAAAATTCTATTATATTTATGTAAAAAATTGTAGAACTGTAATGAAAAAGACAGCTTTCTGGAAGCAAAAGACCTTTGTAATAATATGTAAAATGCATTGAATTGCTGAAAAGAATGTGTGATATTACCAAATGGATATTTGTAGATTTCCACATATACTAGTTTAAGAAAGGATCTTAAATGACTTCGAGTAAAATAAATGCAAACACACGGAACCTTTGTAACATTTTCATCATTTTTTCATCACATTTTATAATTATTTTCTATATCTTTTTAAAATTTAATAGATAGTCTTATAATAATTGAGGTGGTAAACAAAAAAATAGAATAGCAAGAGTACATTTTTGCAATAGCTATATGCTGGAAGGGTCATTTCAAGAGACCAACATTTTATGATACCTATAATTAGGATTAAATATAAAATAAAAGGAGCATTTGTTGAACTCCGAAATTAAAAAATGATATATTTTTGGATATTTATGGTATCCACGTTCACAGAATTGCTCATATAGTGTTGTATTATGGGTATTGTTGCTAAAAATTTAAAAGAATATATGTCTATTTATTAATTTTACTAGATTTTGTGTAGATAGTGTGTAATCTCTATTAGAAGCGGTCACTATATGTTATAGGTAACCTAAAAGTATTTTTTCGTTATTCTTTTCATTTATTGACATGAATTAAATAAAAATCATCCAAACAACACAAGATCCAACACATTACTAAAGAACTTCTGCTATTCATGTGGCGTAAAGGTGACTATAGAACTTTCTCATATTAAACCTATATGTCAAAAATATAATATTTCGATTTTAATTGTATTTTCGTTTTTAAAATTACTAATCATAATATTATTATTGCTGAGGGTTCAGATTGTTTTTGTTAGTTAGAACGTAATTCACAGTGTCTCCTCGATTTCCGATATAGTTGTTGATATAGTGGTTTTATTAGAAATTACTTTATACAAATCATTTATGAAATTTTGAACAAAGATTTTTCATATACTGAATTGGACACATTATCAAAAATGGTTATACAATAAAAAGTAGGAAATTTATTTGGCCTAGAAAAAGTGGTGGACACTTTGGACTAAACTGTATCCTCAAAGCTCATAAATAAAAGTCTTATGCATTTATCTGGGGATATGAAAAGGTAACCGCCAAACAGAGCAGGTACTATTATTAGGTAGATTTAATTTGCTGAATTTAACTCGGTATACATTTCAGATTCCCTACACTTGCGCCGAAGTTGAGCAGTAACATTCTAAAATTTAAATAGTAACCTCATATTATAGCGCTACAAAATTACGAAGTTACGTGATATTATTTCACAAAAAAAAAACTTGCATAAAGATAATAGGCAAGCCACAGGCTTGGCCCCATGCGGGATGTTACTCCTTATGACCAAAAGATCACGAAACTTGGTAATTATAATATTCATAAATAACCGAAACAGGGGATTATCGAACTTACAAGTAGGTTTTCTAACTCTAATTACTGCTACTTCAATTAAATTCTGTCATAAATATTAATAACACTCGAGAGCTTCGATCAAAGAGATTCATGAAAATATTTAACGAGAGATATATATATATATATATATATATATATATATATTTTATATATATATATATATATATATATTTATATATATATATATATATATATATATATATATATATATTTTATATATATATATATATATATTTATATATATATATATATATATATATATATATATATATATATATACATATATGTAGATAAAATATGGATATTATACTCATTAATATATTCTGTATTCTATTCAGACAAAAAGTAATTCAAAATATTGTATTTTGCATGTTCTAATTAACTTCACTGATTTATTTTTTGAAACATTATTATTCCCATTTTCTAATTCCTTCTTGAGTTTTAAAAATTATAACAAAATTAATTCCCTTCATGGAAAATATTTTAAAGAGAATGATTTTTTGTCTGTATAGTAATTTGTTCGTTAATCATGCGAAATCTGGTGGACAGATTTAGTTGAACTTTGGCACAGTAATAATTAATACACGACATCAACATATGAGAGAAAAACTGATTCTAGTAACTTTTCTTATTCCGAATTTCACGTGAGTAAAATATTGGGGTACAGCTAGTCAGTTATGAGTCTACATTTACGTGTTTTCTATGAACCGATATCTGAGTTTTGATGTCCCTTTGAAATAAATATTTCTTTATTTCTATTATGTTCGTGTATCTCACTTGTCTTTCTCATTCCTCACAACCATAAAGGGATCACTTTTTCTACATTCGTCTGGTTTTTTAGCTGAAAAATATTAACTACCAAAATTATACATTTAAAATCGGATTAAAACTGTATTAGTGTAAAATATTGGTTCATAAAATGAAGAAATGGAATCGATAACACTTCATGTAACTTTATAAAAATAGTAATTACATATCGATTACACGATAATTTGGTTTAGAATTAACAGCAACTTCATTTATGGCACGTGTATTAATTCTTGTTCTAAAGTCAGGTATTTAATTTTTCAAAAGGTCTTTACTTTGATATTATCTCCTACTAAAGTAAAAAAATTGCTCTCTTAATAATTGTGAGTTAAAAGACCTTTGAAGTTTATGAAGCACTACTACGAAATTTCACATCAATCTAATCCTACGTCGCTATAGTAATAACACTAAGATTAATTTATAATTATTTTTTATTCTTTTCATTTAATAATATAGAAATTAGATCATGTTCAGGAAATTTGTGTATTCTTGTATTCGATTCATTTTCGATCACAAACATACGATTTCTGAGCATCGAAGGGGAAGAGTAAGGTTTAAGACGAACGTTTAAGGCGAAGGTTTAAGACGGTGGTTTAAGGCAAAGGTTTAAGTGGAATTTTTAAGGAAAAATTATAAGGGGAAGGTTTAAGGGTAATTTTTGAAATTAATTTACAAATGGAGTGACATAAGAATTGTTTTATCCTCAGTCCAAATTAAAATTATACAATTATTTAAAAACTAATCAGGCATACAAAAGCATGAAACTATTTAATTACCTTAAAAAAAATTATAAAGTAATTTTTTCTATTTCGCAGCAAATTTAAAAATTTATCTGGAAATATACGTTAATTAATTTAAAATTAATTTCAACGTTATTTGTGTTTAGAGCTTATGAGAGTTTTTAGTATTAGTAGAGTGTTCAGATTACAGAGAATGCTCTCATTCTAATTGTTTACTTTTTTAAATGTATGTAAAAAACATAAACAGAAGGAAGTTTGTTAGGAGAACCAGAAGAGAGTACCAAAAGAGAATAATAAGATATTTATTAAATTAAAAAATAATAAGATATACCACGTTTGAGAAAAATTTCATTTGTGGAAAATAAACCGTTGTTATACGAGTAAGTAAGAGTATCTTTCTATAATGAATTCTATGTTTTAGATTAAACTGCGTCAAATTTAATTAAGTAACCAAAGGTAGCATTTGGCGTAAATTTTGTAGAAATTCGTTATTCACAATTGAATGAAACTACGTGATGTAGTATTATTTCTACTTTCTTTAAGTTCTTTACCGCGACCTAGGTTTCGTTGTATTATATCTTCGGGTGGGCTATATTTAGCAAAGAATCTTTCCTAAATATAGCCCATCTGAAGATGTTGTAATACAACGAAAGAACATCTTCATGTGGTCAATATTTAGCAACGAATCTTTGCTAATAGCCCACCTGATGATGTTGTAATACAACGAAACCTAGGTCGTGGTAAAGAAAGTAAAGAAATAATACTACATCACGTAGTTTCATTTAATTGCAGCTAATAAAATTTAATATTGAAATTATTATATTAATAATTCATAATTTTCAATTTTAAATTTATTTGTTCATAATTTAGAAATAGTTATATTTTGGGTTAATCGTATCAAATACGTAATCATTAAGAAAACCCAAACAAATAACATAATTTAAAAAAAGGACGAAACAAGTGAAGTCACGTCTGTTCGTCCATCAGTCTACATGCTCCATCTCAATTATTCTCTCACTGTTTCACCTATTCAGGAAAAATTGGATACCTATACTAATATTAATAATCTGAAATGAAAGAAAAGTTAAAATATGGTCGGTGCCCCACACATTGAAACGAGATAAGAAAAATATCGTCTTTTAAAATAGATTAAACCTCTCTTGAAACTATCTCATTTTGATGAAATGAGATAGTTTCAAGTAGTTGAATGATTATCACATTTGATTCAGTCTTGGGATGTTTGCATTAAAAATAGTTAAAAAGTGCCCCCCTCCCACAACAACTTTTAAAGAACCGTCGTAAAAGTGTAAAAACTACAGATTTATAGCTCTTACTAAATAATTTCATTGAAAATTACTGCAAATACCTTATTGAAAAGAAAAGAAAAATAAAACTACCTTTATTAAATAAAAATAGCTAATTTTGAAAAATTTTGTAAATGGGAGAGTACTAAACAAATCATTTCTTTATTTAGTGTGCGAAAAACCAGTAAAATATTATATTTATAGGCTGAATGGGTTCTTCAGTTTTTCTAATGTAAATTATATTATGGTTAGAAAACCCTATCGAGATCCGTGAGCATGTTGATACCGTCTTTCTCGATTTATACTGAAAAGATGAAAGTATTGTGTTAGCATCCGGGAGGAAGTCAATGGAACTAAGGGAAAAAGGAAGTTTCCAAAGGAAATGGCATTGAAAAAGCACGAATCACATTTGAGTCTGTATATAGTTGTGTGTATAGGTGTGCTAAAACCAGAAGAGAGCATTCGATTGACTGTTGCTATGTTTTTAACGAACGAAACGATAGGTTCCTGGGTTCATGTATTCATTTTGCATTAACTCGGGTCATCAAAATTTGATTTATATGTATATGTATATATTTATACATATATTCTGAACATTAATTATTAATTTTTACCCTGCTCGTGCATTAATTTTTAAACGTGGTTCTATATTTCTATAAAATACCAAAATAAAGTATTTGGTACAATTTTCCAATTGAAATTTTCATCTGAGTATTTTGATACGTGGCCCTCCAGTTTGGCCTTCAAGTTCCAGTACTTAGCACTTTAATACATTGGAGGCAGTGTTTGAAACAAGCGCGACAAGAACCCTTTCAGCATTTACAAAGTTTACAACAAATATTAGGCAAACTTTTAGAAAACGCCAACTTTATGCAAATTATATTCAGAATGGTATTGCCTAACATCAAAACAAGGTTCTTCTCGTCGCGTTGTTAAATAGAAGCAGGCGCGACCTAAGGCGAGCTTGTTGTCTCAAATATCCTTAACGAAATGTCTTCATTGTTTAACATAAAATTTATGTATTAAAAACATAAGTTTGACAGTGATGTATATTGATGATATTGACATATATTGTAACCGATGTGGAATTATGTTTTTATTGTTGATTATTTGCCTAGTTACGCGTATAAATTTAAATGTTCTGCTAAGAGGTTGCTAATACAATATAAGAGAGAAAATAAATATTAAAAGATTACATTGATTCACTTTTCAAATTAGATTCACTTTATAATACCACAAAGAACATTCTTAATGTGTTATAATTACGTGTTCAATGAAATCATAATAATATTTATTGGTCATATAATAATAATTTGTACAATATTTCCTTAAATACATGTCGTTGACGACGCGGCACACCGCGTAGATCCGGGTTCAATTCCCGGCCGTTCGTCGAGAGGGGCTAGACGGGTGTTATGGTTGGCTGTGAGAGATTGCTCTCGTAGCAATAAATCCGACATATGTATCATTTAGATACATTAAAGTAGATAAATAAATAAATAAATAAAAGGGTTATTAAAAAGTAATTTTACATTAGAATTTTACATTACGCAGAATTATTTAATTCGCTGTGAGCCGTGGCAGCTAGTATATAACTTGTTTTGTTGAATATTTAGTTACATTTTGCTTATTCTTAAAAGATAATGTTGATGATCGATGGTTAAATTTTATTATAGGGTTATTTTATTTCAATGAAGTCTTTTTCATTATATTTTCGAAACATTATATTTTCTATTATAATGGGATTCTAATTTAAGGATTTTTTGATATAGTATGTGTTCATATTTTGGTTCTACAAGCTCTGAACACATATTATATCGAAACTCTATTGACAATTTTAGAACAAGCAATGTAGCAAATTAATCCCGTAGTAGAAGAAAATAAAAGTTTTAATGCTGCAGATTTAAATCAGCTTGTTATTACTATATAGCCGTAGGAAGCATTCCATATACCTTTATATAAATCAATACGCCTTGCATATTACATATTATTTCACTGTTTACCATGTATAGATTTAAAACACTAGAAAGAAGAAGTGACGGATAAGCAGAAATTACGAAAACAAAAGATAAGATATTAGTGAAAAAAACAAGTTAAATATGATAACTAGAGCCTTGCTTTGTGAGCTTTCTATTATCGTTTCCTCTTTGGAAATTGTGGCGTTATAGGTTATATTAGGTTAGGTCATCACTATACAAGGTCGCTATACAAATGACACGGTGACCTAAATAAATTTTATGTCATCTTTATACCCCATTGTAACCTAATTTAGGCCCCGCACTAATAAAGACAGAGGATAATATTTCGCAAGCCCAACCGTTATTTACATTCACTGATTGGTTGTTAAACTTGGCCCACTGGGTGAGGAACACGCCTCGTTATGATTATAATTGTGACTGGCAGACGCTCCTTTTCCGCTCTTTTTAATTATGCCCTACCTTTTGGTGTCAGATTTCAACGTAAGCAATAAATTAAGACATAAAAACTGTCTATTAAAACAAAAATGAGGATTGCGCTGTGTCATTGGTTTGTGGCAAACAGCTTTTTAACCCTAAATGGAAATATTTTAGCTTCTTAATCTAACGAATTTAAATAATTTAGTTTAATTATTTTCTATAGGTGTTGGAAACCTGTATTAAACTATTTTTTTATTAATACTATAGAATAATTTTATATAAATATTATAATATTAAATATGATACATAGCCTTGTAGAATATTACAAAATAATAGTTCCTGTATGCTATAAAAGTATATTTTTCAATTTGAAAAAAATTCGAAAACAATATATACAATCTCAGAGTCACATGTTTTCTCAAATCTTTGAAAATTATTGAATATTTTAATTATCAATACTGTATATTAAAAATTAGAAAATAATTTAGTCTTCATTACTGGAGACATAATTACTACCTATTACATCCTAAATTAAGTAAACAAACGAATAAAATTTGCGTAAATCTTCAAATTCATCAAATAAAATAGCCATTTTTTAAAATTAACGTACACTTATGTATTATTTATAGCTACTAATTATTATGTTTGAGGTGTAAGGTGGGAAGTCTGAGTCAAATCTTATTATTATAACTACAGAATATTATATTGAATTGTACTGTTACTCGGCGTAAAAAGTAATATTGGCATTAAGTGGAGATGGCACACTGAATTTCTTCATTGCGAACAATTACGGATCGTTTGCAATGAATCAGGAACTCAAGGACTCAGGGAATTCAAATAGTCAGGTAAGATTTAGTTGGTTAATTAAATAAATACTTCATGACTTACTTTTTATGTATAATTTTGTAGCGCCGCACTGATAACTAGGTAGGTACTGAAAGTTTAATTAAAAAACAAAGAAAAACATTCAAACAGAAATAAAAAAATATCCGACTAGACATAACCAAAGTGTTATTTAAGTCTTTTATAATTATTTTTCTCATAGTCTCTCTTGTGATTTGTAATTATTTATATATATTTATATATATATATATATATATATATATATATATATATATATATATATATACATACACACACACACACACACATATATATATATATATATATATATATATATATATATCTATATATATATGTATATATATATAGAATATCGATCATTTGTGACTATAAAAACAAAGTTTCGTTTAGATAATATTACTTAGGACAACAAATGACACAAAATTTAATTTTTTTTAGTACAGCAAAATGTTTTCCAAAAACTCAAAAACTATTACTTAGGGTTGGGTTTTTTAATAGACCAAACTTTCTGTTTTGGTCTATTAAAAAACCCGAACTCTTTTACTTATTTCTTATACTCGAATGGAAGGAATTGCTTTTTACAATTTTGGTAATTAAATCGAAAATTGGTAATTAAATATATGTATGATAAATTAAGAATGAGACGATCGATTACCGAACACTTGTTCGAAGCACAACATGTTTTTGACAAAGTACGAGTGTGACATTATCATAGTACATTAGAAATTCAAACTTCTGATGGCTGAACTGTTCTATTAACCGATATGCGTAAGTCAGGGTATAGGTCCCTTGTGACGTTTCGTTTGTTATTGCTGAATTAATTGTGCTAATGTAGCAAACGTACGGACTAACTTTGTATCAAACATAGTAATTAATTAAACGATATTTGAATGCGAATGTTTATTTAGGGCCACGTGTCTCTAACGAATATGTAGTCTGTTTCATTTGACCCATGGGAAGACAATTGTCGAGTTACGGCAAGTCAACATGGTTGAATCGATCCTGTTGAAAGCAGTGACTGTATCAACAAGTACGTCCTTTTCCGTCATATACGAGTAAGTTTGGTTAGAGGTAAACTTGTGTAATTCCTAATACTGGTCATATGCTAAATGAAGTGTATTAATCGTTTGTGAAAAAGCTGTGCTTTTTCTTATTTAAATAAGTTCGATGATTTTAATTATGGGAGACAATATATATTTCCCTAATGATTTCAAACTTATTAGTATATCAATAAATTTTAAAATAAGTTGGCAGTAAGTTTATGATTAATTGAAATCGGCTGTAAATGTAATGGATTAATATTTTGAATAAATTTAAAGTGAAGTGCAAATTTTTCTAATTTGTAGAGAATTGGTTCCTTTAATACTTTATGAACAAATTCAGAACTAATTAATCAAAGTGTATCATCGAAAGTAACAATGGAGTATTAGTCATATTTAGGGGGAAGCCCCCGAAAATCAAAAAATGTACTTTTATTGACCTGAGTAAACTTATTTGTTGTCCTACAAAAAAATTGCAGTTCTGTACCTAATATTTTCAGTTTATAGAAAAATATCCATTTCATAAAACAAGCAATATTCGATGTGATGTAGCAATGGCATTAAAAGCAATATTGCATGATATTTTATTAAATGATATGTATAAATCGATTCACTATAATATTCGATAAAAACTTTCCATATTTATCTCCTAATTTTGAAAATAAGGAAAACGTTTTCAAATTGAATTGTAAAAGTTAGCTTTCTACAGTTAATTTTATGATGAATTATTCGCTTTAAATTTTATAAAGCAGATTCGAATTCATTTTCGATACCCGTTACGCAACTGACGTCGAAAATTAATTCGAATCTATTTTACCTCGTATTAATTTTCATGATACCCGTTGCGAAACTATTCAGCGCAATTAATTTATTATTGTAGTCAAAAGAAAAGCGTATTTGAGTAACCATATAGTATACCAATACGAATTGATCATCACCCAAATGCAAAAAAGATTCGAATCGAATTATTATCAGTGACAAAATATAAATCAATGTAAATCATACACAGTAAGTCAGAGGGATTATATTCACCAAAAGAAACCATGTCGAAACTAGAAACAATGTAAAAGAGGAGCTCTTGGCGATTGTCCATTACAGTTTCATAGGATTGAGAACAGTAATTATAATAGAGACTAATTATCGGGAATTACAAACGATTATGTAGAAACTTAAAATCAATCATCCGAAACTAGTCAATTGATTTTTTTCACTGCTTCTGAAAATAAGCTATTACAGGAGGCAAAACAGGCGGTTTTAATGCTCCAACACCAATTCTACTGCCGGATATCGTGAATACTAGTTTTTTCTTTCTTTTTTATTGTGACTGTTTTTAACACAACGAAAAATCAATTTATATCAGACAGTAGAAATTGTTCTCACAAAATTCTTTGATACGCTTTAATGGATTTATTTAAGTGATAAAAGAGCATTTGCAAAAAAAAAATAAAAATCAACTTTGTACTTCACACATCCATGTAAGTAGCAAAAGGGCTTTGACAATATGAAAATACGAATCGATTGACAATAATAAAACTTTCCCTATATTTATGTTATTAAATAACACAATATTGAGAGAATGTCACTTTCTTGGTTACGGCAAGTATAATGCCAATGTCTATGTTTTCATTGATAAATATTATTTCTTTAAATTTATTCCACTTTCTATTAAAATTTTAATATAATGTGGATTACATTGTGTGGAAGAAAAGATCTTTCTTTAGAACCACCGAATATGGCTTTGTAATGTGTTATTTCAATTTAAAAACCATTTCTGCGTTGAAATGTTACGAACGGTTTCTAATATGGCAATCGTTACAAGTAAAGTCATTACTGATCACAAATTCTACACAGCTATTCATATGAAGAAACTTCAGCATTAAACAAAGGTAAAATGAATGTATCAGTTTAAGGGAACGTGTAAAAAATTTAATACATTTTAAATCCTATTATATACAGATGTTTGTTACCAAAATAAATCGTCATAAGATGGGATTTTTAATAACATAAAAATATTATATATGTTTTATTACGGTTATTAGGTCCAATATGTCAATCGGGTTAATGCTTTGTTTGCTGAAAAAAAGTGCTGCGAAGCATGAAATTGTACGCGGAGCGCAAAAGTTACTCACCAATACTCAAATACCAAATGGAAATGTGGGTTTAATCGATCTTCAACTTTTCGTTTTATAAATGTGACGATTCTTGTACGTGTTATTTTTCCGAACTTGCCTACTCATTTTTTATTAATATGAGTTAGTCATCATGGTGAATGTAAAACGATAATTAATTTTTTCTCAGTTATCCAAGTAAATTTTTTTACTATTTTACAGAAGATTTGTAACCACATAAAATAATAATTGAAGCTTAGAGAATAGCAGCTACTTTTGATTAGATTGAAGAAGTAAGAATTAAAACTAGAATTTCTTGGTTAGATAACGACAACAAGGAATTTAGTAAGGTATTTTTACTAAAGCATATACGAAAAACAAAACAAAACCTCAAAGTCAATTTAAATAAATTATTCAATTTAAGTTAACAGAAATTTGAATAATTCGTAATGATGTGATGAAAGCGTATTTTGCTCTTTACTTTTTTGATAAATATGTTTAATAATTTATTCAGCGATGATCAAAGGTTTTCGTAACCACTTTGTGATTACGAAAACCTAGTATTTATATTAGTATTAAAAATATTGATTACTAAATGACAATATTTAAAAAATTCTAAATTACACTGTAAGAGCAACTTTTATTTCAAGAAGCAGTTTGGATTCAAATCGGTATTGGGTGTTTTGTCATGATAAACGAGGAGTGTTATTGTTATTTTTACTCGTAAAAATAGCTAACGGAACGTTTTATTTGAAGTTTGAACACATTCCATTGCAGTAGTACTTCACCTAATAATATAATTGTATTAGGTGAAGAAATGCTATGTAGTATAAATATACTATGTACTAGTATTAGTTTCGTAACAATAATTTATATAAATACATTGATAATTATAGAATTCTGGTAAAATCATCACACCTTTCGGCCATTAATATTTTGATCGTTAAAGAATTTTAGAACTATTTTATTTTTATGTATACTAATTTTGCTACATACTTAGGATAAAAAATGCAAGTAATTATATCGTATATCACTCTTAATTAATTGATACTAGGATTTCTAAGTATAAACTGGTAAATAATTTACTATGTCTTCACTTAAACCTTATCACCTATCGTTTTTGATATATGTGTATATTCAATAATTTTAATGTGATAGCAGATGTATCACATATGTTGTTGATTTATGTACTATCCCATTAAAGTTATTTTCGTCATATTAGTAGTCGTCCAGAAATTTATTTCTCAAAATTAAATAGTTGTTCTTAACATAATCAGTCAATTGTGCTTTACAAGAATTTGCGTATCAAAAGATACCGAAATGTTACACTACAATAATTAAAAAGCATTAAACACAGTATACGATTGTCGAAAACAAATATTCTTTATAAATAATTTCATGCTTCCCCACCCTTACAGAATTGTTCTTGAATTTGATGGGATACATAATATCATAATGAATTATATGAAAACCATGGTCGGTTTATACCCATCGTATTTTATTACAATTTTCGAAATATGCCAATTGTGAATGAAATGAGATTAATGAAAATTAAGATCTAATCGTATATTTTATCCACGTTCAGCTTCTAAAATCAGCTTTTCAGCTTTAATAAATTGTTTTATATTTCATGCTGTTTGCAGATATTCTTTTCAATATTTATGTGATGTAATATTTGTACACTTTGATCTACTTTTCAATAAACGATTAAAATATTCGGATGGTTTCTCATCGCTCCCTGAAGTGCAAAATTCAGTTGTGATTTTGTATCTACGGAATTTATAAATCCATGCAAAAATAGATGTGATTTTTCATTATCATTAATATTACTTGATTAAAATGTTATTTACAGAATTAAAATATTATTCACAAAACCTCTCTATTTTAAAAGGATAATATTATTAATCAGTATTTTAATTCCTACCTAAATACATAAGGTTACATAATCTTTTTCGTGCTTAGGAATATACTGCGCGTATAATTAAGTTTTTTAGTAAAATGTTTATTATTGGGTGTGTTATTTGCATATTAAAACAAAGTCATGGGCAATATTTATGAAGAATAAATTCAAAGAAGAGAAAAGACTAAATATGTTATTAAATATTTGCACGTTACATAAATGTAAGACATACATTTAAGATTGTATTGCATGCATTCAACATTAATCCAATTTTCTAAAATATAATTGCGTACTTTGTTACGTTTTTATTAGTATTTTTATTTCTTATAAATAATTTTTGATATATTAAAAACATGATATATAATTCAGAAAGATATTTTGTTTCATTTGTTTCATAATCAGTGTTTTATTTTATTTTCCACTCTTAATTTCGCTGAAAATTTGCTTTTTATTATTACAAAAATTCCAAGTACTTTAAAATACGTTCTGGTCTTGTAATATCTAAATTATTTCTATCGATTTTTTTTCATTTAATATCCTCAATAGTTAATATATACTAGTTTTCAATGATATAATTCTGTTTGGAAATATTTATTATTAAACCAGCATATAATTTAATTTAAAAATTATTAGTTTTCCTTAATTCACATGACGAACAATGACTGGAAAAAAACAGTTTATATCTATTTGTAAAAGCGGCCAACTGCGAGTTGGACTCGCACACGAATGGTTCCGTACCATCGCACAATATTAACATTAATTCCTTGGTAACTGACAAGCTGACATAGGAATACTTGATTGGAAAAAAATCTATAAAATAATTTACTAATTACATCCGCAACGCACATTTTGTTATAAGTTCCTGGTAAAACATTTTAAGTCATTTATCTATTAATTTCTGACGATAACATGTCTTTTTTGCTGTCGATAATACTGCAGCTCACTCAACCACGCGGCCTCATCATGCGCCAGCAAAGACCCCGCACCGGCAGCGAGCGGTGCGGAGTTTATATATGCAGTGCAGGGTATATATATATAAAAAAATATATATATATAAATATAAATATATATATATATATATATATATATATATATATATATATATATATATATATATATATATATAGACAATAATAACACGTATTCTGTGAATATTTCAACGGTCTACCTATTACGATTCAAAAGATACAGCCCTATGACAGACAGACAGTTGGACGGACAAAGGGGAGGCTTAGTAATAGGCTCCCGTTGGCAACCTTTGTGTACAGAAATCTAAAAATGGAAATAGCGAATGAAATAAATACCCCTGAGAGAGCTAAAGAATTATTGCTAATTCTCGCTACATTTCTAAAAGATGGTGTTGTACCTCCTATTTTCCTGTGCTTATAGAAGTTGCTATTAATATTATGAGGTGTAGAAATATACCCAGAAATAAACAATAACTATGATTGTGTTGGAAAATAATTTATGAATAGTCCATAAGAAAGTATAAAAAGAAAATAAAGGGTCTCAATGGAAATAATTCAGAAATATTTCAGGATTTAAGAAGAGTGTTGACAAGTTTGTTTTCATATTTGGAATGTTTAACTCCATACGTTAATTAAGTAATCACGAGATAATTTAATTGTAAATCGCCATCTTTACTTTCATTTAAATTGTAAACATTGCATGTAAGTATCTTGAAAATATTTACCATAAATATGAGGAAGGAAGGATGTGAAAGATAAGTGATAGAACGCACTAATATTATTTTATACGTGCATCGCGTAAAAACTACTGTTTAAATTCAGATGGAAATTTTAAACAACAATCGGAAATTTATTTGCAATGAATTAGTATAAAAACAGTAAAGAAGTACCTGACTATTCGACGCGCAGTAATTACATAAATGTTTGTACATCTGGTACATCAACAGATGGCCTTATGCGGGTTTTAAATCAAGTAATAAAGTTTATCACCCAGATGTATATCAACGGAATGGAGTTACCGGGGGTGAAGTGTGAAAGTATTCCTAATAAAAAAATGTAGTCGGTATGTTTTTCAGTGGTCTACGCATACGAAGTTTTAGGTACAGTTAGTTTAAAATATGAGTACACGATAAGCACACGCAAAACTACCAAGTTGGCTTATGGCAATGTACTTATATAAGAGAAAGAAAGTTGGATCTATTATATCACAAGAGTCGGCTTCGACGATTTTTGTTATTGCCATTTTTGAAAATCTGAAAATAAACATATGTAGTCAGGTAGAAATAGCTTTCGAAAAATTTTAAAACTATATCTATATTATAATAAGCAAGGTATGTTTGATTATTGTATTTTGAAACATTGGAAAATTCGTTACTCGAGTTATTATTTGACTTGGGAATGAAGATTATTTTACTTACTTTTAATAAATCGTATGCTTAATAACGTTACATTTTCCCTTATTAAATAAGCAATAGATTAACTGACTGAAGAACCGTTGTTGTGAAAATGGTTAATATGTGGAAACTGTGTTTTAATATTGTTATTTTAAAATTAAGTTTTCACTCTAAACTCAACTTATAATCATAAATTGAAGGCGGGTAATGAAAATTTCTTGGTAAGAGAACTTAGGCTTAATAGAAATTAATTACTAGTAAAGCAACCATTGGAATCGAGTGAAAATTATTAGGGAGATCTCCCTAGGACATGTTCAAGCTTTTAATTATTATTTCTCGCATATACCTACTTATTTTACACTTTTAGCACTTAACACTTCATATTTCATAAAAAAAAGTCAAAGTTAGACAAATAAAGGAGACATCGTAGCACTATTAAGCTAATAAACGTAGCACTAATAAATGTCATAGTTTCAGCAGTTCTGATAACGATTACTATTTGAACCATGATCAAAATGATTGTGATACTCAAATATCCTGAGAGTTTGGGAATTAAATTATGGATTATTTGCTATATTCTCAATTTCTATTGGTGATGTTAATCCGAACACAGAGATTACTTAGTCATGGAATTACTAACTTGAGCGACACCTGTATTTCTGTATTAATTGAATTATAGTTCAGATAGTAATCATTAGCAGGACTGCTCTAGCGATCCTGATAATGATTACTATATGAATTATAATAAAGAAGATAGTGATACTCAAATAATCAATTGCTAGCAGCCAGAGAATTTGAGAATTAAATTATGTATTATTTGTTGTATTCTAAATTTCTATTGGTGATGTTAATCCGAAAAACATCCATTGAACATGATCCGAAAGGGATTATTTAGTCATGAAATTACTAACCTGACGCACGCCTGTATTAACTGAATAGTGGTAGAGTTTGTAGACTCCGGACTCCGTTCTTATGATCCGCTGATATGAAAGAACGTCCGATTCATCGGTATCACTAGGTAGGTAATTGGTGGGTATGTTTGGTTTCAATATTTGGTATATTGACTTATTTTTTTTTCTTTACTGTAATTCAATGGAAGAATACTTTTTGATACCGAATAGATACAAACCTCTTCTTACATATTAAAAATACTGTGTGATTCCGTAGGATACTTGGATCCAATTGCATTAAAATATTCTTATGTTACACGTTACTAACATATAAAATTACGATATAAACTGAGTCGAAAACATTTTTGAATAAAATTTAAAAAACAATATGTTAAAGTCTAATCATATAATTAATTTCTGATTAATGAAAGAGGAGAATTAGTTTGGTTATTTTGATTGGTTATTTCCGTTTGACTAAAAATAAGGATTAACGTAGAAGTCATATTGGATACAGGCTTTCAATCTAACGAATTATTGCAAAGGAGCCCTGCTACAATTTCAATAACTGCTAAAAGCATTCAAATGTATCACATTCGATGTTGTTAGTCAGTCATCTGTGAGTCCGAGTCGATCCGAATCTACTTCGTGTACTTGTATATTCGATGGGGCTTGTATCGCAGGTTGCAGATGTTTTGAACTCTTAATACATTAGGATGATTGCAATATCGAATTTCTCACTACACTCTTTTAGACTTTTTGATATCGTTGATGATATTGAAACTTCTGTTAAATTTGTTAAGTAAGTGAATAAGAAAAGAATATGCGTTTGGCATAAACTGGTTATTGGAAAACAACATTTTTCAATGTTTTTTTTTTCTATGCTTTGACATCGTTTTATTTTTTTCTATTTTTTGACATCATATTCAAGTTCAGTTAGTTTATAATAGAACCTGTCAATTACGAGTGAAATTTGCACTACGAGGTCCGCACAATTTACGGCATTTATAAACATTTAATGGTATATAATATTCCAATTAATCTATTTACAAAATTTTAATTTATAGAACAAAAATATACTGCCTATCATATCTTTCACAGGCGCATATTGAACAAAATTTTTTATATGATATAACTACCTTAACAATTTTCGGATTTTTACCTTTACTTGTGCTACGAGACCTTGCTTCTTTCATGATTCTAGGTCAGCGAGAAGTATTTTATTAGTCTTACTAATATTTTCGAGTGTCAAAATATGCAACATAAACGGCCGGAAGAAAAAAAATAACCTACTATATCTTTCACAGGCGCATATAAAAAAACAATTTTTTATGTAATATAACTACAAATTAACGTTTTTCTGATTGTTTCCTTAACTTGTGCTATGGGACCTTATTTTTTACCAAATTTCATGATACTAGGTCAGCGGGAAGTACCCTATAAGTTTTGATTTACTTGCCAGTGTCAAAAAATGCGACATAAAAGGCTGTATTTTTGTTTTTTTGACTTAGAAGTATTTATAGCTCCAAGGGAATTTTACAGCCTCAAGGATAGTAGACCTAAGTATTTGATTTTAATTTCAACTTGACACCTCTACGCGTTCTTGCGAAAAAGGATCTTGACAGACAGACAGACGGACAACGAAGTTATCTACAAGGGTTCCTTTTTTCATATTGAGGTATGGAACTAAAAATCGATACAATAATAAAATTTAATATTTTATGCACAAAATTTTGTAGGTTTTCTAATAAAAATAATAGTGAAACTAATTTATATGAAACTTAATGATTTATCTATTAGAACTTCGTATTTGTGTAAGGTTGTACGGAATAAACAAAATGTTATAAATGTTAATAGAATTGAATTTGTGAAGTTTATTGTGAGAAAAATTAAATAGTTCGACAATTTACTCAAAATCAATTTAAAATTTCGTTATTGGATCCATTTTTAGATTAGAAGATAGAGAGGAAGTTACTACAGTTAGTTGAATTTTAATATTTGCGGTGTTAAAGCTGAATCAATTTCAATTAATTCAATCTAGAAAAAATATACGATGTTACTAATATTTATAGCGTAATTCAATCTTATCCGGATTAGAAATTTCTTTTACGTCACATATGTTTGTGTCAAAAAACTGAATATTAAATTTATACTTAATCACATTATAAGTATCCATATAAACATATAGGCGCGTGCACCCTATGTAGTATTGTCATTTTCAACTGTGTTGTTAGAAAAATAGATTGTGTAATAGTATTTAAAATTAAATAAACACCGTGTGATTGGCAGACAGGTTATTTTCAATTAAAACACCAAAAATATATTTTAAATTGAAAGACGGAACAAAAATTAAATATGGCGAAACATATCGTGTGCTCGGAAAAATATTTAGTTTTACATGATTTTTCCATATGAAAGCTTATATTAATTTTCTCATTAGACAAATGTTTGCATTGTTGGTAATTCGTTTAATGATAATTTTAAATTAAAAATTCTATTTACATGTTGAGAAAATCTCTTTTTTAACATACTTTGCCTAAATTGATACTAGACTTAATTGTTAACGAACTTTATTTCACTGTAAACATTTCCTAGTTAATTGAAATATACCATTATATTATATTTCTGCGCATAAACGTAAATATAATTATGTAAGTATTATCTTGAATGTAGAATATTCTTTATATTGGAATCTCATCCGCTCATAAAAATGTTGATCGTCTTATTGGTATAAGTTTCGAACCTTTGTGTATTTTAGTGTATGTGCGTATATTACAATTTAAATTTATGATTTGTTTGATAAAGATTTTAAAAAAAATTGAACCGACTTCAAATAACTACCGAATAAGAAGTACAATGAAGAGCATAAAGTAATAATTTTTTCGTAAATTGTTTCATTTTAGTGCCTTTGATATCCCATGTTACTTAAAATGTCTTGAACTTAAGATTAATTCAATATCAATAATACCTCGTTCACTGAAAACGGAACAGACGTTGTGGCATTTAATGAATCTAAATTAATATATATATATATATATATATATATATATATATATATATATATATATATATCATACATCTATTGATATGCAAGCTCACACAAACATACGTACATTGGCACACCATTCCATCTTTGGCTTCACAGTAGTTATTGCTTCACGGCTGTATACCTGTATATACTACATCTCTGCCTATTAATATCCTGGTCACATCATGCTTTTGTATATATCTATACGTGCGTACTTATATGTCTACTAATATTCTAGTTGCTACATATCGTTTTATATACCTTTATGATATATTCCTATATTTACGTACCCACCTATCTTGATACTAACATACGGTCACTTCATGCATTTGTTTACACCTGTATTTACTTACTTATCTAACTTCCAATATTTTAGTTGATTCATGCATTTGTATATATTTACCTATCTATTTACTATTTTATTTTTTTATTTACGTCAAGACAGTTGAAATGAATCCAATTGGCCATGTTAAAACTTTACACACATTATTATTAGATTATCATTAGACCTATATAATCCAAACTCAAGAAGGCGCTTATGTTTAGGCTTATGTTTATGTCTATTATAGAAAAAATCTATGGTGTACCTTCAGTTTCCATGGTAAAATTCTAACCATTTTGATACTCCACTGGGGCTATTTAAATAAAAAAATAAAATATGCGAAATTTATTGATTAAGGCGGAGATATTAGTTAACCCATCCAATACAAGTCGTGCTACTGCAGCATCAGGCCTGATGCTTAGCAGTTCAATGGCAGAACTTCCGCTTGAGATCCAAAGTACTAATTTAAAAACAGCAAGTCCCAATACTCCTTATTTAAACAGGTTATACCTCGCATAGCTTTAAAACTAAGGAATTAGAGCTCAGAGTTCAATGGCAGTATCTGCTTGAAGCTTAAAATACTATTTTTAAAATTGTTGATCCTCAAGTCTCAGCATCAGGATTAAGAAGTTAGAAACCAAGGTTCAATAACAGAGTCTTAGCTTGAGACTCACAAAAATCACTTAAGATCCGCAGATCCTCATGTTTCATAGTTCAAGCGGGCTGTGCCACACAGCATTCGTTGTTTAAAATATAGATTTATAGCTCTTACTAAGTAATTTCAATGACAATTACAATGAGCATTATCTTTTGATCACAAAAAATACGGCCTTTGACTGTGCAGTGCACCGCGGGGACCCCGTTCGATTCCCGACCGCTCGTCGAGCGTGTTTGGACTGGTGTTCTGGTTGGTCGTATTAATTATATACATTAAAGTACGTAAATAAAAAAATAAATACATAAATAATTATAGGCTAAAAGGATTTTCAGTCTTTATAATGTAAATTATTATAATGTGGCTAAAAACTCTATCATTTGCACCTACACTAAAATGAAAGTATTGCGTTAGCAACCAGAAGGTCAATGAATCAAGGGAAAAGATGTTTGCAACGGAAATGTCAGTAAAAAAGGACGAATCAGCATTGGAGTTAGTAGTTATATATGTCTATACGTACGTACGTACGTAAGTTAAAATCTGAAGGGAGCATTCAATTAACTGTTGATATTTTTTTATGTCGCAAAAAGAACGAAACGATAGATTTCTTGGTTCAGAATTCCTTTCACACTCGAATTACGGCATCAAAAATTTAAAACAATGTTGTACTAAAACTATAGAAAGAATAATTGAATTGGAATTCGACAAATTGCATTCGTAGTTGTTCATAAATGGTATCTATTGTTTTGGTAATAATAAGAAAACAATTCAAGAGGTCAAGGCAAAAAACAGAGTTTTTTTTCCATTATAAAAGTTAATCGTTCCTGTTATAACTCAGATAAGTCTGATATTCTCGATGCAGAATCATTCAACCATGGTTGTGATGTATTGCGAGGTTGGTTGATTTAATATTAATTTTTGACTACGTCATACTTATATTCATGCAATTCGTGCAACAAATTTAAAAAAAAATAGATTTTGGTTAGGTAATATAATAAGTTAAATTATTTATTTATAAATTTTGAAAATAATATCTTATTATTTAAAAATAATTCGTTTAGTGCCAGGAATGGTCGTTGATGTATGCTCACAAAAAGCAAACCATGGCAATGACGTCTGCATATATGTTTTGACATTTTTTACGTTTGTCGTTGTATCAGAAGACGGCGTTAATAATATTAATATGTATTTTATTTTTAAAAATATAGAGCAAGACTTTCAGGTTATTTTGGTTTCAAAGAAAAACCAGAAATACGATTTTTAAAAATGTCCTAGGCAGTTTGATGTTATTTTTTGTTCAAAACAGCTGCAAATTTCATAGGTTCTTTTGTCTAGAATTTACTCATTCTTTTTTGATACCTTTACAAAGCAACGTTCTTTATATTCATTCTTCTTCCGTATTTGGTGATAGTAAGATGACAATTGTAAGTCATTGCTGATTTTGTGCTTTTGCACATGATTGTATTTCAACGAGTGTGTAAATCTGAATATTGAAAGGAGTCAATCATTAAAAAGAGTGAAATTAATTCCCATCTCGTGTTATTTAATTCGTCGTCGAAAAGAGGTTCAAGTATAAATTAAGTTATATTTCGCACTTAAAGATTTGTAGATAAAATAAAACAAGATCACAGTTACATTTTTAAAAAATCTGGCAATTAATATTTAGATTACGGGCTTATTAGTGTACCTGATAAAAGACACTAGTTTTTTGGTTAAGTTTGTGGTCTAAATTTGAAAATTTTTCACAAACTTGTAAATAAGACAAGGAAACTTTATCTTAAGCATTATTTATTAAACTAGATATTTGCAATCTGTACAAAATTCAACCGCGAAAATTAATCAACATGACCTTTAATCATTTTGCCATAAATATAAGATCTGATTTGATGTCTTTTTTACACAATACTACGAATATATCGCGCTTGCAAAGAAATGTAAACGTTGGTAATGGCATACATTGCTAGATAATTTCTTCACCACATAAGGAAAATGAATCATATTTGAATTATAATTCTGCATGTATCATGAGGCTACATGCACTATCGCAATAACCAATAGGTAACCTTTTCTAATTTAAATGATTAATATTTCTATTCACTTTCCTGTGCCCTACGAATCCAACGCCTTAGTGAGGCGACGAACGCCACGGTAAAAAGTAAGTAAGGTATAGGGTTTTCCCATTTCCCTCTGGCCCACTCTCACTGGATTATGACTAAAACGTATGCATACTGCTTTCTATCGGTATAAATTTATATTGCTTGCCTATGGATTCTTATAAATTAATATTTTGCTGTGATTTTAAAATCTGATTTGAATATTTTATTCATTTTTTAACAATTTTATTCATTAAGATAATTATTAAGATTAAAATATAGATATTCTCAGTTTAAATTATTATTTTTCCCTCTGCTTAAGTTTTAATTTTTGAAACGTTGTTGTAGATTTCCAAAACTACTAAAGTATTTAAATATTTGATACAATTATCCAAATTAAATTTTCATCTGAGTGTTTATGATGCGCGGCATTCTAGTTTGACTTCAAGTTCCAGTACTTAGCACTTTAATATATAGGAGACAGTGTTTAAAAGAAGCGAGACAAGAACCCTTTCAGCAGTAACAAAGTTTACAACAGATCTTAAGCAAACTTTCAGAAAACGCCAACTTTACAGACTCTATTCATAATGGCATTGTCTAATGTATCAAATCAAGGTTCCTTCTCGTCGCGCTGTTAAATAGGAGCAGGCGCGGCCCAAGGCGAGCTTATTGTCTCAAATATCCTTTAAGAAATTTCTTCCTTGTTTAACATTAAGTTTATATATTAAAACCATAAGCTTGATAGTGATGTATATTGGTAACAATGAGGTACATTGTCATCGATGTTTTTTTATTGTCCATGACTTGCTTAGATGCGCGTATAAATTTAAATTTTCTGCTAAATATTTACTAATAAAATATAAAAGAGAAAATAAATATTAAAGTATTTTGTTGTAGATTCAGTTTATAATAACAAAAAAAACATTATTATTGTTTTATAACTACGTGCTTAATTAAATGATAATATTATTAATTTGTCATATAATAGTAATTCGTGTACTTGCTTAAATACTTTTGTCAAAAGTGTTATTAATAAATAATTTCACACGAATAATTAATCCGCTGTGAGCTATGGCAGGCACACCTCGTTCTAGTCTTAATTATGACTGGCAGACACTGTTTTTCACTCTTTTTAATTTTCACCTTTTGGTATCACCTTTTGGTATATATAAAATTAAGACATAAAAACTGTCCATTAAAACAAAAACGAGGATAGCACCGTGTCATTGATTTGTGGTAAAGAGCTTTTTAACCCTAAATGAAAAAACTATATATTATGAATGTAATAAATTTATATAATTTATTTTAATATTGCATATACTTGTTGACTATGTAGACTAATTTTCTTTAAACATTTGAGATAAAATATATATCGTTTTAGAATATTACAAAATACTAATTTCTAATCAGGGTAGACTCGTTTTCAAAAGGTGTTCATTTCATAAATTTTATATTTGCTTCTCATCTAAGGCAAAAAAACCATACTGCTTTTTATATACTATTGAAACTATTATTTTCAATGAATAAAAAATCATTTTAGTTCAAGTTATTTATAGAAACTCAAATTTTATTTCGAAATACCGTTACTATAACTAAATTAGTTCTTTAATTATTGACAATAATTTGTGACACCGATATTAGTCATTCAAAATCAACCGCTTTATTCTACAAAAATATATTTGCTATTTGATTTGCTAAATTTTCCAAAAAAGTTTGATGTCCAAAAAAGTTTGATGCTAGCGACTCGTCTATAATAAATGTTTCTAAGCAAACATTTCAAATGAGAAAATAAACTATTATTGTTGAAAATAAACTATCATTTTCTCGACCTGATCTCTACCAGCCATTATTTTAGTTAGCTAAATGGGTTGCTGCTATAACGATTGAAGTATATATACATTACATACGTCACTTATTCTCCTCATGGTATCGTTAAAATATAATTACACCATTTTTACAATCATAACATAGAGTTACCTTTTTAATATGTCAACCTTCATCCACATCTAATACCAACTTCTTCATCCACATCCACATCTAATATTTTCTTATATTAAAGAGTTATATAAAAGTTATATAGAAGATATTAGATGTGAATAGTTCATCCACATCTAATACTCAATCTTCTATATAACCTTACATCGATATGTTTGAAACAAATTTTTGAGAGATTATAGAGGAAAAAATAATGAATATAATCTCGGATTCACATGTTTTCTCAAGTCCTTGAAAATTGCTATATATTTTATTTATAATGACCACATATTAAAGATTAGAAAACAATTTAGTCTTTATTACTGGAGACATAATTACTACCTATTATACTTTAAAACATGTAAACAAATGAATAAACGTTGCGTAAAAAATGCACATATGTGTCAAATAAAATGGCCATTTATTCAAAATTCTCTCATACTTTTGTATTGCGTATAGCTACTTATTATTATATGTAAGTGTAAAGTGGTATGTCTGAGTCATATCTTATTATTATAAACGACTGGAAATTGAAATACATTCTCGTCCGGCGTAAAAAGCAATTTGAGGATCAATATTGCTATAAGTGGGACGTCACATTGAATTCTCTAGTGAGAACAATTATGGATCACTCGCAATGAATTAGGGAATTCAAGACGCAAGGAATTCAAATAGCAAGGTAATGTTCCGTACGTTTGGGGACTATTAATTTCTTTGCGTGTGATGTTTGGTAGGAAACTAAGAATTTTATAGTGGACTTCAATGCAAATGACTATTTTACTTTAGTTTGGTAATTAAATAGTATTTTAGCCTAAGAATAAAGATTTGAAAATTCAGCAACCGATGACATTCGTTCTACTCAAACTTTATCAGTATTTAGATTTCGAAATGTACCACCAGTGACGGAATTATAAGTTATTAATTTAAACTGTATTGTTCTAGGATCAAAACTGGCCGTGTGGTGTACAAAAATAATTTTTTATTGTATTTCGATACAATTTTATTTTAGTATCGTAATTGAATAGTCTAGAAATAACGACTTGAGAAACCGCCACGAGAGACGTTCGTTCTATACAATGTTAGTCAATGTTTACATTGCAAAACGCACTGCTAAAATTAAAATTATATGATGAAAGACGTAAGTGTGTAGGTATAGTTTTAGGACTGGAAGAATTTCCGAACACGTATAATATAAATATTATTTATGGTTCGAATATATTACATCTATCCTCTTTTTTTAGTTTCATGTTTTTAATAGTAAAATTAAATACAAATACCGCAGAAATTCTACTTCTGTGCTATTGTCACTGTTTTCGTGTTATTTTTTATTTGGCGAACTTCTCATTTATTCTTATAATCTGCGCAATCATTTTTTTTAAAACATTTCAATCCAAATTGAAAGAAAAAAAATACTTCCATATCAAAATATTATGACTTTCGCGGAGTGTTTATCACACAATCTTTCGGAATAACAAAGCATTTTTTTGTAATTTGAACAATTTTCTGAAATAAGCAAATCTTTGGAACACTATTTCCACCTATTAAGTGTGGAGAAGGAAAAAAAAGAAACGATACCATATTCCTAATTCAGCTGTTAAGGATTCGTTTTATTTATTTATAGTATTCGACGGAATTCTTTAATATAAAAGTGATAAAATTATTTTCAGGCTGTAGCGATTTATTTTCATCTTTTCAATTGTAATTGAGCACCACAAATAAAGGTTTAAATAAAACTCTGCTTGCTTGATGGACGATTGAGATCGAGACTGTTTTACTTATTGGACAGGCGGGGTAAAAGGGTATGGGTGAGGGTCACTCTGATTTGATTTTCCGATCTTCGTCGAGATCATTCCGATTAAGGGCCAATGCCAGTTCGACCGTAAATTTATTTGATTTAAATTGTTGCCTTATAAGTGGCGTTGGACATGACAACGGAAAAGTTATTCGGTCTCTGTTGTCAAGTAGACACCGTGACATATACTTTCTAACTACAATTACAACCAAAGTGCTTTGATTTTGATTCGTGCTCATGCTCCTGCTAAATATTTTTATGATTAGATCGATATAATAATGGCTGAATGTCATTCATATTCTATGAGGTCACACACACACACACACACACACACACACACACATATATATATATACATATGCGCGTGCGTGTGCGCGTGCGTGCGTGCGTGTGTGTGTGTGTGTGTGGTTGAATCGACCCTGTTGAAAGTAGTGATTGTTTTAACAAGCGTACCCTTTTTCGTGATAGAAGGTTGTTAAATGTAAAGCAGTGTAACTACTAATACACGGTCATATCCTAAATGAAGTTTACTATTTTTTTGTGAAATAACTTCTTTTTCTTGTTTAAACAAGTTCGATAATTTTAATTATGGGAGATAATACATATTCCCCTGATTATTTCCACCCTATTAGTGAAGCAATGATATTAGAATATCAATAAACTTTAAAATAAGTTGGCAGTAAGTTTAAGATTAATTGAAATGGGCTGTAAATATAATGGATTAATATTTTGAATAAATTCAAAGTCAAGTGCAACTCTCTTCTAACTTCAAGAGAATTACTTTCTTTAATACTTTATGAAAAATTCAGAACTAATTGACCAAAGTGCATCATCTAAAGTAACAATAGAATATTAGCCATATTTAGGGGGAAGCCCCCAAAAATCAAAAAACCTATTTTTATTGACCTGAGGAAACGTATTTTTATTCCAAAAAAAAATTGTAATTCAGTACCTAATATTTTCAAATTATAGAAATAGTTTTTCTATGAAGATTAGCAATACTTGATGTTATATGATAACAATGGCATCAAAGAGCCATATTTCATGGAGGTTTATTAAATGTAATTTACAAATCTATTCACTGTAATATTGAATAAATACTTTCGATATTTATCCCGTAATTTTTAAAGTAAGAAATACATTTCCAAATGTAATTGTAACAGTTTTTTTGCAGTAAATGTTATTATGGTTTATTCGCTTTAAATATTCGTGATTTTCTGGGTAACGTAGGATATCACATGTACTAAAAATAGGAAAATAAAATAGTTTTATAAATAAATTGAATCGACTTCACATTACCACCGAATAAGAAAGGCAATAAAAATTATAAAATAATGGAAACAGAATCTTAAATCTGAACATATCTCACAATTGCATCGCGCCACAACTTGTTGCGAAGAGTTAAGTTTTCATCTCCTTTCACGAAATGTATCATATCATGTAAGAAGACGTGAGTTTATGAATTTTACAGTCAAACCCTTCGATAACGAATTAAGTAACACCTTACTTAATTCGTTATCGAAGGGTTTGACTGTAAAATTCTGTCTAATTGTGAATTTCTTCTAGAGGCATGTAATCACTAGCAGTATTACCTTAGGCGATTGGTAGATAAAATTTTCCTGAGAATTACTATTTTTGGAGTATAAATTCTTAGATTTTTCATTACAATATTACATCATCCCACATAACGATTATTGTACGTAAAAATTAAATGAATTGTACTATTCAATGACTGTAGTGAAGAAAATAATGTTGAAAGACTAAAAATCCAAAGGTTTTTTAAAATATCCGGGATAATTTAGCATATATTAAAAAGCCTGGGATGGCTAGGCCTACGTTTAAGATCAAGTTGGTAGACGTAGGTAGCCGGCATTCATGTAAATCATGACAAAATTTCAGTCGAAATAGCTTCCTTATCTGATTTATCTTGTTTTACCCAAATATCGTCGATTTGAAAATATTATTTTAGTAATAATAGGTAAATTTAATTCTTGTACATACCATAGTTTTGAATAGACAAAGGACTTCCAATAAAATAGACAATTTTGTAAAAAATTCTAAAAATAAACAATAATATGGTAAATGCCAAAATTAGTAAAATAACGGCAACCTTATGCAAATATAGTGCGCACGCCCAGAAAAAACTTATATGTTGGTGTATTGGTATATGAGCATCAGTAACGACATGCAGCATTCAGCCACTCGGTTATGCTAACAAAACCCAACACCCTTATTTGGTTTGTATTTAACTCTATACGCAACAGAATTGATATTAAATATTTTTAATATCAATTCAATATAAGGTTACTTAGTTATTTAGTAAAAAGAAAAGTATGTTTAACGTTTGTTTTGGCAATTTAGATTAGCTGAATCTGAGAGGTTAACGTAATGTAATCGGTCGTGTTGACAATTGAAATAAACGTAGTATTGTTTTTTCATAACATGAAGTACTTGTGAAAAAACCAAGGTTTAGGAAGACTCAAGAGGGCACATTTAAAATATTTTTTTATCAACCCTACCCAAAATGGAATATTATAATTGTATCGAAGTGGATTCAAGCCACTCTTATTACCATTTTGTTAGTGACATAACTATTCAGCGTAACTTATTTATTATCGTAGCAACGAGGATATTTATTAGCGTAAAAATAACGTTGAATCGTTTGTGCCAAATTGGTAAATTGAAATGGAAATTAATATAATATAATCTGAGTAAGCAGTCAAAAGAAGCGCACATTGGTGTAAGCATATAGACGGCAATGAGAAACGCTCATATCTCAAATGTAAAAAAGTTCCGAATGGAATTATCAGTGACAAAATATACATCTCATATAATAAGTTAGATAGATTATATTCAGCAAACGAAAACTGTATCAAAAATAGAAACAACTAAAAGAAGAGCTCTTGGCGATTATCCATTTCACTCTCACAGTATTGAGCATAATAATTATAATGGAGGCTAGTCATCAGGATTTACACAAGACGATGTAAAATGTATAATCAAACATTTGAACTAGTCAATTGATTTTTCTCGCTAGTACTGACAATACGCGTCTACTGCAAACGGAACAACGCTCCGCCGCTAATTCTACTGCTGATCTCACGACTACTTTCATTTTTTTTTCAAATTTGACAATTTTTGACAGTATAAAAGTCAACTTATATTAGGCGCTAGTAATAGTTTTCACAAAATTCGTTGATACTCTTTCATGGATCCACGTAAGTGGCAAAAATGAGCATTGACAATAGGAGAATATGAATCTATTGACAATATTGAAACTCCGCGTACTTACGTTATCAATTTTTCTTTTATAATTAATATATACTAGTAGTATTTAATATTCAATATATCCATTGATATGTTACTCCATAATATTGAGAGAATATTACTTTACGGCAAGAATAATTCCAAATTCTATGTTATCGTTGATAAATATTATTTCTTTAAATTTATTCCACAATTGAAACATTTATAAAAATGTTTTCAAGGTGGATTACACTGTGTGGAAAAATAGACCTTTCTTTTAGAAGTCACGAATATGTAAGTTATTATTCCAATCTGAAAAGTATTACTTAAATTTAAAAACGATTTCTACGTTGAAAAGTCACTAATGGTTTCTAGTGTGACAATAATTACAAGTAAAGCCATTTATTGATTAAAAATTCTATAAAGTTTTTCAGATGAAGAAACTTCAGCATAAAAAAATTGAAATGAAGGAATTAAACGAACGTGTAATCAATGTAATAAATTTTAAATCCTCTTATGTAAAGACATTTGTTACCAAAATAAATCATCGTAAAAATGGGAATTTTAATAAAATAACAATATTACATATGTTTTATTATGGAAAATTGCAGATGTATCGAATAGAAAGCTCTCCCAAAAGCTTTGTTTTGTTCGGAAATTATATGTATACTTCACAAATAAAAGAGCTATTATGGGTATGTCGGCAACACTGTTGGCGATAGATAGGTCTAATTTGTCAATCGGGTTAAGGCATTGTTTGTTGAAAAAAAAAGTGCTGCGAAGTGTGAAATTGTACGCGAAGCGCATAAGTCTTCACCAGTACTGAGTCACCAAAAGGAAATATAGGTCTTATTGATCTTCATATTTTCTTTTATATAAATATGACAATTTTTATATGTATTGTTTTTCCGAATGAAAATTTTATTTACTTATAGATTCTTTATTAATACGATTTATTTACCGATGTTAAGGGGAAAGGATAATTAAATATTACTAGTTTTCTAAATAAAATTTTATACCATTTTACAGAAGATTTGATTTGAAATTATGTAAAACAATGATTGAAGCTTAGAATATTGAATACATGGCATTCGTTTTGTAGAAATTCATTGTCATTAATTTTTATTTACAACTAAATGAAACTAGGTGATGTATTATGATTTCTGCTTTATAAATTCTTTACCGCGACCTATGTTTCGTTGTATGACGACATCTTCAGATGAGATTTTGTCATACAACAGAGCCTAAAATAATAATTAAAATAATACTACATCACGTAGTTTTATTTAGTTGTAAATAAAAATAAAATTACAATGAAGTTTAGAGATTTGTAGCAGTCTTTGATTAGATTGGACGAATTAGAACTAGAATTTATTGCTTAACTATTGATGACAAGGAAGTTGTCAATAAGTTTGGTAGTTGTGCCTTTTTAGGTAGGGCATACACAAAAAAAGAAACAAAGATTAAAATTTAATTTGAATAAATTACTAAAAAAAAAGTCAACAAAAATTATAAAAATTCATAATGATGTATTTGAAAAGTGTATTTGAGGTGCAATTTGCTCCGATTTGCTTAAACTATATGCGTATTTAACGCATTATAGTTTATTCAGTCAGTGATATCTGTCACCGATTTTTGTCACCACTTTGTGATATTGGTTTAAAAAATATTTATTTATGGCAATTCTAAATCAAATTGTAAGAGCAGATCTTATTTCAAGAGACCGTTTTTTTAAAAAAGTTTCACGATATTAGCTGTTTCGTGATAAAAAATAAGGATTGTTATTTTTACTCGTAAAAATAGCTAATGGAATTTTTTATTTAAAATTTAATAATCTTTTATTTATATTTGTAATTATAATTCGTGTAAATACGTTGATAAATTATAGAATTCTGGTAAAATTTATCACACCATTCGGCCATTAATATTTCCATCGTTAAACAATTTTAAAATAATTTAATTTTTATAATTGCTAATTTTATTACATATATAGGACAAAAAAATCATGTAATTATACTGTATCTCACTTTTAATTAATTGATACCATAATTTATAAGTATAAACTCGCAAATAATTTACTCTGTTTTTACTTAAACCTCATCACATATTGTTTTTGATATTTGTGTGTATACAATAATTTTAACGTGAATATATCATATATGTTTTTGATATATGTGCCATCACATTAAAGTTATTTTCATTAGATTAGAAGTCGTCCAGAAATCTACTTTCTGAAATTAAATAATTTTTCTTAACATAATCAGTCGTATGTGTTTTACAAGGATTTTTCAGTAAACTTTTTTTAGTATCTAAAGATACCAAGATTATACATTAAATTAATAAAAATAGCATTAATCACATAAACCCGTCTAACACGGAAACGATTGTGGAAAACAAATTACTTTTGATAAATCTTCAGACCTACTTACCGAATTGTTATTTAAGTTGATGAAATGCATAAGATCGTAATCAACATATATTATAAAAGTAAGTGTACACTCTGCGTGCCGCTAAAACTCAGAATGAATCCGGTACGATCAAAGGAGTTATGTGGTGTGGTAGCCCTCTATCCCCCATCCATGAAGAAGATTCCCGTTTTTACCTGAAGGACATGCTTAAGAGTTGGAAGTTTCACCCTCTAGAACAGTTCAGAATATTAGAGAGTATTCAAGAGCATTCCACAACATTGCAGAACATTCTGGAATTTTTTTAAATAGTCTAGAATATTCGAGTACATCACAGAACGTCCCAGATCATTGTGGAATATTTTAGAATACTTGGGAATATTGCGGAATGTTCTTGAACATTGTGGATCATTCGAAGTATTTTTGTATGAGTGGGGCTACACATTGGTAGGAGTATATAAAGCAAGACCCGTCATGGGCGGTCGAACGTCCGTTTCTTATCAGTGGCATGCTGTAAGTGAATAAAAACTAACAGTGAAGTTTGAATAATCAAAGTGATATATTGACTGAATATAAATCGTAAATAAAGTGTGAAAGTGTTTAAAGTGTACTTAGTGTTATTCTTAATAAAAAAATTATTTTATTTATATTTTATACAAATGTTCAAACGTAAAAGAGGATCTTTTGCCAGATCTGAAGTAAAACGGCGAAAACAAAAAGAAAAGCAAAAAACCAGTCGAAGAGCGCGAAGCACGTTTACGTTACTAACTGAAGAAAAACGAAATGAATGAATTGAAGAATCAAGAATTTCGACACAATCTTATAATAAAAGACTGCGAATGCAAGTCACCCATGAAAATGTCACCCTACGAGAAGCACGGACGAAGACAAGTAAACAGTACAATCTAAGAAATGAAGCAATTCACTACGACCCGACGAAAGAATATCATAAACACAAACATGTCGTAATCGGAAAAATGGACAACATTTGCCATTTTTGTAACGCGATAAAATTTAGTAGAGATCTGTTACATGAATAGAACAATTCGATTACCACCCCTTGAATAACCTCAGCAGGAATTTCTACATTACGTGACTGGGGAAACTTTAGAATCAAAACACCTCCTTCAAAATATAAAAGCGTACAACACCTGCTTCCAAATGACTTCATTCGGGGTCACTTCGAACAGATATTATGTTTTTTTCCTTTCAAGGACAAATCTATCAACAAAATAAGATCATTACTACTACTACCCAACGAAGATTATGCATTTCTGCAAGTATATTTCATCGCAAATTTAAAAATAAAAATTTATCAACATCATGATGCACAAACATCAATGGATTGAGACGAGAAATAATCCAAGATGTACAGAGAATCTTACACAAATACAATCAACTTATTCACATATTCAAAAACGCCATTGGACCTAAGGATTTCTGAAGATTATAAAGTTATAATTCGAGCCGACAAGAGACCACCTGGAGAATACGAACGTCGATTTAATACACCTCAACGAAGAAGTCGCCATCGTAATTGTAAGCAATGAAAACACAAACCATGTCATAATTGTACAACGAAGAAGAGAAGGACTGCAATGCATTGCAGAGACACATCATTCCTATGATGCTCTCAGTATCGGACGGATATCAGAGACAATGAAACATACAATCATATTATCAACACTCTCCATTTATTCCGACAATTACTGGTAGATACGTGTATAAAATAGAAGCGGAACGGATGCTTTAGATAAGAATGAATCAGAAGAAACTACGCACGGAAGACTACATCTACCTTCGAGACATGATCATAAATAACGAAAACATTCACGACATTGGAACAATGGTAATATTACCCTCATCTTACATAGGAAGTTCAAGACACATGAATGAATACACTCTTCAGAACATTCACATGCAACTCATCGTGGCCAGAAATCAAAGAACAACTAAGATACGGAGAAGCCCCCATGGATCGACACGACATAATAGCTCGAGTTTTATTGTGATGACTTCAAATGAGATTTATTGAAGTCATCACAAAATATCTAATTTTTGGAACCTGGATATACAAAAGCGAATAACAAAAATGAGAACTGCTCCCTCCCACGGATATCGATAAAATCATCCAAGCTGAATTTCTCAATTCACAAGAAGATCCGGAACTGTACAACATAGTTGTGAAAAACGTGATTGACGGATCATGTGAGTCATTAAACTCTTATTCCCCTCATACTTGGACGACAAACCGGAGATTATGGTTATCCCAAATATAGAAGAGGATCACCCGGTGGCTTCACGGCAAAAATATGAATATGAGACAGAGACGAGCTGGAAATAGACAATCAATGGGTAGTACCATATAATCCATTACTTTCTAAAATATTCCAAGTACACAAAGGTCGAATGTGTGCAATTCAGTGAAATCCATTACATATGTCTGTAAGTATGTGAACAAAGACAGTGACATGGGAGCATTTCAAATAGGTAAAAGACAGCAAACAACAAAACAGAAATGACGAGATCCTCATGTGCAAAATAGGAAGACATATCAACAGTAGCGGAGCAGCGTGGCGGATTTTCTCTTTTTCTATACATGAGCACGAACTAACTGTGCAACATCTAATAGTACATTTGGAGAATGAACAGAGAGTTTACTTCACAAAAGACACCGCCAGAAAAATTGCAAGCGAACCACCTAAGAACACAATATTAACAGCTTTTTTCCTATCTATTATACATGGAACACAAGAAGAAAAATCTTTCAATGACGAAAACAAGGAATTACAATAGAGGATCATCCAGGAATCATGAAAACTAATACAATAGACCGAGTATACACCGTACATCCAAACAACGCTGAATTTTTCTATATGCAGATGTTGCTAAACGAAATACGGAGACCAGCAAGTTTCACAGATATCAAGACTGTTGACTGTTACCTAGGCCAGAAGTACGGAGAAGCATGCCAACGATTATGACCACTAGAAATCGACAACCACTGGGAATTAACACTACAGGAAGCCTCACTCACATCCTCAGCTGAACAAATCAGCGACTTATTTGCCATAATACTAACAACATTTAACCCATCAAATTCAAAACAGCTGTGGAACTCCTTCAAAAGAGTATGAATGATAACCTACTGTACCAAATCCGACAAGCTCATCCAGAACTGGCCATTGAATTCAATGACGACATCTTCAATGAAACATCCATTCGCCTGGAAGATAAATGTATAGCTATAAAAAAACACACCTTAGTACAACTTGAGATGCTAGCCCCACGACAAGATGCTTTCAGTGTGCTTTCTTCGAAATTAGAAAGGAAAAAAAGCTACAACGTCAACGAACTACTTCAAAACATTACTCACAACAAAACACTCCTCAATGACAATATCAAAAAAAGTTACAATGTTATCATGGACCGGATCAACAACGTCATTGGCGGAAAATTTTGTTCAGAAACTTTTACAAATAGGTGAAGGCACATATCCTACTGATCAGACGACCGGCCCCATTGAACTCAATAGTGATTTCCGCAACATAGCCACTACTGAAAATGAATTCATTGACCAAATTTATCCAAACATTGTTCACGACTATAGTAAACGGGGTGGCTATATCAAACTAGAAATAGTTGGAATATGTTTTCAATAAAAATTGTTTACCTCTTATATTTTAAAGTTTATCCTTTTATTCCAACTACCACACAATCTCATATCAATTTCCTGAGCGAAGCCAGGTATCCCAGCTAGTAAATTATATAAAAGCCACAGTCGGTTTATACTTATCATATTTTATTATAATTTTCGAAATGTGCTATTTGGGATTGAAGGGAGAGAAATGAAAATTATAGATCTAATCAATTGTATATTTTATCCACTTTCAGCTTCTAGAATCAACTTTTCAACTTTAATTAATTATTTTATACTTCATGCCATTTACAGATACGCCTTTTCAATATTTATGCGATATAATCATTTACACTTAATCTACTTTTGACACTTTAATCTACTTTTCAACGAACGATTCTCATCGAATGGTTTCTCGTCGCTCCCTGAAGTGCGAAATAAGTTGTGATTTTAGTGTATACAGAATCTACAAACACATAAAAAATAGATGTGATATTATAATTAACATTACTGGATTAAAATAATATTCAGAAAATTAAAAATTGTTTTGCCTTAGAAGGAAAAAAATTATAAATTAGTATTTAATTCTCATCTAAATATATTAGTTAACGTAATCTTTTCAGTACTTAGGGGAACTAGCGCATTAAGTTTTTTAGTTACATGTTTCTTAAGGGCGTATTATATCATATAACATATGAAAACAAAGTCACGGGGAAAAAATTATGAAGAATAAAGTCAAAGAAGAGAAAAGGCTAAATATGTTATTAAATATTAGCATATTACATAAATGTAAGGCGCACATTTAAGACTGTCTTTGTGTGCATTCAACATTAACCCATTGTTCTAAAATATTATTGCGTACTTCCTTACGTTTTTTTTGTTATTTTTATTTCTTATAAATAATTTTTGTTATGTTAAAAATATAATACACGAGTATTCAGAAAGATATATATTGGATTTGTATTATCATCAGAATTTTATTTTATTTTCTACTTTTAATTTCGCCAGAAGTCTGTTTTTTTATTATTCCATAAAATACCAAGGTCTTTGAAAACACATTCTGTTTTTGTAATATCGGACATATCTTCGTAGTTAACATAATCCGTTTTCAATAATATCGCCCTGTTTGAAAATATTTATTAATACCAGTGTATGATTTCATTAAGAAATATTACAGTATATACTAAATTTTTTTTACTTGTGACGAAAGAAGGACTTTTATATATTTCTACTATTGTATATTTCTACGTGTAATATATAAGTAATTATAATTTTAACATAGAAAGGAATTTGATTTACAATCTTAAAAAATAATTTTTTTTTCAGAAACCAATGTAAGACCAAAGTGATACTAAATGAAAATACGTTATGGAATTTTTTGTTTAAAAAAGAAACACGTTAAAAAATACACATAAAAAGATTAAAATTGCGAGTAGTGAATTTATTGTAGTAAACCTAAGGATTATAAAGAATTGCGGATTTTGTATTTTTTTTATTTTCACTACAGCTACTGAAAAAACTTCACTCATTCACATGGTGAACAACGACTGGAGAGAAAGCGGTGCCACAGTCTGACTTCTTCGAAGCAGGGTTTATCTATTTGTAAAAGCGGCCAAGTGCGAGTCGCAATCACATTCTGAGGGTTTCGTACCAGCGCATAATATTATTGCCAATTATTTGGTGAATAAACAAGATGACAACACGTGATTGGTAAAAATCTATAAATAATTGACTAATTATATCCATCATAGATACCTTTGTGACTAGTAACCGGTAAAATATTTTAAGTTATTTGATAGTCAATTCAAAAATGTATTACTTTCTTCTATCTATTAATTTACAACTTAGAAAACTAACTTTTCTGTGGGTTATATTGCGGTTCGCTCCACTACGCGACCTGCTCTAGCGCCAGCACAGACCCCGTACTGGCAGCGAACGCCAACTATTAACCACGGCATCACAGTGCTTGCCGACCGCTAATGTTTAGAGTTATAAGCTTAATTACCTTTCCTTTATTATTTGTGCTTTAATATAGCTTATACACTAGAATCAGACTAAGTTTGATGCATTTATTTAAGATTTTTTGGATGGGCACCAACTTAGCATCTGACTTATTACCTTTTTATTTCATTGTCGAGATAAAGAATAGTAACACGTATTTTGAGAAAACTTCAAATGTCTACCTATTACGTATCAAAAGATACAACCCTGTAACAGACAACAGTCGAACGGACAGACGGAGGGCAGTAGCTTAGTAATAGGGTTCGTTGGTAACCTTTGGGTGCGAATTGTTGCCAATTCTTGAGAAAGCTAAAGAGTTGTTGCTGATTCTTGCTTCATTGCTAAAAATATAGTATTATACCTCCTATTCTCCTATAGTTGTAGAAGTTGCTGACATTATGAAGTATAGAAATATGCCTAGAAAATAAATATGATTGTGCAGGAAAATAATTTATGAATTTCTCACAAGAAATTATTAAAAGAAAATAAAACGTTTCAATAGAAATAATATAGAAATATTTCAGGATTTAAGAAGAGAGTGTTGATTAGTTAGTGTTGATATTTAGGACGTTTAACTCCGCACATTAACTAAGTGATCACAAGATAATTTAATTGTAAATTTCAATCTTCACATTTATTGAAATTGTAAACATTCCATGTTATATTGCAAATACTTATCAGAAATATGAGGAAGGGGGATGTGAAAGGTAAGCGATAGGATGCATTGCGACAGGTATCACATAAAAACTTTTGATTCAATTCAGATGGAAATTTTAAACAACAATCGAAAATTTATTTGCGTTGAATTAGTATAGCGATAATAAATATGTACCTAACTATTCGAAGCGCAGTAATTACATAAATGTTTAGTATACCCAGTACATCAACAGATGGCTTTATGTGAGTTTTAAATCAAGTAATTAAGTTTATCACCCAGACATATATTAATATATACGTCTGGGAGTTACCACTGGGAGTTACCAGAAGCGAAGTGTGAAAGTACTCCTCTTAAAAAATGGCATCGATACATTTTTCAGTATTCTGCACATTCGAAGTTGTAGGTTTAGCTAGTTTAAAATAAGGGTACACGATAAGCATATACACAACGTCCAAGTTCGCTTTCAGACTTATGGAAGAGAAAGAAAGTTGGATCTATTATGTCATAAGAGTCGGCTTCAAAGATTTTTTTATTGCCATTTTTAAATATCTGAAAATAAACCTACGTAGTGAGGCAGCAATAGCTTTAAAGGATTCCTTAAAACTACACCTACATTATAATAAGCAAGGTATATTTCAATATTATGTTTTGACACATTGAAAGATTCGTTACTCGAGCTATTGTTTGACGTAGAAATTTTGCTATTTTGCTTACTTTTAATAAATGGTATGTTTAATAACGTTACATTTGCCCCTATTAAATAAGTAAGCGATTAACGAACTTCGAAGAACCGTTGTCGTCAAAGTGATTAATATGAAGAAACTGTATTTTTGATATTGTTATTTTCAAATAAAGCTTTCACTCTCAATTTCTAATCAGAAAATGAAGGCGGGAAATGAAAATTTCTTGGTAAGAGAATTTAGGCTTAATAGAAATGAATATCTAGTAAAGCTCTTATTGGAATTAGGTGAAAATTATTAGAGTGATGTCCTTGTGGCACATTCATAGTTTGAATTATAATTAGGCATTTAATTTTATGAACGGTAAAATCAGAAGTTCAGAGTATTAAAAAAAGTGTAATAAGCTAATTTCAGGTACACTTTTAATTGACATATCGAATGTCGAATTATTTACTGAAAGTTCCGCAATTGACATTGGCAAAGGTTCTCAATGGAGATACAGAACGCCATCCAATGCAAGATAAAGATACTGACAGTTGTAAGCGAAGTTTGTTTTGGCTATTCCTCTCTTACAAAGATGTAATTTAAAATATCAAATATAAAAATGCATCGACGGAACGAATGTCGAGATATCTATATAATTCAAGTGGATACAATAACGAAAGGGTAAGTACAGTCAAATGTTCACGTTTGTAAAGAAAACAGAATTTATTTATTGAAAGGCTCACAAAACAAGTTACAGTCACGTAGATGTATAATAAAAATAACAGAGCATAAAACTATACTATAACTCTAATTATGTGTGCACAAAATGGTTAGAGTATTCATGTATAATTTTTCAAGGGTTACCTATGTTTTTAAATATATATTACAAAATGGGGCTGGGCTTAATTTAAATAATCAATAATAAATATTGTCAATATTAAACTTTTGTAAAAATGTAGAATGTGGATTTAAAATTTATACACCTACAAAGTGAAATGAATGGTATCTAAAAAAGATATATGCCTAATCTAACCTGACCTAACCTAACATAACTCAACCTAATCTAAACTAACCTAACCTAAACTAACCAAACATATATGTAACTAAAATAATTTCCGGCCGTGGCTAATGTATTCAAAAATTGTTTAAAAAATAACTTCCAAAAAAATATTTATTATAAATATTTAAAAGAATAAGCAGATCCAGATTATATTTGAATAATCAACAATAAATATTCTCAATATTAAACTTTTTATTAGTGATAAAATTAATATTAAAATGATAAAAATGAAAAAAATAGTATGTGAATTTAAAATACATTTAAAATATAGGCAACTACTGAGTGAAATGTATGCCATAAAATATCCAAATGATATATGCCATAACACAAATAGACTTTATTGTTTTTTGAATGTTGGCACCATTTAAGCAAAATGTAATTGTTTTTAAATTGACATGTTGAAAGAAAGTATTCAATTTTGATAATTAATTTTTGTTATAAATTCTTAATTATTCGTAACAAATTATGATTCTTTTAATTGTATAGTAAGTGGTTAGTGATAAAAGAATAATTGAAATTGAATCTTGGTAGTTGGATTTCAGAGGATCTATACTCTCGTCTAAGATGAAGTCAGAATTAATTTGTTTGATGAATACAGAATTCATTTGCTTGCACGAATATAATTTGTTTTTAAATAATGTGCTTAGAAACGTTTATTTTATTTGTTTCTTTAGGTAAAAGGATATCAATTGTGCCAACTTTGGCTTAATATAAAAGTCAAGCAAAGAAGAAAGTTAGCAAAGGAAATGTAGCAGCGGATGGCCATCGCCGGAGGAGACACGATTAGTGACATTCAAATTAACTCCGTCAGGACCAATTGTGGAAGTCCCGTCAAACAATTTTGCCCAGCAATTCAATCGAGGTAAACAACGTGTGTAATATAATTGAGGTTCATAAGTTTACAATTTATCTTTTATTTATAGTGTTTTTTTAGAAACTGATTGATGTAGTAACGGGGCAACGAAAGTTTTTAGATTGATTTATTTTAAATGAATTTTATTCGAATTTATATTTAATACGGAAGTGAATGAAAATTATGAATTATAAAATTAATTTAAGAACTTTTTCATTAGACTTTTATTTTATTTTCTTTCTACTGAAATGCAAAAATGTGTTGAAATTTAAAATTTGTCATTTTCAAAGAAATTACATCATCCGAGGCAACGGAAGATGTTCTTGTGGATTAGCCTGGGGGTGAGAAAATTGGAAATCATGTTGGACGTAGACATGAATGTATCAATACGCAGGAGACGCACCAGCAGCCAGCATTAGGATATCCGGTTCACTTTCGGCCAACGTCAGTTATTTCAGACGAAAAAATTAAAAAGAAATTGCTTGAGAAATGAAGTGAAGCAGAGACAACGAAGAGAAGGCGAGCTCCATGAAATCTGAAAGGAAATTGTGTTAAGTCAAGATCGAGGAGTGAAGGCTCGTGCTGAAGTTGCAGAGAGGGAATTGAAAAATGAATGGAATACGTTTTTAGATTATTAATTTTTTTACTTATACATTTTTATTCTATTTCGTGTTTTTAAATATTGTTTTTTTCTTCTTTTGTTTTCATTTTTTATGTACCATATTTACATACTTTTGTTTTTTTTTATTTCCATTACTTTTATTTTTATAAATTTTTCTGCTTATAGTGTAGTTCATTTCATATTTTTGAAATTTCACAATAGATAGTTAAATTTTTGACAAAAATTATATATTTTTAAAAATAAGTCATTATTCCGTTGTGTGTAGAAAAGGAGTGTCGCACATTGTTTTGAACATTTAAAAGCTAAAAAATGTTAATGTTTGTATTTTTGATCTTACTAAAAATGGTGGGAAATATTTACTAATTGTTTAATAAATTCGCATTTATTTTGTCAAGCTTTTAATTTAATAAATTCGCATTAATTTTGTCAAGCTTTGTTAGTAAGGATCTATGAGTATATGGTAGAGTTTTGGAATTACAATTTGGTAAGAGATTGGTAAAACAAATGTTCAATGAAATGGTGTATTAACCAATGAAATAGGAATTTCATATTGTAACACTACGAAAGAATGGTTTGTATTATCTAGTCCAAACTAATTTAATGCACATTTTTGTTTTAGTTATGGGTAACTTGAACTATACACACATATATATATATATATATATATATATATATATATATATATATATGTATATATATATATATATATTATAACATAATTTTTACTTAATGTAGCCTATGTCACCATTTGTACTCGAATTTAATTGTCGGAACACAATATGTTTTTGCAAGTATTTAGTAAATTACTAAATATTAAGAATAAATATGTATTGATAACTTTCTGAACTAAAGCAGTCACTCATATTTTATAATTCTGGCCATAGGTAGTGGGAACCATCCAGTGCAAACTAATTTTAAAACACATTTTAATATTCTAGCTATAGGTAAAGGGAATCGTACCGCTACTCAGATTTAATTTCAGTAATAGAATTTTTGAATTGTAATCATTATGTGTGAATAGTTGGTTTCTTATATCCAACAAAATTAAAAAGTCTTTTTTATTTTAACTTCTTAGGCTGACGTTACTAAATGTTTTTAATTTTGTTGTAAATATTTGATCGTATTCATTTGTGTTTTATTTGAAAATGATTATATTGTCCGCATTTTTTTATGAAAAAAATTTCCATTTACATTTAATGATATTGATATTAACAGTGTTACCTATTTTATACATTCATAGACAATCGTAATTAAGGAGTAAACTTCAGTCGCGCATCGGCAATTTTTTTTCGTATATGCTTATTTTAAACTTTTAGCACTTAACCCTTCATACTTCATTTAAAACAATTAAAAGTTAAACAAGTAAAATAGTTAAGACAAAATTATATGCAACCTTTAGTTGCACTACACTAATGAGAATTTTTTTTTCTCATTAGTGTAGTAATAGCCTTAATACTACAGGTTTTAAGCTAATGATTATATCAATATTATAGTTACAATAGTCCTGAAAATGATTACTATCTGAACCATAGTCAAAGAGATTATGATACTTAAATAATTAATTGCTGAGAATTTGAGTTGGAACTTATGTGTTATTTGCTGTATCTTAAATTTCTATTGGCGACGTTAATCCGAAAAATAGTCTTTGAACACTTTCCTCTAGTGATTACTTAGTTAAGGAATTATTTACTTGAGAGGTGCCTGTATGTCTATATTAATTCTGAAAGATGGTAGAGTTCATAGATGAGCAGCAGAATATTGATAATGTACTTAAATATATAATTTTCATGGCTGTATTAGAATTCAAATTTTCAGAAATATTGTAAATTATATGCACATATATGAATAAAATGTTAAGTAGAGTTCTTAATATGAATACGAAAACGGTCACCTTATTTAATAAATCTTTAAAATTTATACCGATACATTACGATTGGCGTAGTGAGATTAGAGAGGCTAAGACTATAAGTCTTAATATAAATAAGGAACGAAGAAAATTAAATATAAATAAAGAGACCACAAAACATAAAAACAACAATTAAATGCAGACAAGATGATAATCCATTAAACATTTGTTTAACACTCATCTACTTGCATCTGATATATATTGTCAGATGCAAGTACACTTGTAGATATAAATCTTGGGACAATGTATGTCATATGCACGTACAGTTAAGAACGAATTATTTTTTTAATATAATGAAAAATACAACGGCTTCTTTAGTTTGTATTTATATGAAACCAATAATTAATGAATATTTAATATCGCTGACATTCTTAACATCAGTGTTAGTGGCTGCCTATTTTTAAATTAGCAGTGTTAGTGGCTGCCTATTTTTAAATAAACGAAATAACTGAATTTCTAATTCAGAAAACATTGACAGAAATATGTTATGCCTTATTCGCTGTAAAATACTAATAATACTTAAAATCTTTAAATTTATTTTAGATTACTTTTTAATCATGTGGTATGTGGTTTATAATATGATTGAAGGGAATTTATCGGTGTGTTTGAGCGTGAAAACTAATGTTCTTTCCTGCCATGTATTATTAGAAAATAACATTTGGTATTGTGCTCAAATACGCCGATATCTATTCTTAAAACAAAATTACGAGAGAACACATCATCTAAAATAAACCAAACCAGTACTCAAAATAAAATAAACCAAATCAAATAAAACCAGCCAAGTACACGTCAAAACACTCGAAGAATTGGGTTTTGCACTTATCTAGATCTTATAAAATCGGTGACACTTTATTTCAAAGATTTAAGTTGCATCTAGAATATCTGTTGATTTTTCAAAGCTGTAATTGAAAAATTATAAAACAGGATCACATTACACGTCAATTTGAAACATAATATTTTACAAACGAGCTAAAGTTAAAAATTTTAAATGAAACCTCTATTATGTTTTAAATGGCCTAATGACACAATTCATTTAAACCCTCTATTTGACGGTATGCGTGAAAAAATAATTTCGTACTTTATACGTATCAATAGGTGAATAATAAATTATTCCTATAGAAGTATGTATTTGCAAAATTTCTTGCGCACAAATTTATTAGCACCTTTGAATCATGGCGCAAAAATTCCTTGCGAATAGATTTATTAAACTATAGAAACTGTGACTGATGGACGGATGTAACGAAGCCATAAGGTTTTCTTATTTCGCTATAGAATTCTAAGACCCGAAGCTTTTTCGTTCGTTATGGTTTTTGATAAAAATATATATTGATTTGCAATAATACGTATGTTATTTTTACAAATAAAAATGACATATATCTAATAATATCTCTAATCCTCGTCTATACCATATTTCAAAGCACTATAATTCAAAGGAGCCATCTGGTTCGTACCAGGTGAATCTAAAGGTGCCGAGAAGGGAAAAAATATTTAATTTTTCACCTCTTGGCATCTTCAGATCCATCTGATACTTTTATTTTAGAGAGTGCACATTTTTATTCCAAAATGTTTTCTATACGTGTCTCTAATTTTGTTCCGCGTTTTAAACACTTTTGACAAAGGTATATATATATATATATATATATATATATATATATATATATATACGTATAATTTGAGAGACAAGGCGTAGAGGACAAGGCGAGACCTTGCAGTTGGCGCATTATTCATTCAATTAAAGCACTTATACTTAAACGATCCATCTTGTGACGCGGCATCCATCTTAAATTTCGATGCGAGATCCTGTCTTAATTCAATACTCTAATTAGTTTAATGTATAATGCAAATTGAATGAGGCTATTTTTGTATGTTATTAATAGAAACAAGCTCTATTGGACATAAATATTATCATCATGAATATATACATCGCCACTAAAATTTAAATAATATTTTTTTTTTCAGACAGAACTGATCAATCAGTTTGCACACACCACCCAAATCGCATCATCACGTTGTTTGAAAATAATAATTGCATTGTAAACTTCAATTATAACAATGGATACCATCAGATAACATATAAGTATTTCTAATTTTAGTAATATATCGTAAAGTTTAACATGTGCATTGGAATATGCGGAGATCCAGTTACTACTATTATACAATAATTACAATTGGGTATTTGACTAAATTTTTTTTATTTCATTAATCATAATTTCAAGGTACAAGCTGATGAAGAGTGTATAATATATATAATATCTTATAAAATTTTGGGAAAATAATTAAATACAAAATTAGAGAGCACATTATGTGAACAAATAAAAACTAAGGGAATACGAAGGTACAAAGCAAAATTATAAGTGGATATAGAGCAAACCAAAATTTTTGTTTTTTTAAAATTTTTCTTTAAATTATTTTACGTAATTGATAAATTAATTTTGTATGAATTGTAATGATTACAGAGATTCGTAAAAACAAAGTCATTAACAATTTCCTGGATAACAGCATCTGTAAACACTAGCTTGTACTCTTTGTTTTTATTTATTCGTGATTATTAAAGTAAAAAATTACATACAATTACCAATGAATGTAAAGTTTTATAATTAAAACACAAGATCTTGGTAACATAGACTATCGCAATTCAATAACAATTAAATATAAATACTCTTTAAAAGACTGCGGTTATGCAAAAAGTAATTATCGTAAATATTTTTTTTATTTTAATTTGAAAGTGCCGTGTTATGAATCTTTATAATATTCAATAACACGTGTGAATAAATGTTATACTTCCTCCAATATTGTACAATTCTTATCCTATTTGTAGTAATATAATGTGATGTGTAGACGTCGCCTTATAACTACACATGGGTCACTAGTGCATTATAAAAATGGCAAACATAAATTAAGTTGGACATTTGCGGAGAAAGTAGAAATATGTAAGTATACGGAGGAAGTGTATATAATGTAAATGATAATATAAATAAATGCGTCTAATCGTATGTGTGTAAAGTGAAAAGTTTATTGAAAATTTATGTGACATCTGTGGGAGTAAAAATTCTGTTGAGGTATTTTCTCGTAGTAAAACATGTGTCTAGAATTTCGTAATTTAATGGAAGTCAATATCTCTTAACTTCTTTCCAGCTACCCTAAATGTCATTAAGATAAAATATTTTAATTTTTACGAAACTTTTCCTAATTTTCTGTCACCACTGCCTCCTGCCATAGTCATATTAAAATTTTATATTTTTTTCTTACAAAGATGGATATTATTCAATTTCGCTAATAATTAAGTTGAATATTTACAAATTGAATAAGTTTCAGATACCAGGAATTCTATCGATACACTACGGATTACATAACAACATGGGTCTCATATTCCCCATATCCCCTCTGTCTTATCCAGGCGTCGTAATTTTTCAAAGGAACCGTCGTAAAACGGAATGAACGAAAATGCATTGGTTTTTTGTGACATCACGTCACGTATTCTCATATATTGTACGAACACTTTTGTATAAATTTTGAAACAGGAAAATGTAATATTGTACAATAAGTTTTTATCAACTTGAAAATTCAATTTTCTATTTTTTAATAATATTTTATAATATAGTTTTTGCTTGGAAGGTGGTAGTAACAATCTCATTCATTTGTCTTTTATGAAGAGTAATTTCTAATAAATTTGTGTCACTCATAAAGGTTGCGCCGAGTATGAAAAGTAAAAAAAAATATCTTTAATTGCTTCACCCTCTTTTGTTGAAATTTCATTAAAAATACTAATATTACATTATAGCTAATGCTGAATTCACCACATATTAACTCTACCTTTTTCATAACTCTATGATGTAAAATTATTCAATATACGTACAAAGCTTAGTTATGATTTCATTACTAATTAGCATTAAGACCGTATAAATGTGCAAAAGATACGTGAAAAAAATGTTTAATCTTACTGCATTGTTCAAAGCACCAAATTAATATCGAATGATCTAAAATTTGGAAGTTCTGATTTTGATTAAACTAAGGGAAAGTGGGCAATTATAACATAAGCAACTTTGCAGAAAATTATATGAAACAAAAACGAAACCGACACAAATATAATTAAATATACAAATTACAATCAACCTTAATTAATTTTAATGGAGTGTCAAAGCAAAATCAGCATTTATAATGTGAAAATAATTATGTGAGTTTTTTCCGAACATAGAATTAATAAAAATAATTTTGCGTTTTCCAAACATAACACTTTACGGCGGCCTTTATACTTTCCAAAGACTCTTATTTTTCATACTCTACTTCCCATGTATTTATATATATATATATATATATATATATATATATATATATATATATATATATAATATATATATATACGCATAGGTACATGCTTGCTGCTTGGGTGCTCGCGTGTTTGCGTGCGTCTGTGCATATATGTGTGTGTGTGTTTATGTGCGTGGGCGGATGCATGCGCTTAAGTGTCTGTATGTATACGCACACACACTTACAGGTTATATTTTTCCTTACGACATAGATACATAGGGTTATTTCATAGTAAACGTAATCATTATGAACATAATTTTTTTATGGTGAGTATGAAAAAAATCAAACACCTCCGAGATAATCATATTCAAAATTCGTCATTTGAAAAAAAAAACTGTGCGGTCGAGGGACCCCCATCAGGAACGAAGTTCCTCACATTATTTTTTCAAATCTAAATGTCATTTAATATGTAGGTTTCTATTGATTATATTAGTGTATTTTTGTCACGCTAAAAAGCGCAGACCTCTTTTATTCAACTCTCTATAATCTCTCTCTAATTTGTATATTTTATGTTATTTTTAACATTTTTCAAAACAAAAATGTAAAGTAAGGATTTAAATCTATAAATTTCAATTAGGAAAAATAATCATTTATTAAAAAAATTAAAAATAAAGTAGTGAATTATACATTAATAAATTAATAAATTACAATAAATTGCCAGCATATTCATTTATTTTGATTGTAAATTAAACTTTATTTTGATTGTTTTATGAAATAAAAAAAATTAATTTTTAGAATAAACAATTTTCAAAATTAAATGTAAAGTTAATTTTACGTTCATACTTAATTATTTTTATTTTAATTATCTTAAAAATTAAAATTTCATTATTTATATTTTTTAAAGGTTAGGTATTCTAATTTTTTAATAAATTAATCAAATTTAATATTACTTTTAGACTTAAATTTAGTCGTATTAAAAATTAAAACTTACTTATTTTTATTTTAATTATTTTATTTTAAATTTACATATTTCAAAAATTTAAATGAATATGATAAATTGCTAAATTTACTGAAAAAATATAAATAAAGTTTAATTAATTCATGAAAATAAATGAATATGCTGACTATTTATTGTGATTTATTAATTTTAAGTATTTAATAAATAATAATGAAAATAAATGAATTTGCCAAAAACTTTTTGTAATTTTTACAAAAACAGCAATAATTTATAATTTATAATGCAAATGAATATATACTTAATTGGAAACGGTTTGGCAGATGATTGGCTTATAATAGAAAGCCAGTAAAAAGTAAAAATTTAACAGCGAACAAAAAACTCTTTAAAAATTAATGTCGTTAGCACGATCAGTTGACCGTCCGCAGTGTTGCGTGGCGTTTTTCTCACACAGATGCGGTTCATCACAATAACTGTATCTACGAAAAAATGTTATCAAATACAGAAGAAAACCAGAATTTTCAACAAGTTTCATATTAAAATAAATATTGTTTGATGTGTTCACAAAGTTTTATGAGTTGTATATTTCCAATATTATATCACATGATTTACAATTAGACTCATTTTGAAAGCGGCGAGACAAAGACAAAGAGACTCAGCGCGACTTAATTGCAATTGCTGATATTCTAAAAAAATACCCCAAAAATGGTAGCATGTGAAAAAGATAAATTTTATGCAAATTTAAGTAAAATATTATTTATTTTCCTAAAATTTCGAGTTCCGCTTATTTCATCGTTGAACTCCTTAGCATTTCAGTGTTTCATAATTCAATCTAATAATTTATTTACCTTTTTAGCGTGAAACACCTATATAATTGAATTGCATTTTTGGGATTTGTTAAAATAGTGTAGTGGCTTTGCTTACCAATACAGAATACAAGGATATTCTGTTTATATGTGACAGAATTAGTGGTTATGCCTCTGAAGTTCAATGACTATCATGAGTACCACCTTGACAGATTATCATCTAATGTTAGAGAATTATTTTTATTATTATCATTATTTATGTAAAGCTATATTGTATAACAAAATCTGAACTATTACAAAATATGATGTGATGCTTGATGAAGTCTACAAGGTTTTGAAAATGGCTGTTAGTAGCACGAAGACAGCTGGAGAGCTAAATTTATCAAGACAGAGAGCGTGGACAGTTATCCCTTAAGAAGAGATTAAAGGACATGATTAATATTACTAATTATTAAACATAAATTCAATGTTTTCATACATACATGTTTTGGATACACATTAACTTATTCTAAGTAACAGGCGTTTGTTGACAATTACGAGATTGCCTTTTTAGAAGTTCTTCACTTCTTTGCCATAAAGTTATTTTCCCAGTCACATGCTATGAAGCTTCTACGGAGCTTTGTTTGCACTGTAATTTGTTCACATTCGAATTAATATAATAAATGAATGTTAATGCAAGTTGACCGACATAATTTCGTATTAAATATTTTGTTTATTAGCTGCCATTATGACAATTTTTTCCGATTTTCGATTTACTTGTTTTGAAAGTTAAATATAAATATCTCAGTATATTTAATTTTCAAAATATAAATATTTTTTACCCTTAAATTTTCCTTAGATTTTAATTTGTAAGCATTTTTGCATTAAATGTTTCATGTAATAATAAATTAATTATTGTTATGGCAGTAATGAACTTATTACCAGTACAGGTAACAAGTATTTTTATTGTATTTAAATTAAATTAAATTCTTTTTTTAAATACCGAAATCTCCCGAAACATATGTGATATATTTTTTGTTGGATAAGTTTCTCGAAAATCAACTAAGTTTGTTTCGCAGCTAAGTAATTTTTAATACTTTGGTTTCGAAATATTACCTTTCAAAGTCGTCGTCCAGACCGCAATCAATTAACTTCTAAAATATTATTTCAAAGTCATGCGGCTTAATAGGAAAAAACTCGGCTACTCTTAACATAACAGTTTAAGTACTACCATAACAAGAATATACCATGATAAAGTAATGCATGTTTCATATTGTAGTATTGAATTTGTTTTATAAAACTGCTCTTTTTATACCCTGCATGACGAATTCAGATTCAAATGTAATAATTTACATTCAAATGTTTGCTTTTATTCAATATTTTCCTAAAAACGTATTTAATGCGTCAAATGAAAAAAATTAATTTTCGATTAAATTATCCCACACGACGCACGAAACCTATTCTTTTTATTATATCATTTGCCTCACTAAAAGTTATGTTTATTGAAATGTATGCTGGTTAATATGTTTTACCACTATCCCAAATTTCACGTAGAAACTGTTTCTGCATCAGTTTCTAAGCAAAACGGTTGTGACAAACGGACGAATCAACACGTGAGTGATGTTATAAGAGTTCCACTTTCTTTTCTTTTGAGGTACGGAACCTTAAGAATATATTTATATTCGCTAATAGGGTAATTAGTACATGTAAATAGTAAGTAAGTTAGGACTGTAACATAAAAAGGCACATAACCTACTGTATGATACGGGATATTCTGATCTTTAAATAGGTTAATGTCTTTGCTAAGTTCTTCCTTGATTAAGGACACGCACTTATCATGTTTATTATATCGACGAAACGTTGCTTCGTTAAGCGCGCTTATAAAAAAAACATGTCACCATTATCTGTACCTTAATGTGGACGTAACGTTAGCTACGGTAGTAATGTATTTCTCCGTAGCTAATAGTAGCTAATAGTAGTAGTCCGTAGTTATTTTAAAATGTAATAGATGCGGTGATTTTTACCGTTTCACTAAAATATACAATTTGCTGATCTGATCCCATGAATGTAGTCGGCTTGCAATTAGACAAACAATTATCAATAAATGCGTTTTTAAAAATGTACTAGCTGTGTCCGCGGTGTTATTCGTATGGAATTCAAAATAAGAAGATTTATTAAGAATAATGAGCATTGTCATTTCTCTGTTTCTTTTTCCACTTTTTTTGTGTTTTTTTACCATTTTTTACAGATAATTTTTTTTTCTGTTTAGCTTAATAGGGTAACATTAAAAATATACATCATTAACAATTTACATCTTACAAAATTTCTTTATAAAAACATTTACTGTTATATTGTTTTGACTCTAGACGAATAATTTGTATAATTATAGGTAATTTATTGAATTATATGTATTGAAATAATTCACCTATCGAAACTATTACTACTATTATTATTATCGTTATCATCACTCTTAATCTATATTTTATTTATTTTCATCTATGAGCATAACATTTCCTAAAAGGGCTAATAGATGGCGTCGAAGCCAGGGTGCTTTTCTAAAATCTGTAATATCCCGATAAATCGTATCCTATATGCTATTTGAGATACTTTTGTTGTTATATAATCTATTACAATACCAAATTTCATCAAAATCGGTCCAGTAGATTTCTTGTGGTTGAAGAACAAATTAACGGACAGACAGGCAGGGAAACAAATATTCGAATAAGATGTTTTCTTGGTTTTATTATCATTCTTTACACTAAATCAATCACCATTTTTAAAATATATCCCATGCACAAAATTCACTGTTACATTTATACTGTTAAATTTAATTATATGTGCTTTATTTTTTATCTTGATTGTTACAATAAATACAAATATTTCTATATAATACAAGAATTTATTACCTAACCTACGATGCAAAAATTAATGTTTATTAGGTTAATATGAAAACGCAAAATAAATTCGTTTTCCCCCAAAATTCGAAAGAAATTTTAAATTACCCTAACTTTTCTAGAACACTTTTTAAATGATCGAGAAAGTTTTATTTTATGCTGTAAATTGATTTATAAAAGTTAGAGTGAAGTCTACACGTGCTTAATATTAAAGAAAATGGATTTAAACCCACATCGAGTACGGTATCTTCTACTTCATGAGTTAACGTTTATGAAAAAATAATTTACCTCAATACACATGCAGAGATGGATAGTGAACAAACGGGTGTTTTGACATCCAAATCTGAATGAAGAATATTCGGAAGTTTATGCTGAACTATGAGTAGAATATAAAAAAACATTTTTTGGGCGTTAATTTCGGAAGAATCTATATTATCTACAGATATTTAATGTTAATCATTAAATCGACTATTTTTATGTACTACTAATTACTTATACTTGACTACTTTTACATTCCTATACTCCGCCATCTGATTGATTTTCTTTCAGCGCTTTAAGCAATCTTTTACGGTATAAAAACAATTTACGGTATGGAAGACATTCATAAAAACTTTGTCAATTTTTTCAACACAAGTCACTAAAATTTTAAGCTGAATTTACACAATCACGGTTTATCGGATGACTTGCCAGATAAAAGTGATGTCTATATAGTTTGATTCCTTTGTGAAGTTTGAATTTAAAATATTATTTTTAAAAACGATTTGAACTTAAAAACTTTATGTATCGTGTATTTAAAAATAACGAAAAAATAATACTCGTTCATTTCATTCATTGAATTTGTTTTTATTTAATGCTATTAGCACTAAAACTACAAGAATCTAAATCACATTTTATTTGGAATTATATTGATATATTAGTATAATTCCGTCCCTATGTTCTGATAAATTCGACAAAGAAACTTCAATCTGTTATGAAATATTTTAAGTATCGAATTATGTAAGTATATATGTATATATATATATATATATATATATATATATATATATATATATATATATGTATGTATATGTATATGTATATGTATATGTATATGTATATGTATATGTATATGTATATGTATATGTATATGTATATGTATATGTATATGTATATGTATATGTATATGTATATGTATATGTATATGTATATGTATATGTATATGTATATGTATATGTATATGTATATGTATATGTATATGTATATGTATATGTATATGTATATGTATATGTATATGTATATGTATATGTATATGTATATGTATATGTATATGTATATGTATATGTATATGTATATGTCTGTGTCTGTGTCTGTGTCTGTGTCTGTGTCTGTGTCTGTGTCTGTGTCTGTGTCTGTGTCTGTGTCTGTGTCTGTGTCTGTGTCTGTGTCTGTGTATGTGTATGTGTATGTGTATGTGTATGTGTATGTGTATGTGTATGTGTATGTGTATGTGTATGTGTATGTGTATGTGTATGTGTATGTGTATGTGTATGTGTATGTGTATGTGTATGTGTATGTGTATGTGTATGTGTATGTGTATGTGTATGTGTATGTGTATGTGTATGTGTATGTGTATGTGTATGTGTATGTGTATGTGTATGTGTATGTGTATGTGTATGTGTATGTGTATGTGTATGTGTATGTGTATGTGTATGTGTATGTGTATGTGTATGTGTATGTGTATGTGTATGTGTATGTGTATGTGTATGTGTATGTGTATGTGTATGTGTATGTGTATGTGTATGTGTATGTGTATGTGTATGTGTATGTGTATGTGTATGTGTATGTGTATGTGTATGTGTATGTGTATGTGTATGTGTATGTGTATGTGTATGTGTATGTGTATGTGTATGTGTATGTGTATGTGTATGTGTATGTGTATGTGTATGTGTATGTGTATGTGTATGTGTATGTGTATGTGTATGTGTATGTGTATGTGTATGTGTATGTGTATGTGTATGTGTATGTGTATGTGTATGTGTATGTGTATGTGTATGTGTATGTGTATGTGTATGTGTATGTGTATGTGTATGTGTATGTGTATGTGTATGTGTATGTGTATGTGTATGTGTATGTGTATGTGTATGTGTATGTGTATGTGTATGTGTATGTGTATGTGTATGTGTATGTGTATGTGTATGTGTATGTGTATGTGTATGTGTATGTGTATGTGTATGTGTATGTGTATGTGTATGTGTATGTGTATGTGTATGTGTATGTGTATGTGTATGTGTATGTGTATGTGTATATGTATATGTATATGTATATGTATATGTATATGTATATGTATATGTATATGTATATGTATATGTATATGTATATGTATATGTATACATATATAAATATATATATATATATATATATATATATATATATATATTATATATATATATATATACGTATATATATATACGTATTACTATTAGTCATTATGGTAATATTTGGCATGTGAAATAAGTTTCCAAATACAAATATTTTTTCTCGAAACTTAACGGAAGTATAAAAAGTTTTTACTGTAATAGATTTATTACTTCTGGCTACCTATTTGTGGATTATATGGGAATTATTTTACCAATTTCGAGATCCTTTAAGAACATGAATTTTACGAAAGCCATTCCAATAATATCTGTTTTTTACTTTTGTAGAAACCGAATATCTTTAATCGATTCATATTAAGGCGAAACTACTAAACTTGTACTAAACTTGTACTAATGCCATGATGAAATTGAAATATAACACTACTTTTTTGTTAACTTTTAGTTCAAATGTTGCCTCTTTTGGTCTTTCCACGTATCTTTAAAATGTGAAATTAGAGTACTGTGGATATGAACGTTTTGCAATCTTATCGATTAGAAAATAGTAGAAATTTTCTTTTTGTGCCATTCTTAAAATAAAGTAATAAATCTTCTAAACTTCTTAAAAATAAATCTTCTTAAAAAAATTCCTAAAAATAATTTTATTAAACCCAGGTCATATTTTCTATTATATATAATCCTGATCATATTTGTTTTCCATTTTACAGATCACAAGTCATTATATTAGTCGTTTAAAGCCAGGAAAATTAGAAAAAGATATTTTATTTGTTTTCATGATATATGCAAATCTGAGCCAAGTTACTAAGCTTTTCCCACTTATTTCTTTTGACATCGTATTTTAGGTATTATATTAACTGAAATAGTAGAAATAATAATTTCTTAGGATATGATTGTGACCGCAGTGTGAAAAATTATGTATTTGGAAATAATAAAAACATTGTTATAGGCTATGCATATAATTATCAAATTAATAACTTTGTTTTCCTATTTTAACTCATTAAATTATTTGAAAATATTCCTTTAATATGATAAACTCATTTAAATACAATAAGCATGTAATAGAGATGACAAAATATAAGAGAGAGGTTTAAGGATTTTGAACTACTTAGGTGAGTATTTTAATAATTTAATTTTCAACTCTAATTTAAAAGTACTATAATATGTTCCAACCAAATCGTTTTGGCACTATTACTAGTAAATATTAAATTAGATTTTATAATGGATAACTTAAAAGCTATCGACTATAGAATGTCGTACGATAATGCATTAAAATGTGAATATTGAAATAAAAAAATATAAATAATTACGATTAGACGACATAATCAATTAATTTTGGTAAGTAATAAAAATATGAAAATGTTTTTTTTTAAATTAACACAAAAATAATACGTCAGTTATGATAAATTTTAATTAATGCGGCGTTAAATACACCTGTATGTATATATATATATATATATATATATATATATATATATATACACACATATATATATATAAATATATATATTTATATATATGTATATATATATATATATATATATATATATATATATATATATATATATATATACCTTACTTACTGATCTATCTACCTACCTAATAATATATGAATTTCTTCCAGCTTTTGTATGTAATTACTTATTTTTTTACTTTGCTATTTTCCTGCTTATATCAAGGAAACTGAAAGGAATTCAAATTTGATGTGTTTACTTTCATAAATTAAAAGTACCTGTCACTATCTTTCGGCTACAATTTTTGTTTGAGACCTAAAATACTAATTTAAAAAGGTAGTCCGCAAGTCTCACAATTTAAACAGGCAGTACCCCCGCAACTTGAATAATACAATTTTGGAACTCAGAGTTCAATGATAGTTTCTGCTTGAGAACCACAATGCTAACTTAAAGACAACAGATCAAGACTGCAGAGTTGAAACCCGAAGTTTAATGCCTTTGCTAAGTCTTTGCCTAAAGCTGACAATACTAATATAAAAACAGTAGATCTTCAAATCTTCCAATTCTAAGCTGCACAATTACAACAGAGGAGTTCGAACCCGGAGTTCAATGATAGGTTCTCTGGTTGAAATTTAAAATACTTATAAAAGATGGCAGATTGCCACATATCAAAGTATGTGCAGGCCTTAGTTCTGTAGCATCAGGACTGAGGAGTTGAAACCCGAAGTTCATTGACAGAGTCTTTGCTTGAGACTAAATATGAACATAAGCATAGCAGATATTCAAGTCTCACGGTTCAGATCGGTAAGCATATTCATCGTCAGGATGCAGGATTTATGGATCAAATGTTAAAATTGTATTGTACATACTTGCATGCACTAAGATACCTATTTACCATGTTACTTTCTTGCTACGTCAAGACAAATCAAAAAAATATAAACTAGATGAGTTTAATATTCATCACTGAAGTGTCATGTCACCGCCTTCCGGCTTCATCATTGTACCCTCATTTTGCTAAAGAACAAATTTACGTCGATTTTTGCCGTGTCTTATTAGATTTCCATTAGACATATATCTTCCAAACTTGATCACAATACTTGTGATTTTCAGTATTGAGGAATTTTATGGTACTCGTATACCCTTAATTTACATAAGTATATATTCCAAAAAAAAAGATTTATTTCAATTGGTTAATTAATGTCAGAGACATGCAGTAACACAAATAGCAAAATATAATCGAATTGAGAACCTCCTATTTTTTGAAATCAGTAAATGATATAAAGTTTATATGACTGCGTACTGAGTATTATCCGAAGTCTAATTTATTGGAAACTAACAATTTCTGGCCTGTCTTCATGTATTAAACCGAACTCTGCTCTATCTAGATGTACTTACAAACACTTTATCAGCTTTAACCCGATGATGGAAAAAAGCACAACATCCATGCTTTTCGTAAATGTAATTAAAAATACATGAGTCAGATTTATGCCAGTTAAATAAAGACACGTAAATTGTTATTGTTCATCTACCACATTGGGCCGCTTGAAGTAAATGAACCAAAAATATCTAAAAAAATTAATTAAGGGAAAGATATGAAAACTAACGGCTAAATAATTATTTATAGTTTACGGCATAATTGAAGTACTTACTTATCGCGTCATATTGATTTGCTATAGGTTTTTGACACAGTTAAGGGGTGAGGGGGAATAAAGACAATGTACAAAATTGTTGAAATCTTATATCTCACGAAGGAGCTGCCATATTTAAAAATATTACTAGACGTTTTCCGTCGAATTTTAAAAAGCCGGTCAACAGTGACGTCATACTCCACAAAGTTTCTGCGAGAAAAAATATCTCCCTCAAGTCAAGGCATAGTATTACCTTGTACTTGAAAAAAAGTTAAATAATGTTTTTTCTTTTACATTTCAGTGTGTTTACGTATTTCGTCTTGGTCTTCCTGTAACATTTCAGGACAATAGGTTTGAAAATAAAACAGTTACCATACTGTTATATAGGTATGTGCAGAAGACACAATGAAATTATGCGGGTTCCGTTTTGGCAACTCAGCTAATGAAAATTTTAAAAAAACACCAACTCAAAAAATATCAAAAGAAGTGAGATTAATCACCATTATCACTTTTAGAAGGCAAAGTCGATTATAATTCATCAAGGATACTTTTCATACTTTGACTGTAACATTAGTCATATAATACTGTCAACAGACTTCCTAGCTCAATGTGACTGAAATTGACAAGTTTTGCTAAGAATCGCAGTGTTCATCTAAGTGTGACTGTGGGTCCTTGCGTTTTAACACTAGTCATTAAGCGTGTACAAAAATATATGATTATTTCTAATTACTTGCAACTAAAGCAGTCCTTTTAAGCAAAAAAAAAAATTAAAATGGACGAGTTACGATAATTGAAAATGTACTTTTTTTCTTTATATATATTATATTTGGAGGCAGAAATATGGCTCATATTTGTAATCTCTGTAGTAGAGCTGTGATTTTTTATATTTTTCCTTAGATTTAGGAATAATAAATCATATCGGTAGATATACATTCGTATGTTTTTCTTTTGCTTTATATGTGTACGAATGCAACAATAAAACTCATTATCCGACAATCTGGCACCTGACACACCGATTACGCCGCAAAATTGAAAATTAATTATAATTCCAGAGTATAAAATTTAATATGAGAACCTTTTGTAATCAATGTTTTCTCTATTTTGAAAAGTTGAGTGAATTCACAATTTACAAAATTAAACTGTAAAATTATTCTTCGCAAAGTGAACAATTTCAGATAATCCGTGCTTTGAACAGAATATGTGTTTTCCGTATATAAATTTATGCGCGAAAAGACATGAAGAGAAATATATAAAAAATAAAACTAAATAAATTAAAATATTTTTTAATTTATTTATTTACTATTAAAAATAATAAAACTATTAAAAATAATTATATTTAAAATAATTAAACTTTCAAACGTTCGAGTTCCTACATAAAATAAGTTTTTTATTATATGTATACTACCTTTGTATTTCGAATATAAAACACTAACCTAAAGATTAGATAACGAATATTTCTTTCAATAGAAATGAAACAAAGGTAGTTTACGTAATTACTGGTATGAATAATAATTATTAAATCATTGATTTTTTAAACAGTAAATATATGATATACAGATCCTTACTTCCATGAACATAATGCATAAAATATTTAAAACGAGTCTCGAGTATTAGTTTTTTGTCCACGGCTTTACTCAATAATAAAACCGGGCCTTCATTTTCTGATGAGCTACTCAAAAAAAGAAAGAAATAATTATCTATAAATAATGTTACATTGTTAATATCTTAACTATGTTAGGCATAATAACAAACCTATTATCATGCTACGTTACCCAGTTTTGGCAATACATGGCGTTTTTCCATTAATTTTTCCTACTTGAAACATGATTTCCTACTTTTCTTAAAACAAAGGAATTATTTGTACCATGGAAGGATTATAAATATGGCCACATGTGGGCAAACGGGTAAATACGTTGGGAATAAATAATAATCCGTTTTCTAATGTGAATTGTGAACTTTGTTTTTGCCAAATTTAATAAAAGTCTATCTCCTCGGTTAGGCATAATAACAAATATCCAAACATATTTTCGTGGTATTAATATTCTATGTGCACGAAGTTTCTATGTGCAGGAATATAACCTGGATATTACTCTACTATACGAATTATCAGCCACATGTGGGCAGAGAATTTGTTCTTTGGTTGCAAAATTATTAAATAACGGACGTCCAGATTTTCAAATTGTTCTTATTAAAGGTTAATTAAGAAGATATAGGGTGCTTATCTATGTATATAATATACATTGGTTCTTAGTGATCATAAATGTTGAAAGCAATTTTTTATTTATACGATTCATTTTCAATTTCAGGCCTTTGTATCAAAAATCAATTTCAGGCCTTTGTACCAAAAGTACTTGATATTAGCACAGCAGAGCTCATAGAAAGTTTAAAAATGAATTTAGAAAATAATGTAGAAAAAAGTGTCAAAGAAGTGTAACTGTAATTTGACTAAAAGAAGATATTAAGAAATAAATTAGCATTAATTTGCTTTTTGAAAAATGCAGTAAATAATACTCTCAGTAAATATCTTCCGAAGTGTATTCCAGTTAAAAGCTCATGCCAAAAAGCTCTTATCATATATATATATATATATATATATATATATATATATATATATATATATATATATATATACACACATACACATATAAGTACTTGTACAATGCAACCAAGATAATGTTAATTTATTTAACGCGAGAGAAATTTGTTACGCTCTTTGTCATCATAAAGGAAATGTTGTGCCAAAGAACACATTATTACGTCCATCAACATGCCTATCTCCAAATAAAACATTTGTGAGTTGAGATGTATCAGCGGGGAGGATTTATCCCAAATAACAAGTGTTTATTCGGACATCGGTAAAACGGTCTTTTGCTGAGCACATTTTCATTTCTCAATGTTTTCATTAAGCTATCTATATTAAAGAGAGACTGGGAAGCTTGTTAGTTATATAAAGAATTTGCGAGAAAGCTTCGAAAATATTGATAATCGTATATTGTAAGATCCATATTTTTATGTACACGAAAATATACTGAGAATTTGAAAAGAATGTCAATATTCCATGTCGTATTTGTCTTTTATGGTTATACAAAGTTTTTTCTCGTTCGGAAATGAGGTTATAATCTTTTTAAGAATGTAAATTGATGATATGTTGTACAGGTATATACGGTAGATTCTGAAAACTTGCTTAGTCCCGTAAATTTAAATGTAGAATTGTCTCACTGTAAAATAAATCTAAGTTTCGACAGTAAAATTTGAAGCTACTGAAATTTTGACGCAAAGATTCAGCTTGCTACTCTTTCTTAACTTACTAGTATCAAGTTTATTTTAATTTTCACATTATTTTTGCAAATTTCTGAATGACTTTTCCATAGATTTTACTAGTCTTTATCATCTTTAGCTTTCCTTTTTCAAACAACCCTTCTAGAACACTCTAAAATATTGAAATGAAAAGGTTAGATTTTCGTGCTATTTTTCTGAAATTGTATAATATTTTATAATAAACTTAGGAGCATGCAGTAGATGTTAATAACTTATGAAGCATGTCAAGAAACAATCCAAATATTAATTGTTTCTATACATTTGGCTCTGACAAACAGACAGACCTTTAAAACAACTTTTTATGCTGAAGTGTCGCAGTAAATAAATGAATGGCATTTAAGAAAAGCTGTATATGCCGAAGTATGGTATATGCAAGCGAAAGGGTATTGGTGATGAAGTTTATATTCAAATTACAGTCAGATATTTTCATTTCATTAACAAAAGCTATATATTACAGTACTGTGTGGTAAAGCAAAATAGAAACAATAAATATATGATATTTAAAATATAAATAATACACTAAATATATGACGGTTGATATCAATCACATATTGCATCTTTTTTTTTAATCAAATAATCTTACTTATAGTTTTCTGCTATGCCAAGAAAACGTTTAATAATTTTATAATCGTTCTTATATCTTTCAATTAATGAAAACTATAAGAGTTGTCAGGTACGTGTTATTTTGAAATTGTCTTTTGATGTTTGGACATTATGTATTTTAAAATATTCGTTAAAAACAAAAGGCTTATCCGCTAAATAACTTATATCGGAAGAAAAAACAAAACATACACAAGATATGTGAAAATATGATTATACTCAGTCGAAAAGTAATAGCAGTATGGTTTTAATCTACCTAGCAGTATGGTTTTACTATTTTGTAAAACCATACTGCTAGGTAGATTCAAATATAATATTTATCAATTATTCTTGAATTGTTTTTAATTTTTTTATACGCTACTTATTTCGTATCTGTCCGTACAACCTTGATGTTTTCGAAATTTGAATATATAATGTTGACCTTAGTTATAGTTTACGAGAAGAGGCCAAATAAAAGACTATAAAATATGTGTAATTAAATCAAATCGTGTGTCATCAAAAGACTTAGAACTGGGTACTTTCAAGATATGAAAATCCATCCTGATGGTACACGAACCTATCATTGCTGTAACAACTGTGATATTCCCATCAGCTCGGACCGCATCTTCAGCTGCCCTGTGATTTTGAGATTTCTGTTTGATCTTGACGGTTTTCCATTCAACGGACAGCTCTACTCTGATAATATCACTAGAATCACCAAATATGTAATTTCTGTGCATGGACATTTGTAGTCGCTTCCCTATTTCGTATAGATGCGACATCAACCACTCAACCTTAGTTATTGGTAAACACATTTTAATAATACAGGTGACCACCGACTGAAATCTCGTTGAAATTTCATATCGTATTAAAAAGACAGAAATAATAATCACATCGAATTAAAAAAACGCCGAAACAAAGCTGAAAATTATATAAAAATCAAAATTATCTAAATACGTCCACAGTTTTCTTTTTGTCTTTTTTTACAATATTTCGTATGTCGTATTTTTCATATGTCGTATTTTAGAATATTTCATGCCAAGCGCGCTTACCATCAAGATACGGATGAATTAAATTAATTCCAATATTTATCAATTAATTTTCACTACTTTTATAATGTTCTACTCTTGTTATGTTGTTGTTTTAGTTTGATGGAAAAAGAACTCAAAGTAGCAATATCCGCCAATGTATACTTTAATATCAACTGTCATTTATAAAACATGATTGAGATGCATATTTCTTTATTATGATATTTGATTTTCCATTACCACTTTCAGATCAAATTTTCTGATCATATGTTCAGCATAGCCCACTCATTTAAGATTTTTTATCTTGTTAATCATGTTCTCTTTGACGCCGAATCATCATTAAATCAGTACATACGTCATCCTTCAGATATTGTATAATTATCTTATATTATTGACTTTTAACTGTCGTTTATCTTGTTTTTCAATTTCCCAAAATTTCTTTATGTTATCTTTGATAAAGACATACCGTTATACATATGTGTATAGTATCTCTCATTTAATTTTATTTTCCTTAATTTTTTATGTAATTATAAAGCATTTTTATTTCCATCGCACCCAAGTTCCTGTGATAAAAATAAATGGAACAATTTCCCATTTATGAAGCATAAACGATGCGATAACAACCGATGTTTATGAACCTATCGGGTATTCGGGAGGAATTTTCCATTATCTCTCGTTTCGAAAGCGGTGGATGAAAGGAAAGTTTGAACGATCAATGCCTGCGTTATTTAAAACAGTTCGCGAAAATAAGAGATTCATATGTATTTAAAAATATAGTACAGGATAAAAATTGCAACTTTGATTAAAAAAATAAATGATTCATTCAGAAACAGAAAATGAAAAGTACGCAAATAATTATCGCCATTAAATATGATATTGGAAATGTAATATGAAAAGGTAGTACTGCGTTCACTTTTTCGTTTCTTATTTTGTATTTTTTACATAAAAATTATAATATCTTTTTCTAGGTAACTTAACGTATTAACAATTGGTTTGAAAAGCATATACTACCCAGAACCACGACTTATAAATTCACGTTTATATCGAAACTTAAGACTGGTATGAAATGTATAAATATGAGAATTCGATTGATCGATTTCGTAGTATTTTTGGTTTTTCAGTATTTTTAGGTATTTCCATAAGTAAATTTTAAATCTAAACAAAATATTTCGTCAAATTATTGTACATACTTATTGTAGATACGACTTTATTCCATATACGCACTCAGCTATCATTTCGACTCGATCCAAATATAATGTTGTGATAAAAATAAAAAAGACACTCCTTAATTACTTTTGACGCTTCGCTATATGCTAACCATTTCATATCATTGTAAACGATACAATAATATCCAAGTGTAGAAAATATATTTGTGTTAGCAGAAATATTTTTTGATTATTTTTTGTCTCAAAACATGAATTTGGGCATCGTCCTCGTCCTCGAGCCTCTTTAAAAATATTTCTAAAAAAGACAAAAGGCACTTTTGGGTTGGGTTATGATCAACATAAAGTGGCTTATTAAGTATGATAAAAGATTAAAAGCGTAAACATATTAATTTCTGTTTTTGTTTCAACGAAACGAGATTAATTGTTGATACTATTTTAAACATAATTTTTTAAATATGTAACTATACCATTAATAGAAGTTCTTTCAAACCAACTATATAAATGTACGTTGTAATTGTTATGGGACGTATAGGCGAAATGACAATATCTAATTATCATTAGACTGTTCCAATACTAGCGACTTATTTTATAAAGACGCTCACAAAAAAATACATTATTTGACACAGATTTTGAATATGTGGTGTTTATTAAAATGCGGTCAACTGTTTGACTGCCAAGATCGAAGTGCCTTTTACAATTTTTTTTAGATTTATAAAAAACATCTCTGCTTAAAATAAAATTATCTTATTGGCTAAAAATGTATTTAAACTATCGTGGTAGGGTAGCTACTTGGCCCACCTCCGGGATGTTCTGTTCTTTGTAATCCCTTTTATTGCACCTAATGAACAGCAAAACTAGCGAAGACAATACGTAATGTAAGATAATACATGTTTATGGTGGCGTGCCGGTCTATAAAGATATTAGGAGCTATAGGCTGTTCCCACTTCTTTACAAATATAGTTTACCGAAAGTTTACAATATATGGCAGGTACGTGTTGTAAATTTAAAATATTTTAGAGAATATAATTTTTAACAATAATTTTTTCGATGTTTCATGTGTCAACGTTACAATTTACTTCTTCTCTCATTTATATTTGACACCATAAAATTCTCTATCTGCACTTAAACAACGAGGGAAAAGAAACCAATTTGCGTTAAATAGATTATGTAGTGGAAACGAATTAAGTAATAGTTTTTGTTGTTAAAAAAAAGATTAATTTTTAACAAGGTCCAAGTTTGGTATTTTTAATTTCTTATGTTGTTACTTTTAATGACGTTACTTTTAATTTCCTATTCGCAAATATGTGGATGGTTCCACAGTATTACAATGAATATTTTCAAGAAAAACATACGGAATTTGTCTACGTACATACAGTTGTAAAATTAACATATCTAAAAGTTCTACAGTATTTTTTGCAGTTTGCTTTTGAGATATTAGCTGACTTAATATATAGGTGCTAATAATCGCCCGTCAGAAAATTTTCATCACTTTTATAACAATTTTTACGGAACATTTCTTACAAATGTCATTATTATGATCAACCTTTAGGCACCCTTACCTGTATAATCGTTATACGTATCTAATTGTGTTTGAAAATCTCGCAGTGCGAGTACTACTCGCACTCAACACGTTTATTTAGACACATTTAAAGTTTTCTCCCCTCTTTCTTCTTTTACGCGTATGTAAGTTTTTATAAAAATCAGCCATTTTTTTTTATTCACACATAGTGATCATATTTTTAAGAATTTCTTAGCCAAATGACAACGACGAAACGTTCATCATTTCGTCATGTCCATCTGTCTGTCCGTGGGTTACAGTATTATACCTTTTTCAATTTAAGTCTGATTGCGATACAGTTTTTGTTTAAATATAGGCAGATCCAAAATTAATTTTTTTAAGTTCACTACATATCAGGCTCGAAGGTGCTATTAATTTTTAAGACCCCATGGGGCACAGTGATATTAATTAAATCTTTTAAAATTTCCTTATATTAAGAATGCCTAGTCTCCTTTGCAAAATATTAGTCTCCGAAACGTTCCGATGCTCATCCTTTCTTCTTTGATTTTGTGAAAGTTATCAAGATAGCGGCATTTAGCAAGTAGGTATTTCAATAAAAATTTAGATGAATTTAACAAAAATAAATTCAGATATCCAGGTAACAAAGTTATTTACGCCTATGAACGATATTCTACCATCATACTTACATAGTGAAGAATAATATAGGTCAACATTATTTTTAACTAGTTTAAACTTTTATCTAAACCTAAGTGTATACGAAATTTTTAAAGGGCGAATTTTACTCGGATGCAGATACCCATTAGGAGTATATCGTATTTTTATTAAATATCTAATTTTTTTCTTATATAGCAAGCAATTTCAATTTTATACTGTTTCCCTGCATTTTTCAAAGAATATTTTTGAATGTTGCATTTTTAAACGAATATGAATATACTCTCATTTTTTCCAATATCGGTTATTCTCGTTTGTTTTATACCATTTTATTATCAGTTTCATTTATGAGAACAGTATTAAGTTATTTTTTCTACATCCGGTTTATCTCCTTTATTCTTGATAATATGTTTTCATTGTTATTTTTATGTATCGTTAGCGACAATGACAAAAATTAAAACATTATATTTGTTATCATTTTAACGTCAATTTTTGTTAGTATTATTTTTAATTTTTCTATGGTTATATTTTCACTTCTAGGACTATCTTCAGAGATTATCTCCTAACAAATCTGTCGGTACATATACATTTAAATTAAAATATACATTTTTATTAGTTAATGTACATATATAAAGATTGTCTCAAGAAATAGTGTCGAGGGAAAGCAGGAAGTTAAAGGACCTCAAGGTCTATCCGAAACAGTGCCAGTAAATTTATAGATTTTTGATAGTTTCAGAATTATGATTTTATTGCTTTATTCTTATTGAATATATTTGGCGTTAATTTTATAGAAATTCATTTTTTCACATTTCACAATCAAATAATATTTTTTAATTAAGTAAATCCTTTGCTAATAAACCGCCTGGGGAAAATAAAAAATTGTGTTATTTACAAAATTTTGTTATAAAAAATTTTGTAATACAACGAAACTTAGGTCGTCTTAAAGAACTTTAATGTAATCAAATCCAATAATTATATGGGTTTTGTAATCAAATCCAATAATTCGGTTACTACTTATCAGTGTAATTCGTTCACTCGTCTCGAATAAATTTTTGTTTTGATATAAATTGGAATTTATGAATTTTTATGAAACAACAAATATCAAAAATGCGAAAGTTTTGCAAAAACTATTGAATGAATTTTGATGAAATTTTACAGTGATATAATTTATACATCAGAATAATACATAGAATACAACTAGCTTTTGCTCGTGGCTGCGTCCGCGTGGATGTCGGAAAACGACACCGTTTCCTATAATTATCCCACGGGAATGAATCCCCGAGATAAAATATAGGTATTCTTGAAACTAATCCAGGTCATATATACATCGTATTTATAATCCTAATACTATTATAAACGCAAAAGTTCGTGAGGATGAAAGGATGGATGTTTGTTGCTTTTTCACGCAAAAACTACTCAACGGATTTTGATGAAACTTTATTGTGATATAGCTTATATATCAGAGTAAGACAAATTTATAAGGATATTGTATGATTTGGCTATCATATAAACATGGGAATCAAGTAAGTCGAAAAAATACTTGTCCTCTAAGAGTTATCTTAGTTTGCGCTGCCTAAATATATCTACCTTTCATATGAAAGCCATTATAACCAAAATAGTCACTCTAGTCAAATACTATTAATTTGAATTCTTTTTTTGCAATGCACTATTTATAGTATTAATTTAATTCTTGTCATAATAAATAATATCGCTTTTGGGATTTAAAGTAGATAAAGTTTATCTTTTACACTAAATAATATAGACAAATAGTTTAAAAGTTATTACGATATGAATGACTTGAGCGGAGCGCTATTAAAACACGCCGATGATACGCTGGCATGAGTCGGCGGCGAGGGTGGTGCATGGAGCGAGGGTGGAGGGGCGGTCGAGGAAACGTCACTCGCCATCGCCCTCGCCAAATGCGTGAGGGGAAACATCCCAGAGATGAAAACAGGATGCTTTTTATCCCGGAAAGTTCTGATAATTAGTCCGACGACATGTAGACATAACCCGGATCAGTGTAAAGAATACTTACATTTTATCCCCCGGGTACATTCTCGTGGGATAATTACGGGAAACGATGTCGTTTTCCGACGTCCACGCGGGTGAAGCTGCGGGAAAAAGCTAGTACAATATAATATTGTTCACTTCATACATCTGTAACTTTTTATCTATCTGTAGATATTATAGCTATAGAAGAATGATACCATACATACGATAATTGCCATTGTAATGGTTTAATAATTGAATTGGATAATAATTTCTCCGACTGAAATATTATCATACGAATAAGAAAAGAAAAAGCAGAAAGGAATAAACGTAGTTCTTGATTTTCATCGCATTTTCAGCATTATTTTAAATATCCTTTGGGAAAAATATTTAATTTTCATTTAGTAGACTGTACATAAACCTGCAATGGGCTCTTTCTACTTAACTGCTGATTAATTTTACTGTCAAATATTACGTTTATATTTTATGTAACTTTTTATTATAGCCAAATAAAAACTCAATTACAATATTCATTCCTAACTTTAATGAAAAATATTAGTTAAATTCTATAGATACTAGAGTTTCTCTTACATTAAAAATATGTTTTTTATGAAACACGGAAATTTACAAAATGACGTATGGAAATATTTTGAGACGTCGGTGACACTAAATAAATAAACAATGCTACATTACTTTATATGTAACAAAGGGATTCTGTTTTCATACTAAAATATCACATCTGTATTGTTTTAAACAATTTATTAATTCTTACGACATCTGTTTCCCTTTCAGTAAAATCCTTAAGAGCACTCTAAATTTATGAAAAAATACAAATGTTAAAACCAACTTACGGCTCTTTTCATTTCACTTCGCTTTGTGAATTTAAAAATGGAAACCATTAATATTCATGGCGCAAAGTGATGAAAATAATTGAAAATTCTTGTTCCTGGACGAAAACTTGAAAAAGCAAACAACGGCGAATTATGAATTCAGCTTTGATTTTTACCAGAGTTTCGTAGAGTTATTATGATAAAAGATTTGCGTAGAATTAGAAGAATTTTATGAAACAACTAGCTATGCTCACGACTTCGTTGGCGTAGAATTCTGAATAAGAAAAGTTATTAGGAATAATGGGCATTATCATTTCCATGTTTTTTTTTGTTTTTCTTTAATTTTCTTTACATACTAGATATATTTATATTTAGCTGAATAGGTTAACATTAATATTTTTAATGAAATAAAAACATGAAACGTTACAAAAATTCTTTATTAATAATATTTATTATAGTGTTATTTTTACTATAAACAAATCAATTTTCCGCGTTGCTTAAACGGGAGAGCGTATTAAGTTATACGTAAGAAAAGCAGGAGGTACTATCGATCCATGCCAGCAGTGTGCAGCATCTACTTACGCTTTGTACTTGTGTTTTTATTCTTACGCTTTGTTGATAGTCATAGCAAAGCAGATGATAATTGGAAATTGCAGGTGTTGAAACCAGGAAGAATAGTTTCTGGGGGGGTACATTGGTGTGCGAGGAATAATTATACTCTCCCGCAGCGCATCCCGTTAACACCTCCACTTCTATATTATTATCGCTGAAGTCATATCATCTTAAGCGGATTACCATTATACAATTTTGGCGAACATGGGTTCCGGAACAAAATTATGGCTACCCCTACTTTTAAATTAATTTTTCGCAAAGGAAATCCTGGAATCGAAAGTCAATGTATAAATTCATTTGGTTTGGGTTTCAATTCAATTGCTGGGTTCATTTTGATCGTTGACCGTATTAAACGATTTATATACTACACTCTCGCCATCGATCCTCTCCAGTATACTGCTGTTAATTGCTACAGCTCGATCATTGCGTGGGGTTAAAACTGCTCTTTCTTTAAAAGGTATCTTTAATTTTTGATTGTACGAAACAATATATGGTTATTACGGCAGAATTTACGTAAAAAATTTTTTTTAATTTTTAAATTGCATTACATATTATGCGGTGTGGTCGTTTTCTACTTTCATTTTGTTAAAAAAATGTTATAGACACGATCGAAATATAAATACTATAAAAAGAAGAAACAATATAATTTCCTGTTATTTTCTTTGCATCAAACAATGGATGTTTACTATATCTTAATTATGAATTTAATGAGACAAGAAATATAGAAGTTTGGATTAAAACAACTCACTAAAAATTACATTAAAAACATATAATAGGTGAAACTACGTTGTTTGTACGCAAACAATAGATTCAAAAATATCGACATTTACCTCATTCTATTGATAATAAAATGTTGCAGGATATTGGAGGCCTGTGCAGAATTGTAGTTTTTTTTGCGTAAAAAATGTAGCAAAAGATTTAGCTTTGAACATGAACTAGTGTAAAAAAATTAAGCAAAGAACATCATTTCAATTAATGAACGCTCTTGATTTTCTCAATTTTCCTTGTTTGGCGGAAGAACAATTGAGCCATTACAGGCTCGCATCAAGTTTCTTAAACTATTTCGTACTTTGTTTAAGTAATAAATAATGAAAAGCACCACCTCATAATATGTAATGTAATTTAAAAATAAAAACGTATTCTGCAAAAAGTTTAACGTAATATCTAATATTTTGTCTCGTCACATCAAAAATGAAAGTGACAACTGGAAAGTGGAGAGAAAACTAGAGCAACACAGGTTAAGATGAAATACTAATAATAAATTTGTATATCAAGGTAACGTCATATGGAAAATATTACAACTAAATAAAGGTTAAATTAGATAAATTAAAGATTAAATATAAGTAGCAGGTTTATTATTAAACATGAGAGATGAAAAAGTATTAGTGAATTTTTTCCTGTTCCTGTAGTCGTTATTGAAGTTTATATTATACGTTGCATTTAAATCAGTTTTCAGTTTAAGTTCGTCTTTGTTTACTATCTATTTCACGTCCCCTCGTTTTTGTTTAAAAATATTAAATTAATTGGTATATAAAATGCAAGAACATTTCTGCTGAAAATGTAAGAATTCGCGATATTTTAAAACAGGTATAAATTTAAAAATCTTTTATTGAACTAATTATTTGAAATGCACCATAATGTTGTTTTATTTGAAGATTAAAATGATGTAGGAGACTACGAAGTAACATTTGTCAGGGTAAAATGGAACCGTATCAATTAACATTACTTTGTTTTATAAAAAAACATCATAAGCGTATTTTTTCTTCTAGATTAATATACTTGTGAAATATCATTATGAATTGTATATAGTGATGCATTATTCGGATATTATTTTAAATATTTTACGATAAAATCTTTCTCATCGATCTGTACATATAATGCAACTTTAAACTTTGCATTGAAATTATTTGCAAAAAAAAATAATTGGGAAGATAAAGGGTAAGAGGTAGAATGCAGAAAGATTACTTTTTAGATATTTGTCTGCTTGCATATTTGTTTGTAGACGTATGACTTGAAAATTACTCACCTAATTTGGACGGAATTAGAGGATTAAGACAAATATTGGATTTAAGTTTAAGTAACAATTATTTATTGTTATCACAATTTGTTTACTTAATCAGAAGTTATGCGAATTTCATATTTTCAAAAAATCATTTTCATTGATTCAGTACAGTAACAAGTAAAGAATGTTTCACTACTCGACCTGTGAATTTGTAGAAATATTTAGTATGCATCAATAGATGGCGCTACATCTTTTTCAAATCGCTTAATAATATTTTCCACCCGAGTATACATATTTTGGTCAAATGGATGTAGCTAGAATTCAACTATGGTTAGAATAAGAATGGCAAGGTATATTACCTAAAAAAACCATATCGATAGGTTTTTCAGTGTTGTGGCTATTTAAAACCAAGGGCAAATCTAGTTTAAAATATTTCCAGTGAATATAGGTATTTGAAGAGGAGAAATTTACATTTTAGAATCCGTTTGAGTTTAAATGAAGAAATTTTTAAGAGCACTGTGTATTTTGTTTAATGGATATATCCGTAGTTATTTACTTCCTTACTGAGACAGCATTTTAACCATTATAGGTTATAATATTTCTGATTGAATATCGATCTTCCAGGTTTATATGCGAATACAAAAGAAATACATGAAATTGTTTGGTATCGAAGGATAAAGTTTCCTCATTATGTCAGCATGCACATTATGAAATATTACTTTTTCCCTGAATTTAAACAATATTTAGCTTATAGAGGAACGTCATTCCTCACATAGAGGACGGTAATAAAGAAAAAGAATAATGCTTCAATTACTTTTTGTCCAGTATTTACTTGATTCTAGTACATGTGTTACAATATTCACAAATAATCAAATTAAAAACTGCTGAGAATAAAATTGTCTTTTATATTAAAATATAAATATAATTTTTATAAACAATTATTAAGATTTACAAGAAAACCCTAACGGGTCTTTATATAGAAAATTATTCATGTTCATGATTGATAACCTGATTTACAAATCATGTAGCCTTTTCTAAAAGTGCATAGTACACTTTTAAAGGCACTTTTATCTCAATAAAGCCATGAGTAATAAAATTGTTAAAATTTTAATGACAGTAATTAATATATATTAATGAGCGAACAAAACTTTTAAAAGGTAAGTTCTACTTATATTGGTATATGTAAAGATGTAGAAATATTTTATTTGTATTTTACCTTAAACACTATAAGTAGTCGTTTTCCTAAAAACTTTCCTAAATCTGTTCTTTTAATCCTATGGAAATATTCTGTCGCAAAAACTCTACGAAGCCTGGTAAAAATTCAAGCTGAATTCATAATTCGTCGTTGTTTGTTTTTTCAAGTTTTCGTCTAGGAAAAAGAATTTTCAATTATTCTCATCACTTTGCGCCATGAATATTAATGGTTTTCATTTTTAAATTTACAAAGCGAAGTGAAATGAAAAGAGTCGTAAGTTTTTGTTAACATTTGTATTTTTTCATATCTTTGGAGTGTTTGTGCGGGTTTCTCTGAAAGGCAAACCCGTGCCGAAAAAATATTAAATTATTTAAAATAAATCGGACATGATAACATGATACATGCTCGTATGACAACAGAATCCTTTTTTTTGCGTATGAAGTAATTTTGTAATTTATTTATTTATCCACTGTCACTGAACTCTCAAAATATACCCAAATATAATTTTGTCAATTTTCGTGTTTCGTAGACAAATATTTATAATTTAAGAGAAACTTCAATATGTGTAGAGTTTAACTAACATTTTACATTCTCAGCTTATATTGTAAATGAGTTTTTATTTGGATATGACGAAAAAACATATAAACAAATACAGAAATAAAACAATAGTCAATATTTTGAAACGTATCAAAGAAAATATCTTATAATCTTTTAAGTGCGAAAGTAATATTTGACAGTAAAATTAACCGGTAGTAAAGTAAAATGAGTTAATAGCATTGTATTTAAAATAATACACAATTTAAGCATTTCAAAGGATTTTTGGCAGTTTTCGTCCTATGAAAATCATACATTTTCCTTACGAAGTTTGTTCTGGATATTTTAGTACGAATTTTTTGTAGTAACTTGTGAAAGCAACGAACTTTTTACCACATCTGCTTTTATTGCTCGTGTATAATTTTTAACTACGATTATTTTTTAGGAGCCGGGTAAAATTCCTTTGTTAGAAATAATATGTTCTAAACATAAAATTTCTTTTTCCGGAAGCTACGCTTCGGAGGGTTTGATTTTAAATTCAATTTCTTCAACCTTTCACAAACTTCGTGTAAATGTTTATTATACACCATTAATAACAATAGTTTTTGGACCATATGTCCAAAAATTATTAAATCACCGAGATATTTTTTATGATTTAACACAGACATAGCTAAAATCTTCATTTCAGAAAACGAATTTAGGCTTGTTTTTAGTCCCATTGGCTTTCGCATTGACCCGTATTGTTTTTATTTAATTTCACATAATAATAGCTTTGATAAAAATCAAGAATGGTAAAATATACACTACCAGATAATGGTACTAAAATTTCTGCTAGGTCAGGTAGGGAAAATTTATCTTATTCAATAGCTCAGTTTAAATTTCGGTAATCGACTACTAAATGCCATTTTTTCTCTCATATCGTGTCTATCTTTTTTGGAACTAATAAATTTGACTAGACTACTGGCTTTTGCTATGTTCTATAACACCTTCATCTAAAATTCTATCAATTTGCTGTTTTTTGACTAAATGACCTACATTGATCCTACATTGTTTTGATGATGGGACTAATGTTAGGTTTTAGTGAAATAGTTTGAGTGTAAATATCTCTTGTGCTTAATATATCGCCCATCAAATAAAAAAAATTAGTATACGTAGCATAAATCTATTTAATACTCTTCTGCTCCTCCTTATGTAACTGATTAAGTTTTAATAATGAAAACAGCTTTTCCAATCTGTCTGAAATCCTATTAATTTTATCAAAAACGCATAAAGTATAGTCATGAAATTTATCTACAATGGGCTTAAAGTCTTTACTTGACCATGTAATATGTTCCTCTATGACATTTAAAAATGTGTATATAAATCATTCTATTAAGGCTTAGTAAGAAAGCTTGCTAGAAAATGTTATTCTGAATTTCTGCTGAACATATTACATAATCGTCTTTAATGTCTGTATAATTACAGTGAATAAATTCGCATCGCGATGAAATATCAAAAGTATTAATTTCATAATTTCCGATAATATGTATACAAACTTTTTTATTGAAATTACTACGTAATGTCAAAATAATTCTATTAAAATCTAATAGTAATCCAAATCGATTTAAAACGTTACGACCTATAAATCTATTCGCTTTGATTAGTAAAGAATCAAAAACAAAGAACTTGTCATTAATATCATTAATTAACTTAAATGGTAAATAAATATATCCTAGAATCTGAACTTTGCCTTCAAGTCTTTTTATGGTCATGCATTCTTTATGGAACGGAATTTTTAGGTGAATTACATATTTAAACTTTATGGCTTACAAGGATAAAAAGAATGAATTAGTATTACTACCTGGTGATATGAATAAATTAACAAAATAACCGTTATAACATACTGAAATCGTATGTTTATCTTTTTTTAGGCCCGAACTACCATTTTCAGATTTATTCATAATATGGATGTTATGTTTGTTCATCCCCTGACTTCAATAGTTTTTGTTAAGAAACATGCCTCTATGCTGTCCTCGGCGTATCCCTTGACCTCGCGGGGAAGCCATATTATTCCACGATAGCGTCCTTCGTTTAAAATGACCCCAATGTCGACCCCTGTTCAGTGGCGAAAGCCCATTGTAACTCCCATTTTATGCTTTAACGATGTTTTTAAACTTATAAAAATATTTATTTGACATATCCATTATCTCTTCGGAAATCGATTCCGAAGATATCTCCTCATCTCGGGCAGCCTGGATAGCATCTTTCAACGAGCTATAATCTCTGATGTAAGTGATTAACCTACGATTTCATAGGCCATCAGAAAAGTGTTTAATAGCATATTTCTCGTTTATTAGTTTAGAAATATAACAACCTGTATTTCAATTGGCTTGCTGTACCGTTAGGTCTACAAATAACTCTACTATTTTTTTTGCGTACTCAGAAATTGATAAATAAATTTATTTGAAACACTGCAATCTATTTTGAATTAGAGATACCGCAGTTTTTTGGCAATAATTCCATCTTCATGTCCTCAGTTAAATCATTAAGGCCCGTATACTCATTTTTACCCAGCTTGAGATAATCTACTTTTCAATACAAAATTAATTTTATTTTCTAGTTGCTTAAGCAAGGCTTCATAGTACTGAATATTAACAATAAGTTGTTTAATACTAGTCTCGTCATTACATATAACCGGAAATAAATTCCAAGCCGTTTTGAAGTCAAAACTATTTATTTTGTTTATAGATATAATTTCCACAGTCTCACATAACTGTTCAATTTCGCTATATAATGACTCAAAATACTTACACAAATTTTTAATTAATGGGATATCCCAGTTGTTTTATTATTTCCTTCATCAATATTCTTGTTTAAGTCAGGTAATCAGCTACAATGTTATATATATATATATATATATATATATATATATATATATATATATATATATGTATACCATATATATGGCCCAGTGTAATTTTTGACTATCAAACTGACACTTCCGATAATTCCAACAAATGCGGTGACAGTGTAATTTTTTACTACCAACTAATCCCTTGACGATATTACCATTATACAAACTCTGTCATTTTCATATGCGCCTAGTAATCGAACAAGTAAATCGATAAAAAATAAATGTTTAGTGAGCAATTTCATGGTATCGTTATTGTATCGCATTGTTGGCAACAACTTCATCCTGCGCTTTTAAAATTTTACTCTAATAAAGAAATCCGCATTTTTTGCTCTTGCCAGCTCATGATCGCCTAGAAGCTATAATAATTGTAACAAATGCGATCACAGTATAATTTTTAACTATCGAATAATCGCTTGACGATATTTTCATCAAACAAACTCGCCTAGTATTCGGACAAGTAAATTAATCAAAAATAAATGTTTAGTGACTTCATGGTGTCGTTTCTATGTCGCATCGTTGCTAACTTTATCCTGTGATTTTGAAATTTCACTCTCATCAATTTTTAATAACGCGTCTAACGAAGTATAACTTCGATAAAAATTGCACGTTTTCATACCTTTTTAAAATGTATTAAACTCACATCACTTTTGTACAAACAACTCGTTCATTGTCATATGCGCCTAGTATTCGAACAAGTAAATCGATAAAAAATAAATGTTTAGTGACTTCATGGTGTCGTTTCTATGTCGCATCGTTGCTAACTTTATCCTGTGATTTTTAAAATTTCACTCTCATCACTTTTTCTTAACTCGTCTAAAGAAACAGAAAAACCTTTTTAAAAAGTGTTAAACTCACATCATTGTTGTACACGGTATTAAAATTATCTAAAGAACTACTAAACTTATAGCCAATAATACGCTTCACCCAATAAGGCAAGAATGCGTATTTTCCACAGAATCTAAGACTATCATTTTTAACATTACACATTCACCTTGTGATATCACATGCAGTTCTCATCTTTTAGTTCAACCTCAATTTTAGGGGCAGCTTTTGACAAAAAATAGATGTTCTCAACGAATTCCGGTATATCTCCGTTGTTATACATTTTATATGACATTGCTTATAAACACATAAATGCTATACATTAGTCCTACCATAATAACGTGCATGATGATGGGCAACAAAGCATTTGTAGTAGTCAAGTGAACTGGTTATTGCCGGTGGCAGCATTTTGCACGATTATCGTTTTTTTCTTTATTCTGGAACTTGCCCATTTTGCATTATACAAAGGTAATTAAAACTTTTACTAAATAAATGTAATTTTTGAAAAAATGTACCACATAAATACTTTTTTATTCATTACAATTTCTCAGTGTAATTTCTTTAAAAGTTTCACACCGTATATGGTAGCGCATATTTGCGTCGCGCGTGTGGTCCTATGAGGATCGTAGCAGGATCGCCATGTACGGTGGGTGTTCAGGGATACAAGTTAAACAAACCGATTGTTATGCAAGACTGCTTTATTAATATGGTTACCAAGAAATATATAAGAGATGAATAAATGTTATATCTATGTATTACTTACAACACTACACATCGTAAAATATTTCCAAGCGCGAGTAGAAATCACATTTTAACTATTCCGTACAAACTTGCGTACATACCAAAATTTAAACTAGTTTTTTAAGTAAATATCATTATTCATTATGTAAGTATGATACTAGAATATCGTTCATAAGCCTAAAGTAAATACTCGGCCGCCTGGATATCTTAATTTGTGGATTTAAATTTCTATGGAATATTTAATTGTTAAAAGCCGCTACTCTGATTGCTTTCATATATTTATTATGCACAGTTAAAAGTTAAAGAAGAAAAAATAGTCTTCAAAAGATTTTGGAGACTAATAATTGCGAAGGAATCTACGCACTCTTAACATACGAAAGTTTTTGATGGCATTTTAAAAGATCTCTTTAATGACAATGTACCTCATGGGGATCTTGTGAAAAAAAATAATCTCCGAATTTAATATGTGAGGTGGATTTCAAAAATGTATTTTTTTTCTTTCTCTATATTTATTCATAATTCATAAGCATATTTTATGACGCTCATAACTTGAACTCAAACCGGGCGTGTCTTTTGCTTTCGGCGAATCGTTTTTAAAGAAACCCGATATACGAGTACGATGCCCAAATTTATTTTCCGAAATAAGAAATAAAATTTTTCCAGCTAAAGGTCAACAAGTTTTCTATACTTTATTATTGGACGTTATTCTCCAATTTACATCCTGCGAATTCATAATCGTGAAATTATTAATATTCATAGAAGTTCCCTCTTTTTTTTTGATCAGATATTTAGATCGAATCGAAATGGTAGCTGGGTTCATACCATAGATTTAATTTTGTGGTATATTAATTCTATGGTTTGTACATGGAATAAAATCGTGTCCGCAATGAGGTGTAAAGAATATTTTATAGTTCTCCATTTCATAAAGTAGTAAAGGATGGGAGAAGTCCTTATTATTTTTAATGAACAAATTTTTTTTACTAATGGGAAACATAAAACGTGGGAAAAAATATATGTTAATGACTTTTCTTTTTATTTCATTGTGTATATTTTTTCGATAATAATTTATGGCTATATGCACTCTTCTCATAATAAAAAGCTATTCGGTTTTATTTGTTAAAAGCGTATGTAAACATTATTATGATCTAGGAATGAAATAGAACTTATATATAAAATTCCTATTAATACTAATTTTTTCTTTTTTACTTAAACGTAATTAATTGATATTAAATTAAAAAAGACACATGTTATTGCAAAGAAAAATTACATTATTGGGACTTAATTTGACGAAATGTTTTTCTTTTCATTTTGAACTTATCGAATGACCAAAAATACTGCGAATAACATTTTTCACGAAGTCAATCAATAATAGTATAACATCGATCTCACATATAAAACAATTTATAATTCTAAGTCTTCGTGTTTTCACGTAAATGTGAATTCATAAATCGTAATTCTGGGTAGCATATGTTTTTAAACCAACTGTTAATATGTTAAGTTACTATTAAAGAATTTTATAATTTTTATGTAAAGAATAGAAAAGTAATAAAAGACAAAGCATACGAAGTTATATGTTTTGATATGAAAATTACATTTCCGATGTCATATATTTTTAATTAAAAATATATGAAACTTTTTAATTAAAATTAAGCAGTTTTTTCCTCATTCTTAACCGAATCATTCATTCACCTCACCTCATTCTTAACTTGTTTCCGTGAATCGTTTAAATGACACTCGTATCTATAATTCAAACTTTTCTTTCATTCGTCGCTTTCGGTACGAAAGGAAATGGAAAATACCTTATACATATTCATGAAAATTGGCCGTTACCACATCGTTTGTGCTTTGTGAATTGAAAATAGTTCTTTTATTTTTAGCATACGTACTTGGGAGCGATAAAATTAAAGATGCCTTATAAATATATAGAATGAATGGAAATAAAATAAATGGAAATAAAAAGAAAACGGAAACTAAAGTCAATATATACGTACATGTAACAGTACATTCGTGTCAAAGAGATTCTTTAGAAATTTTGGTAAATTGAAAAAGTCGTAAATTGAAAAAAAAGATGGATAAAAGTCAGCCGAAAAATGTATAATGTGAACCAAAAATGGTTTTTTAGACTTGTTGGTTATATAGGACCAATGTATATCATGTAAGTAAGCACCCTACTCCTTCTTAAACACTTACCCTTCTAATAAAATAAATGCGAAAATCTAAACGTTTGTTATATTATAACTTGCAACCAAGTAAAAAATCACTACTCGAATTGGTCTAATAGGTCGTTTAGGGGAATAATGTATAGGTTATAATAATATACAAGCTATTTGTAACTTTACGCACGTAGAATGGTTATACCACGAAAATATGTTCGGATGTTGGTTGCTCAATTACGTCTAAACGGCGTGATAGATTTTTATTAAACTTGAAAAAACATAGTTCACAATTTAAATTAGCAAATAGGTGTTTTATTATATTGCAAAAAATGAGTAACGCAGCATGACAATATATTATATTTATTAACAACGTGATATTATATACAAATAAATTTTTCGATATCTCTTTCAGTCAGAAAGTGAAGCCGCAGTCTTATTTATTGAAGCCAATATATGCGAGGGAAAAGCTAATATATGCGAGATTCGTTTTGAATATTTTATGCGTTTTTGTTTGTAGAAGTGAGAATCTTTATGTTACATTTTTATAACAAGAAACGATATGATTGGACGTTTTTTTTAATCCATGATTTGACAAGTATTACTCATACCGGCAATTATGCACCCTAATCTTGCTTCATTACTATTAAACGAAATATTCGTTAGCTAATCTTTACGTTAGCATTTTGTATTTGAGATTCTATGTTATTATATAATTAAAAAAACTTTTTATTTAGCAATCAGGAAGTTTAGAAATTGATTTATATATACAATGATATTACTTGAAATTCATGACGAAATATTTGTCGCGTAAACCGGACTTAGTCTGTCGCAGTCAACTATATCTGGAATACATAAATAGTATTGTGTTCCTGTGCAAATTATAAGGTAATTAACAAATCCAATTTTTGGAGAAAAAGTTTTGGGTATCCGACCATTTTTTATTTAAACCTATGTAATTTTATTGGAATTATGATTTTTGTGTTAATATTAAAAAGTTTTTAAGAAGTTCGCAAATGTTTAAAAAGAGGAAAAAAATGAAAATAAAATTACTAATTTGATATTACCACTTTGAAAATTGCATTTGTAATATATGACAATATTTGTATTATTTCATAATACTTAATATTTTACATTGCCTTCAAAATAATTTTCTGAGAATTGACTATCTTATTACAGTTGATATAAGACAAATATAAGTTTATATAAATCAAAAGGAGTAAGTTAGAAATGCTTGGCTCAGATTTACAAATATTGTAAAGAGAAATAAAACAATTTTCCATTATTGTCCTGGCATCAAACAATCATTATTAGTGACTTGTGATCTGGAAAATTGGAAAGCATAGAAGTTCATAATTTAATAACGTAAATGCATCGCCGATTTAGAAATGTTATTACTCTATTTTATAAACGGCATGAAAAGAAAAATTCTTCCATCTTCCATCGCTAAGATTATAAAACCTTTACTTCTACGATACTCTTCGTTCACAATTTTAAAGCCATGTAGGAAAATCAAGAGCCAACATTTGAACTGAAAATTAATAAGTTAACAAAATATAGTGTTATATTTGAATTTGGACATGGTGTTATTACAATATTTTTCACATTAATATCAGTTGACAAAAAATGTCAGGTTTCTACATGAGCGGAAAAGAATATCAGTTTTCTAAATGAGCAGAAGATCGATTTCAATGGAACGGCTTTCCTAAAATTTCATGTTTTTGTAGGATCTCGAAACTGTTAAAATAATTCCCCTCCAGTCCATAAATTTGTTGCCAGAAGTAATAAATTAATCTCAGTAAAAACTTTCAATACTTTAGCTGAGTTTCGGAAAAAATACTTCAATTTGTTTTACATACACGTGCCAAATATTAGCACAGCGACCAAAAGTAATACGTATACCTATCAAAAAAGATATTTGTAAGAAATCTATTGATGAATTGGTTAAATGTATAAGACCTACATATATATATATATATATATATATATATATATATATATATATATATATATTTATGGACACATATATTTATGTACACATATATTTACACGTAGGAAAATTAAGAATCTATAATAATAAAAATGATGAAGCGAATGTGATAAATTAGCGCAACTTGAAACATGTTACATGGTTCTTTTTCAATGATTTATGACAGTATCGAGCAATATCTTTGAAGACATTCATTGGTATATTGATTTATACTTTTGAACATAAGAGGTATTAAATAGTTCTCACTTTATAGTTTATCATCTTGCTACGGAAATTTATTGGGAAACTTCTGTAAACATTTTTCAAGCTTATGCCTGAGTGATTTGAAATAAAACTGACGACATACATATATATATATATTATATATATATATATATATATATATATATATATATATATATATATATATATATGTGTGTGTTTGTGTGTGTGTGTGTGTGTACATATTCGTTATCTCTAGAATTTATTATACTATATCAATTTATACTATTGTATCAATATAATCACAACTAACACAGAAGATTTTAATTTTTTATTTCACAAGCACTAAATAAAAATTAAAAAAATTAATTAATTAAATTTGTGAATACTATTTTCTGAATTCATACAATATACCAAGTTTTTAACACTAATTTGCTCTTAAAATGAATATTTTAAAATCGAAGCTTCACAAAGAAATCAAACAATATATACACCAACTTTAACGATGACTTGCCACCCTCTGGTAAACTGTGGCTGTGTAAGTTTAGTTTAAAAATCTGGTGACGTATGTTAAAAAAAATTACAGTCGAATTTTTTATATTAATAAGTTAATTGAGTGCAGGAGTGAATAAGGTGGATGTATTAGCAAAACTCATCCCAACTTATGTAATTTTTGTCAAGTATATTTTTTGGTATGCTGCTAAAATAAATCCGATCCTGTTGACCACTTAATTTGTTAGCTAGTCGAATTAATGGTAAACCCCTTCAGTCAACATATTTTCCTTACTAACGCCCAATAAATACTTTTGATATTCTGCTCGGAGTTCAGCATAACCTGTGAAATATTCTTCAATTCAAGTTTGGCTGGTGAAACCCCTGTTTGTTGTATATTTTATCCATCAGTATTTCAATATGTAATTAACACACGTGACTCACTTGTCATCACAAATTGCTAATTGCTTTAGCCATTTTCTTTGACGTAAAGTACGAGAAAACGTGACACTAACTTTTATTAACCGAGCATACGTAATCAATTTACAGCTTAAAATAATATTTTCTAGATTTTTGACAAGTTTTCCAGAAAAGTTTTTAGCCATAAGTACAGAACTCATGGCTAAAAACTTATTCGGCAATCCAATAATTTGCCCAACAATATAAACTTCAAGCACTTAGGGATTATAACAGATAAATAAATAAAAGAAATTTAAATTTCTGTACAATTTAGTAGTGAGATGGATCCATTTTGTACTTTTTGCTATATATAAATATAAATTTATAAATTGTTTGTCCATATATACGCAATCTAATAAATACCTATTTATTTAATACTACGAATGTAGATAATTATTAATATTTTTTTTGATAGTACGAAAGTAATTTTTATTACATTACTTTCATTTATTAAATTGTTAACATTTAGATTCGCCTATCACGTAAGACCCATTGAAGGAATTTAAATGGGATTTTGTTGATGGATTCTATAGGATCCAAGGTAACGTTTTTTGTAACTGCGTTGTTGTAACCAATCAATTTCACTAGAAAATATAGTAATTTTACAAGTCAATAAAAAGCGCACTTCCTCGAAAAAATAATAGATGACATTACTTGTGTTTTGATCTTCAATCATAAAGTTAATAATGTTTTTAAAATTTTAACGTTTAGGCAGTCGGAGGCCTAACTAATATAATAATAATGTTACAAAATATATAATGATAAAAATATTCAAAAGTGAAAGCTTGAGGAAACTTTAAGGATAAAAATATTTAATTATTCCTTTTTTCTCTTCTCTGAATTTTAATACCTGAGGTATTTTATCAATATAAGGTAATTAGGCAAGTTTTTGTTTTTCTAAGAGTAGAAGAATTTTAGGGTGATAAAAGTATTATAGCGATTGCGAGAAAAAAATTAGAATTTTTTTTAAATATCGAACTTTGAATACGAGTATCTCGGACACGGTTGATTTTTTTTAATATTCAAATAATTATAACGTTCATTATGAATTAGCCCTATAAATATTTGTCACAAGAAAAAATATAACCTGCATATATATGTGTGTGTATGTGTATATGTATACATGTATGTAAATATATATAGATATATACATATATATATATATAGATATATATATATATATATATATATATATATATATATATATACATATATAAATATATATATATATATATAAATATATATATATATATATATATATATATATATATATATATATATATATATACCCTTAATAAGTCGACCATTAAACCACTCGTAGCATATGTTCAACGTGATGCAAAAATAATCGATATGTAAATAATAAACTGAATTGAGAAGGTCGAGGAATATTTGAGACAAATTTTAATATTGTACTTAAAATAACATATATTTCAATTGATAGCGGTATTAATGCCGAACAATATAAAATTATGAAAATCTTGCAGATGCTGGATCGTTTCAACAGCTTTGGAAACCTTTGTTTGGAAACCTTTTGTTCTTAGGTTGTCTTTTCATTTTTATACAAATGGCAAGTTGATAGTATAGCAATAAAAACGCTTCAAAAATTCAGATTTAACTTTATCGAATTTCTTTTTGTGATATTATTAGAAGAATCCTGTGTAGGATAATAAAATAATGATAATATTTTAATTAATTGACAGAAGATGGATTATTGTAACACAAACGCTGATACCTTCAACACATATATGACTTTTTGTGAACGCGGATAGAATATACACACTGTATAGGCCAGGCATAAATTATTGCACAAAAGTAATTCTTTTTATTATCGACATTATTAAAAATTCCAAGACAACACAATGAAGATATAATTTGAGAGACAATGCGTAGGCGCCCTGTAGTAAGTCCATTATGAAATTAAAGCATTTATACTTAATAAGGGAAACACGCCGATTCATCTTACCGTTTGGCTGTTGTGACGCACCAATCTATCTTCTATTTGGATGTGAGATCGTATCTTAATTCGATACATATATTAGTTAAAATTATAATGTAAATTGAATAAGGCGGTTTTTGTATGTTAATAATAGAAAAAAGCTCTGTTAGACTAACTATACGTATTAAAATTCAAATATTAATTTTGTTCGAAACAGGAGACAGGAGATCTACGAGTTTGTTTACAACACCTAAATTTAACACGTTATTTTGAAATAATAATTGTATTTAAACATTATGTAATCATATTGAAACTTTCAAATGACATAATAAATAGTTTTAATTTTAGTAATATATCAGCAAGTTTAAATTGTGCGTTTGAATATTGGAGCCAGTTACAAGTCTTACAATTGTAACTATTGCCAGTTACAAGTCTTACAATTGTAACTATTGCCACTGTCAATTAATATCGTTAGTTTAATTTATTAATACGCTTCTTTTATTAAATGCAAAGGATTAGTTTTGAACTTTTGTTTTCTATATTGGGTATAATATTTTAATACAAAAATGTATAAAATTTATAAAAACTTATAAGAATTTATAGCTTTACTTAAATAAGAATATTTGGTTCTACTCTGTGGAAATATTCAAAGTGTAAGTAAAAGGATAAGTAACATTGATTTGTGGAACTGCAAATTTTTCGCTAAGTTGCGAGAAAAATTAAATGCGAAAGTAGAGAACAAACTATAATAGTTATAGAGCAAACTAAAATTGTTTTATGATAATATTTGATAAATTAATTTTGCAATCATAATTTTAAGATATATATAACTCCATGGTAAATTATATAACTCCATGGTAAACTTAGCAAATGAAATATTTTTTAAGTAAAAACATATATTTATGTATTGATAAACATATTTAGATCGAAAAATATTATTGCAAATTTTTAAACAAGTAACCATTACCTCAATGAATTAAATATTAATTATTTATTCTCTATATTATACAAATGAATATGATCTTAATTATTTTCGAATTTTACCTGTTTTTTTCACTAGTTTTTGAAGCCTTTGAGTTTCATGGATATCATGTGAAACGGGACCTAATCTACAATTGATTTTATTTTGATGGCTCGAAAATTCCCAAAAAGTACCATTAACAAACTACTGTAAAATATTCACTGTTTGTGCGAGAATTAATGATTTTTCTGATTGACTATTTATCTGATTGACGATTTAAAAAATATTTTTAAATACGTATTTTTCATTCTTTCTAATTAAATCTATCCTTATTATTTTCCTATCCTTTTTATTATTTATTGTATCCCAGAGTCAAAAAACTATATTTTATCCGTCTCATTTATGTATTTGCGTGACCATCTACAATAAGCAAAAGCTTTAAGCGTTGATGAAAGCTTACATAACTTTCCGTAAAAGAACGATCTCAACTAATTATTATTTGTATTTAGTTGCTTCGGAGCGTGATGACAACATACGCCAGAGTAAAAATAATTCTATTTGTTTCATATTTTTATTATATGATGATTTATTCCCCTGCGGCCACTTGAACTAATAATAAATATTAAAATCAACACCTTGCAAATAAGATTCTATAAATTTTCTTTAATTTTTACATATTTTGCAAAATGAAAATTTTGTCAAGAGACTGATGACTATAATGCATCGAAATAAAAAAATTATGCCTGCTAGTCTAGAACTTGTTACTGTTACCAACAATCATTTACTATGTATATTGCCAAGTCATATAATAAACAAAATTTAAATGTTTATATTATTTAGGAATTATAAATATGTTTTTTAGTTTCTTTTTCGTTTTGACTCTGCAGTTCTATACGTACAAGTTGTTTAAATTTGTTTACTAAAATTCTCATATGTAATAAATGGCATTACTTTTGCAATATTAACTGAAATGTTTACATTGGCGTTTTAAAAAATAGGTACTTTATAAATGGGATGAATTTGCGTACAGTTATTCTTTTCCGTCGCTATTAAAGTTGGTTCTCGTTTTTATAGTCAGCGTAAAAAAATATCCGACATATTGTATGAATAGTTGAACAGGTTTTAGGTTTACCTAAAGTAAGCTTTTAAGTTGCGCGATTTCAAAGCAGGTGAGAAGGACAGATAATGACCAAAATACTCACATTCCCAACTTTCCGTCAGATTTCTTGCAAATTAACTATTTGTAAACCGAAAGGGTTTAAACCCTTTTGGTCTAATATTGGATTAAGATTGAATGCCTGTAGAGGTAATCTTATTGTTTACTGTACACGTTGGCAAACATTTGTAAAGGATATAGAAATCATAAAATTATATAAAGGTAATCTTATACATTCTATATTCCTTACGAATTTTTGCATGTGACTTTGCTTTCTACTTTTGTTATTTGTGGCTTACCACACTCAAAAAGAAATATGTTACTAAAGTATTTAATAGTTCTCCTAAGCACTGAAAGAAACATGCAACCTAATACATTTGGATGAAAATTAAAATAATGATTTATTATTTTTTCCTTTTAAGACATTTTTAATTGTGGGAAAATAATTTAATCAATTAATAATAATAATAATATCATATCTATTTTTGTACAGTTTTGTCGATTACGTAGACAATAAAGTCATAACTACATTTTGCACTTTAAGGGAACGACGTGAAACCATCCTAATGTGTAAGTCGTTTGCTAAAAAGTATATCAAATGGTACAAATAAATATTACATGGCATAAATAGTGAAAATGAGTGTCTGCAAATGAAATATAAAACAATTATTGACATGAAATATAAAACTAATTTACATGTAATCAACACATTACATGAATATAAAACAATTATTGTTTAAGGCTAAAAAGCTGATTTTATAAGGACAAATATACAATTGATTAGACCTATAATTGTTATTTCTAATTTCATCCACAAATGGCATATTTACGAAAAAGTGTAATAAAATAAAAAAAAGCGCAAATAAATAGTGCAAGAAGCCTACACCATCATTATTTTCATATAATTGATTGCGATCTTATGTAATCCACCAAGTTTAAAAATAATTCAGTAGGGGTGAGAAAGCCTAAAAAGATTCGTTAAGAATATGTATTTTCCATAGTCGTTTCCATATTAGATTTGATAGATTTAGGGGTTTTATGTTTTTCCGTTATTTTCGTACAAAATTTTGAAGTCTTTCCATACGCGAGTATTTAAACAATTAATATAACAAAAATTTAAAATATCATCAACGTATAGGTTACAAATTTATGAAAGAAACTTTATTTAATGTCAGGAAATCGATTTCTTGACTGCTGCTAATCTGACGTAAGCAATTTTAATGTGATATATATATATATATATATATATATATATATACATATATATATATATATATATATATATATATAAATTTATATATATATAGGTGGTCAAGATAGACAGGTGGTCAGGTAAGGTTATAAAAGGTGTTAAGTTAGGTAAAAACAAAATATTATAATTTGCTAGTTTATACTTACAAATGAAAGCAGTAATTCATTAAAAGCAAAATAAAGTGTGATTACATTTATTTTTTTCCCCAGTACGTAACAACATAGTATAATGTTTTTAATTTATAGAAAGAAAATAATTTCAAAATTCTTTAAATATTGAAATATTAATAGCCGAAAGTGCAATAAATTTTGGTGGAATCATGGTATTTATCAATGTATTTTCATAGATTATAGTTACAAACGTAATTAATATATTTTATCAGATTACATAACTTTGCACTGGAATATGTCTACAATCCATATGTGAATTATCACGGGTTGTTTTTATGAGTAAGAGTAATACCCTTAGTTTTTCATCACAAAACGCCCAATATTGAGTGAGTTCCTTTTATAAACGGTTTGTTTTAACGAGAGCTGCTCTTACAAAGTAATTTAGCATTTTATCGTCATTCGGCAATAATAATTTTAATACTAATATGAATATTATTGGTAACTCTTTGACTGTCCCTGAATAAACTATAAAAAGTATTTATTAAACAAATTCAGAGCAAATTACACCTTGAATACGCTTTAACTGCGTCATTATTTATTTTTGTAATTTTTATTAACTTTAATCAAGTAATTTAATTAAATTAACTTTGAGTCTTTGTTTTCATTTTAATGTATACCTCGCCTAAAAAAAGCTTAGTAAAAATAACAACCTTATCAACAACTTCCTTGTTATCCTTAGATAAGCATGAAATTCTTGTATTAACTCTTCCAACCTAATCAGAAGTTGCTACTAATCTCTAAGCTTCAATCATAGTTTTGCATAATTGCAAATTTTCTATAAAATGGTAAGAAATTTTTTGTTGAAAACTGATAACTATTTAATTATCGTTTTCCATTTACCTCCATAAATTAATCATATCAATGAAAAATGAACAGGCAAGTAAAATTTTCATGCAGAAAAAACGATGCACATAAGAATTGTCACATTTACGTAAGCGAAAACTTGAAGATGAATAAGATGTACATTTCCATTTGGTATTTGGGTATTGGTGAAATCTTATGGGCCCTGTATACATTTTCACGCATCGCGGCACTTTCTTTCAGCAAACAAAGCCTTAACCCGATTGATATATTATACCTATCTATCGTCGACCATGTTACCGAAATATCCATGATGGCTCTTTTGTTTGCGACGTATACTTATAGTTTCCGATCAAAATAAAGCTTTCGGGGGAGCTTTCTATTTGAGATATGTCTCCATTTTGGTGAGAAACGTCTGTACATAATAGGATTTAAGATGTATTAGATTGATTACACGTACCCTTAAATTTATATCTTCACTTCACATTTTTTTAATGATGAAGTTTTTTTTCATATGAAAAGCTTTATAGTATTTACAATAAATAATGACTTTACTTGCAATGGTATAGGGGCATATTCGTTAGTTCTAAAAGAAAAATCCATTCATCCATACAATATAACTGACCTTGTGCACATTTTAACTGAATGTGAAAAAAATATTCATCAAGTATAATAATGAGAAAATTGCCATTATTCTTGCTATATAGAAGAAACGATGCCTCAATATATATATGCAATATAAAATTCTATTAGGTCTCTATCAGTATCTTATAGACAAAAAATTGTAACGTAAATATAAAGAAATTTTAAAAATATCAGTCAATGCTTATGTTGCCAATGTGCATGCTTTTTAAAAATCCACAAGCCACCTAAATAAATCCATAAAAGCGTATCAACGAATTTTCTGAGAACAATTTCTACCACCTGATTTAAATTGACTTTTCGTATTGTTAAAAATAGTTAAATTTAAAAAAAAGAAACTAGTTTTTCGGAGATCCGTCAGTAGAATTGGTAGTGGAGCCTTAAGGCAATCTGTTATGCCTCTCGTAGTCGCGTATTATCAGTAGCAGTGAGAAAAATCAATTAATTCGTTCCAGATGTTTGATTATAAGTTTTTACATCATCGTTTGTTATTCCCTATAACTAGTCTCTATTATAATTATTGTGCTCAATCCTATAAAAATGTAATGGATAATCGCCAAGAGTTCCCTTTTTACTTTGTTTCTAGTTTAGATACGGTTTCCTTTTGCCAATATAATTACTCTGACTCACTGTACGTGATCTTTATTTTGTTGCTGATAATAATTTGATTTGAACTTAAAAAAAATAATATTCAGAAGATCCTGCAGTAGAGTAGGCATTAAGGCAATCTGTTATGCCTACCGCAGTTGCGTATTATTAGTAGCAGTGAGAAACATTAATTAACTAGTTCCAGATATTTGATTATAAGTTTTCACAACATTGTTTTTTATTCACAATAACTAACCTATATTGTAATTATTGTGCCCAATCCCTGTGAAACTATAATGGATAATCGCTAAGAGCTCCTTTTTTACATTGTTTCGAGTTTAGACACGGTTTCCTTTTGCTGAATATAATTCCTTTGACTTACTTTATATGATCTTTATCTTGTTACAGATAATAATTTGATTTGAACCTTTTTTTTTACGTTTCAGAGCTGAGCGTTTCCTATCGGTGGACGATATGCTTACCGAACTGCGCGTTTCTTTTGGCTACTTGCTCAGATTACATAACATTGAACCATGAATATTATCCATAATATTAAACCATAAATGGTTCAAAATTATTTTTATTCTAATAACTATCCTCGTTGCTATAATAACAAATTAATTGCGCAACGTCACGGGCATCGAAAATGAACGCAACGTCACCCATAATAAGAGTGACGTGCGTCCACTTTGCTACAGTTATAATTTTCCATTCTATGGAGTATTAAATAAATAGAGTTGTTTTAAATATCAACCCAAGTACAGTCTCGAATTTTGAAGTTGTTTGGCTATGTCTCGAGGCGAAACAATGACTCCATAGAGCGTTTGGTGATCCAGGGAAGGGTGAAAGGAAACAGACCGCGTGGCGGATCGTCCGTGCGATGGGCTGATTAAATAAAAGCAACAGTTGGAGACCCTCTACATAAATACACTAGGATATCGGCCAATAGGTTAAAATAGCGAGAAATTATGAGGAGCGTCACATCGACCACCAATGATGATGTAGCCTCACCATGACCACGACCGCTCTGTCAAAAGCGACACGACTGAGAGAGAGATCGCTTAAATAATATCTTTAAATCGACCATAATTGTAAGAAAGATGTTAAATTAGATATGGATGCTATATCGACTATTATTATGCCTTGATTTATGTAAATGCCAGCTACTGACGCTTATCAACTTAATCTTCAGAGTTGTTCGAGTCGACCCAGATTTTTGTAATATTTGCTAAATCGTCTTTATAAAATAATCTCTTACAAAATATTTTTAAAAATCGTTTTATTTTCAGCCTTTAAAAAATTTTTGTTTCACTTCAATCACGAAAAATCACAAATTTCGTGGAATTTTTGGACAAAATTCACCCACAGGTGTCGTTATGTGGGACGGTATGTTATCGTGGTGCAAAATCTAAGAATTTCTCTTCCAAAAACCTTACTTTTCCAACGAATATTCTTTATCAAACGCACAAGAAATGCTCCTCCAGAACATATTTATCTCAAGACAGTGTCAGGTTAGCTAAAGAAAACATCATGCATTTAATTTTAGATTTTTACATATATATATATATATACTTACCTGCCTACTTATAGTCTAGTTGATATATGTCTTTGTATATTCCGGTACCTTTCCCTATACTAATGCTTAGTCACTTCATGCATTTGTTTATACTCGTACTTACTTTCTTATATACTCAGCTACTAGTATCTTAGTTGCATTTTTATATAATTGTTTATATTTACCTACCTATTTTCTTTGTCATTTTTTGCTCACATTAAGACAAAATGTCATGACTAATTTTGTTATTATATTATCTCCTATATCACTTAGTAGTTAATGGATTGTAATTCCGTAATTTGTTTTAATTCAATTGTGTAGTATTTTTATTTAAAAAGAATAAAAATTAGGATATGTAAAGTATATATATATATATATATATATATATTACATGCTATAATAGTAAACAATGAAATTTTATGAACCACTTTTAATTGCAGAGTTTATTAATTTGTGACTTAGTTCGTGCAACAGATCTACAGTTACGCACACCGTGGTTAATTTTCATGCGGTATCGGGCCCATTATCAAAACTATCGGTAAACTGTTATAAACAAACATTCAAATATTTTGGATATTGAGCTACCGGTCTAATAACCATGATGTAATTTGTCATAAGATATTGACAAGTATGATACACGAAGCAATAAAATACTTCAAATAGAAATTATAATTAACATTCAGCCATTATTGTATCGGTTTAATCATAACAAAATTGGATAAAAAGTATGAATCAATATAAAAGTGCCTTGTTTGTAACTGCAGTTAAAAGTTATCACAGTGGCTATTTGACAATAGAAACTTAATGAATCCGTTGTTGTCATGGCCAACAACATTCATCGCGCAACGATTGAAATTAAAATGGTCTGACTGACATCGGCCTTTAATCGCAATGATTTCGACGAAGATCGGAAAATCAAATCAGAGCGACCACACCCCACCCCTTTTACCCCGCCCACCCAATAAGTGAGACAGTCTCGACCCCTATCGTCCATCATGCAAGTTGAGCTTTATTGAAAGCTTTGCGTGTGGCGCTCCATAACATTTAAATTGATGAAAATAAATCGGCACTATCCGACAAGAATTTTATTATTTCCATATTAAATGATTTCGTCCAATACTTTAGAAAGAAAGAACAGTGGAATTTTAATAGCTGAATTACAAATATGCTGTCGTTCTCGTTTCTCTATGTCCACACGTAACAAGCGTAAATAATGTTCCAATGGTTCGTTATTGCAAAAAAGTTTTAAGAGAAAATTTAAAAAAAAATTGCTGTTATTTTTAGACATTGCGCGCTAAATATTCGAAGAACGTATTTTGATACTGACTTTTTTTCTATTTTTAAATGGAAAATTAAAAATTATATTTTGTTTGATATGGAGTCTGTCTTCAGAAAACTGAGACGAAATATAATTACTGAAAATTAAACTATGAAATTTCTTTTAAAATGTATTAAAATCTTCTAAGAAATTTTAAACGCAAATTATAAGAATAAATAAGAAGATTGCTAAATAAACAAAAAAAATTACGAAAACAACAGGTCTGAAGTAGAATTTCTACAATAGTTTTATATAATTTTACTAAACATTGTTAAAAACATCAGATTATAAAAAAAAACAAAAGATTAATCAATTGGCAGAGGGCTATAACCATTCGAGCTACAAATAAAATATATGTCATACGCGTTTGGAAATTTACTACCAATCCTACAACTGTATTGTTTATGTTACTCATTCTATAATTTCAGTACGGACAGTACATTTGGGAATATACTCATACAATGACTGACAAACATTCTGTAGAATGAACGTCATCCGCGGCAAGCTTCTGAAGTTGTTATTTCCAGGCTAAAGTACTGTTAAATTACCATACTTAAATAAAACTCTGCTGAAGTCTAATACACAATTCTTATTTACATATTGATATGTAGAGCACATGAAGAATGTATATTGAACGCATTCGAATTTACTACCAGTTCAGCTCAGAAAATTACTACCAGTCCTAGTCCTACTCATCCTCCTATCAAATCAAAATTACATCAGTCCTATCAACAGTAATTTACAATAAGGTATATTAAAGTAAAACGGTGCAAGTGCAGTAAAACGGATGTTCAATGCGAATAGCATTGAAGTTCAATATAATATCCTTAGTTTCCTACCAAATATCACACGGAAAATTTTATTTTTCACGAACATATGAGTGCACTTATAAAACACGAGACAGTTTATAAGGCAAATAATTATGAAAGATTTAAATAACACTTGGGTAATGCCTAGTCAAAAATAAGGATGTTTTTTTTGTTTTTGTTTCTTTTTACATTCAAGTTTCACAACCTAGTCATCAGCGCGGCGGTACAAAGCTATATTTGAACTGTAAAAATAAGATATACATATACAAATAAAGTTTTGAACTATTTATTCAATTAAACTGCTAAAATACAGTAAATTTTGACAATACAAAGTAAGTTTTGAACTGCTTATACAATTAACCAACTAAAGCTTATCTTACTATTTGAAATCCCTGCGTCATTGAGTTTCCTGATTCATCGCAAATGATCTAATTTTTCGTATTACAGGAATTCAGCGTGGCGTCTCCATCTCTCTGCCAATGTTGCTTTTTAAACCGATTGAGAGTGCAATTGAATTTTCTATCGTTTATAATAATCAAATTTGAATACTAAACTAAAAATCCTACACTCATAATTATAAGATACATGATTATAAGAGAATTTAAATTAATGTCTGTTTATTAGAAGCACTAGTTAATTTTTTTTACGCAACTTTTATTGATTTATTTATTTATTAGGTAGTAATATGTCTACAGTAACAAAGACTATACTGTTTTTTAATAATTAATATGTATTAATTATAAATGAAATATAGTAATTTTCATAGAATCGATAAAACAGGTGACTCCTAGATTTTATTTATTATTTTTGAAATTTTCTTCTATAATTTTAGAAAAAATTCGTTTCAACATATCGGTGTTCGGTTATATATATTGGTACTAAATGTGAATAAAGTTTGACGTGTTAAAAAATATCTTTATGTTATAATAATAAAAATGGTAAAATAATATTTATAAATTATCATTAGAAGAATAAGAGGACGAATATAATTAATATATTTTTTACATTTTTTTATGGGTTTACGCTAATGAGATTTAATGAAATTTATAGTATAGTATTAATAACAAACATAGCTTACCACTGTTGTGTTATAAAACCGCATGCAATAATAAAACTAAATTATATAAATTCGTTATAATAAAAAGGTACAACATTTTCATTTAGATTTACTAACTTATTTACCACAACTCAATGACACAGCGCTATCCTCTTTTTCGTTTTAACTGACAGACTTTAAGTCTTAATTTATTGCTTACTTTGAAATCTGATATCAAAAATTGGAACGTAATTAACAAGAGAAGAAAAGGAGCGGCTATGAGTCTTAATTATAGTCGTAACTAGGTGTGTTCCTCAGTGGGCCAAGTTTAATGGCCAATCAGTGAATGTAAATAACGGTTGGCCGCGTGCTTGCGAAATATTATCCTCAGTCGTTATTAGTGCGGAGCCTAAACTAGGTTACAATGGAGTACAAAGGTGACGTAAAGTTTATCTAGACTACCTTGTCATTTGTATGGTAACCTTGTACACTAATAACCTAATTAATGTAACCCATTAAGTATGACGCTTTTAAGGCCGCATAATTTCAAAAGAAAGAACGAAAATAGAAAGCTCATAAAGTGAGGTCGTGATTATCAGATTTCACTTGTTTTTTTACCAAAATTCAGATTCTTACTTATACTGTTAGTTTTTCTTTCTAGTGTTTTAACTACAAAAAATATAATCAAGCCCCTTTTCAAATTATCAAGTGATTAATTATATAAATCTACAGGTAACGATTAAATATTAGTTATAAGCTAATTTAAATCTATAGTACTAAAATGTTTATTTTTTAATACGAAATTCATTTGCAATATTACTAGTTCTATAATTAGCTGTATAGTTTAGTCACATGACCATATAAGCTTTGAACGCATATTATATTAAAAAGCTCTTAAATTAGAATTCCATTCAGAATTGAAATAGTTTCAGAATTATAATAATTTTCACTAAAATAAAATAAAAGTTAAAATTTAGTTTAACTGCCAATCAATATAATTAGGATTATTTCTTAAGAATCGACATAATTTAACTAAATATTTAATAAAACCGGCATAGAAACTAGCTGCCAAAATTCACACAATTAAACCTCATGTGACATCATTTATTAACAGTCAACTATTTTTAACCGACTTTAAAAAAGGAAGAATTCTTAATTCGTCCAAATATATTTTTTTATATATGTTCAGCGATAATTCTTTACCAAGTAGACCAAATTCGATGACTCTTTTTTTATTTGAAAGGGGGTAATTTAGTGGTGGTCCCATATAAATGTGATGATGATATGTTGATAAGATCCAAAAACGAACGATGAAAATCCTTAATTAATGGCAACAAATTAACTATGATCCTACATATTTTCTAGATATAGTAGTTACATTGTGAAAAACTACACCACTTAACAGGTCTGGGTCGGATGATGGGTTCTGGAGATGAACAATGGAATTCCATAGCGAATGTTAATAAACCAACCGTGATTAAAGATATTTCCTACTAGTAGTTGTTACTTTGCAAACTAACTACACCTTCGAGCAGGTCAAGGTATAATAATGATTTCTGGAGATGAACAATGGAACTCCTTAAGGGGTAGTTGTTACTTAGTTGGAGTAAATTAAGATACTTCCTGCTGGTAGTTTTTATTTTGCAAAATCTGATATTGGATTACGGATATGGAGAACGGAGCTCCTCAAGTGGTAGTTATGAACCTGATATTTGACTTCGGATATGGTGAACGAAACTCGTCAATGGCTAACAGCTAACCACTGGCGGCTATTACTATGGCTTTGTTTGTGTGCGTTGTTGATAACTTTAGACAAAGAAGAAATTATCTACATACCTACTAGCTTTTGTCCGTGACCCTTAATATATATACAATGTTCTAAGAATAAAGCTAATTCAATGTTAATTATGGTGTAATGTTTAATATCACGAAAAATAAAATATATTTTAAAAAAGCGACTTCAAAATAGTAGGTACCAAAAGTTTTGTGAGTATACAAGAATTTAAAGTTTAAAATTAATATTATAAAAAATAAATAACTTAGTTACTTATTGCGATATAGTTGGTAGCTATTTATAGTTAATTATTTACTTTTCAGTATCTACTTCTTTGAAGTCGGTTTCTTAAAAGACATTTTATGATAAAAGAATTCCATTAATTTATAATTATAACGCACGTAGTTATTAATCACTTGGAATATTATTTATAATATTTTAAACGGAATTTAATTTTCAATTCATTAAAATTGTTGTAATATTTATTTTCTTCTTCATGTTGTATTTGCAAAAACTTGGCAGAAATTTGATGTTTATATGCAGGTCCACATATAATATTAGCGATAAAAGACATAATTCGACACTGGTGATAACGTACCTCGTTGCCATTAATGCACATCTTTTTCAAACTTATATTTTGATGTGAAACATCTATAGGCGCAGGTATAAACCGGATCGTTGGCGTGGCGACGCTTGCCGTGGCGACGGGTCGCCATGTTATACTAAGGTGTATATATATATATATATATATATATATATATATATATAGTCTATATGTAGAGTGTACGGTGTGGCGACGTGTCGCCATGCGCAACCGACTACGCGACCCCCTCCTCACTCAGTTCGACGCTGTTGTTTACTACGGTATACATAACCTGTGCTTTATTATTTTTGTATTAATTGTAAATAATTGTTTATTAAATAAAGTACCATTTTCTGTAAGAAATTCGTAATACTTTATTTTTTCATTATGCTATATTTAGTTTCTGTAATAATCTTGTATTTTATGCATATTACTTGTACGAACACGATGTTTCACATCTGCCAGGCGTCCCGTGACGGCTCACTGTTTTTTAATTCATAAACTTTATGTTAAACAAGGGACAAATTTCTTAAAGAGAATTTGAGACAATAAGCTTGTCTTAGGCAGCGCCTGCTTCTATTTAACAGCGCAACGAGAAGAAAGTTTGATTTCATATATTTAATAATGCCATTCTGAATAGAGTCTGCACAAAGTAGGCATTTTCTAAAAGTTTTGTATACTTTGTTAATACTGACGAGGTTCTTATCGTGCTTGTTCAAAAAATTTTCTCCTATTTATTATATTATATATATATATATATATATATATATATATATATGTATGTATGTATGTATATATATATATGTATGTATGTATGTATATATATATATATATATATATATATATATATATATATATATATAAATACTCATTATCTCCAATGTAATTCGTGCATTTTGAAGTTTTACTTCTTCAGGCGCGTTGTGAAAAAATGATGAGAGTGAATTTTTACGAACGCGATAAAAATTTGAGACAATGAAGTTGCTCATTATGCAACATAAAATCTATAGGAAATCGCTACTATGAAGTTGCTCACTAAAAACATATTTGCATAATTTATTTGACAGATGAGTGGTCCACCATTTTATTTTTCTGCTGGCTTTCTATGGTATACCATAAATTATTATTTTATAATTTATTAAATACTTAAAATTAGTAAATAATAATACATTTTGCAGCATATTTATTTATTCATTATTAATTAAAGTGTGCTTAGATTGTTTTATTAAATTTAATCATGAATTATACACAGGTGTTTATATTAAATTTAATGCGGATTAGTCATTTAAAATTTTAAAATATTTAAATTAAATTTTAAAACTAATTTATTTAAATAAATATGTAATAAAAACAATCATTAATATAAAATAATAATATTATGTTAACCTCTAAAATTAATATTATATTAATATCCTAATCGACTAAATAAGTAATCAAATGACCAAAAGAAAATTGAAAAAATTTAATTCTGAATATGTAGTTTCTTTCAATGTCTTTTCTATAAGACATCAGCTCCCTACGTCAATTGTATTGTATGTTGTGTCATATATATATATATATATATATATATATATATATATATATATATATATATATATATATGACAGACCCTTAATTATAATGATAGGACACTACTTTTTCTAGGTCAAATAAATGTCCTACTTTTTATTGTAAGCTTAATTTTTTTTGACGTGTGTCCAATTCGACCTAAGAGAATTTTTTTTTGTCAAAATGTTTGGTCAAAATTTTGTATATCGATTTATATAATGTCATTTTTAATAAAACCACTGTACCACAGAAATAGAAATGTAATACGATTGAAATACGATTAAAATCCAAATATTATATTTTTGATACATAGGATAAAACGTAAGAAAATAAGGTTTAAAACAATAAACTCTACAGTCATTTTTTTACGCCACATGAATATCCGAAATTTTTAGTAATGTGTTGGAATTTGCATTTTTTGGATGTTTTTTAAATTTTTTTCACTCTTTTTAAGTTACAAATATTATACTGACCAATATGCATCATACATTCTATCTACATGAAATTTTATGAGTAAAATGTCTAAATGACAGCCTCAAGTTACATTAAAATGCACAATTAAAAGAAATACATGATGTACATGATGTAGAATTATTTCTACTTTCTTTAAGTTCTTTACCACGATCTAGGTTTCGTTGTATTATAACATCTTCAGGTGGGCTATTAGCAAATATGTATCTTTGCTAATAGCCCACTTGAAGGTATTGTAATAGAACGAAACCTAGATCGCGGTAAAGAACTTAAAGAAAGTAGAAATAATACTAAATCACGTAGTTTTATTTAATTGTGAATAATGCATTTCTACATAATTAACGCCCAATATATTCAATATATCAAAATGTTTGAAACATTTTGATACAAAATTTAAAAAAATTATTTCGGTTAAATTTGATTTTTTTGGCAAAAATGCACACTACGACACGACTGGAGACGTGAGTACCTTAAATATCGCGAATATTAATAAATTCGGGGTTCAACAAATATTACCTTTAATTAACATGACTTCTTTCGATGCGCATTGAAATAATTCTAATTATAGAATCCTTAAATGGTCATCATTTTAGCATATAGTTGTTACAAAAACGTACTCTATGTGTATATTTCTAATTCTATATTTACAGCTATTATATAATTTAAATTACTATAAGAATACCTAATAAAGTCTGAAAGGTGATAAAATGATGAAATATGTTGAAGCGGTGTTACTGACTGTGGAACTCTTTTTTATGCACTTATATTACTCGAAGTCGTTTAAAATGCTTCCTTAAACTAGTACATATAAAGAAACACTAAAAATATCCATTTGGTAATTGCAAAGGTCTTTTGCTTTCTTTTTATAAGTCATTATATTGTCTTTCTCATTATAATTCTATAATTGTTTACATAGGATGCATATCCCTACGTATGGGATACGGTTCATAAGTTTCCTTAGAACCTGTAGATTGGAGTTGATAAAATTTTGTATAATATAAATTTTATTTAACAAGACTAGTATAAAGAAATATTCTGTATCTTAAGTAAATACTTTGTAAACTATGCTATGCAATAAAAATGAAAATCCCGTAAAAATTTCTTCAGATAAATCAAACACCTATAAAACCTTTTCTTGTAGGGATTCTCATCAATCGTCAAAATTAGTAAATTTACGCCAAATCTGTTACATTAAGAAGTGAGGTATCGTCAATTTTACTGGACATAATGAAATGTCAATTTAAATAAGAAATTATGATCTTCCAATATTCTAATTCATGAAAATTCCCTTTGTTAAGCACCAGATGTCTACTAAAAGAAGCGTGACCCATTTTCATTCTTTTTTTATTAAACACAGTCCAGTACCAGTACCCTTCTAAAGTAACTGGGATCCAGGTGAGGGAAAAAATTGGACTACACTTTTTTAAGGATACTTTAAAAATAAATGAAAGACAATATTTAGTAAAGTTTTAATATTGAAATGAACCTCCATGTAGTAAATTTGTTTTAATAACTTTCACAATTAAATGAAACTACGTGATGTAGTATTATTTCTACTTTCTTTAATTTCTTTACCACGACCTAGATCTTTGCTAATATCCCACCTGAAGATGTTGTAATACAACGAAACCTAGGTCGTGGTAACGAAATTAAAGAAAGCAGAAATAATACTACATCACGTAGTTTCATTTAATTGTAAATAATGAATTTCTACAAAATTAACGCCAAATATATTCAATATTTAATAACTTTGAAATATATACGAACACAAGTATATTTAGGGCTCCTTTAAATTTTTCTTTGGCCGACACCTCGTTAAGGGAACCAGATAATATTATATTCTTGTATATTAACAATCATGCGGAAAACGTGACAAAACAATTATTAAGACTACTTTTGTAATAAGAGAGACAGTTCGTCCGACATTTTTAATATTTAAAATTATTGCAGTACTTGTCTTGATGTGCCGTTACCGTAAACCTAATAATCGCTGGACGCGTAGTAAAGCAAATGCAATGGTGTCGTAGGAAGCTAATGATGTCTTAATTAGTGGGGTAAAGAGGAACGTGCTTATTATGGATTAATTCGTGCCGCCAATATGTATTGTTCAAGAAGCACATAATTTGTGAGCCACGTATCAATCACAGATAGTGGTTAACAAAACCATTGTAATACCTATAAATAATTCTCGATAATATTCAATGTGTACAATTTTGTTTAGTCCTAATGTAAATTTACATATAAAAAATCATTTAGCCTATGATAGATGAAATATATATGAATTGTAAGCAGTTTTATTTAATGACATATTACTTTAATTGGAATAATTACGTACACACAGTGTTCTTCTTTCAGTTCAATCCATAATTTGTAGGTCAGTTCTATTTATACATTATATTAGAATGTTACTAATTTATAGATGATTCCTAATTAATAAGTGAAATTATTTATGTATGGATCAATCATTGCCAGAAAAAATAGAATTAAAATGATATATTTTTTGCGTAGACGAATGTAGATAATTCTTATATTAAAAATTGTTTCATAAAATTTGGTATATATGACAAGTCATTGCTGTGATGTGTTGTATTGGTCAAAAGGTGTACGGCCTTTGAGGGCAAGCGCACCGCGGGAATTTGGATTCCCGGTCGCTGAGCGGGAGCGGGACTGAACTAGTATTTTGGTTGGCTGCAAGAAATTGCACTCGTAGCAATAAGTTTGCCGTATATGTAAATTGTATACATTAAAGTATAAAATGGAAATTTTACGTAAGTAAAACATTTTAAAAAATGGTATCTAGTCGATATATCAAGTATATACATATCACACAAATGATTCCTACATTTCATTTGGCACCGACTCAAAAATCTCTAGCAATAGCAGTATTTCGCTATTATTAGGTTCGGAAGCGATGTTGAACTGCTAAAATTCCAATTGAGTACTCGCATTTTTATAATTTTGTACTTTTCATTGCGCCTCTTATTCGGTGTTAACTAAATTCGTTTCAATTCCCTGGTAAACATGTTGTATTTTTCAATTTTCGATACCTTTGATATCCTATGTTAATATTAATGCCACGAACTTACAATGGCTTCAAATGTTTGCCACATTAATTACACACATACACCCAGGTTTACATTTACCTACACACACACATACAGACTGTAAATCACATTCAGCGTAGTCAGTGCTTTAAGTCTTTATACACCTTTACATACACACACACACATATATATATATATATATATATATATATGTATATGTACATATATATGTATATATATATATATATATATATATATATATATATGTATATGTGCACATATATATATACATATTTACTTACTTGTCGAGCTAACAAATAATACCTAAGTTGCGTCATGCCTTTATATATATTCATGCACTTACCTACCTATCTATTTTCTTATTTTGTTTCTTACATAAATATAAATGAAAAAGTCCATACTCTATAAATTTACTCCTCAACAGTGAAAAGTTCCTGTTACCACCCCCCGGCTCCATCATTATAATTTGATTTTGTTAAAGGGAAAATTGATGTCGCCCATGGTCGTGTCAAAGCTTGTCTTTATTTTATTAGGCAAAAGCAAAGTAATGATTAAATCTATAATACCCAAACTCGAACACCGTACCTACGCAGAAATCGTTGGGGAATTCCTTTGGGAATCAAGAGTGTACTTTCAATTTGCACGCTCAAATTCGGACAATTTTTTGTAATATAACAATGGGATGATTCAAATAAAAAATAATCATACAATTTGATTAATACCGAACATATCAGTTAACATACACTGAACAGGTTCCAGTACTGCAACATCAAGCTGAGTAATTATAATCAGGAGTTCAATGACAGAGTCTCTGTTTAAGACCCACAATACTAATATAAAAACGGGAGGTCAGCAAATCTCATGATTTAAACAGGTAGTACCCCCCGCCATGAGAACTGAAGAAAAGGGACCCAGAATTTACGTCAATAACACTTATTTAAAAGCAGCAGATCCTTAAGTTGGGTATTTAAGCAGAAAGCATCCCTAAAGCGTCAAGACAGAGGAATTGGAACCTGAAGTTTATTAGTGAGACTCTACTAGAGATTTAAAATGCAATGCATCGTCAAATCTCACGGTTTATGCAGGAATAGGCACTACACGTGCAGAATCAGGACTGAGAATTATTTAGATCGACAGTACTATTTCAAAACCAGAAGCATCAGGACTGATGAATTGGAACCCTTCGGATTTCAAGCCGTTAATCCTGATGAGTCAGTCCTTTTTCAGGGCAGTCTCTACTTGAGACTCATAAGACTAATTTAAAAATAGTAGATCCTTAAGTATTACGGTTTAGATTTACAGTACACCTCCAGCATCATAAATGAGATTTTGGAATATCGAATTCATTGAAAGCGTCTCTGCTTAAAATCCATAATAGTAACTTGAAAACAGATCCTCGAGTCTCAAGATTTAAGAAGGCAGTACCCCTACAACGTCAATACTGATTAGTGGGAACTAGAAGTTTAGTTGCAGAGCCTCTGATTGAGATTCATAATGCTAATTTTAAAAAAGCCAACTTTTAAATCTCACGGTTTAAGCAGGCAGTTCTTCTGCAGCATCAGGGCTGAGAAGTTGCAACCCAGAGGTTAATGACAGAGTCTCTGCTTGAGATCTAATATCCAATTTTTAAAACAGCAGATCCACAAGTCTTACACTTTAGGAGGGAAGTATCCCTGCAGCATCAAGGCTGAGCAGTCGGAACAATGAGTTTAATGAAAGAGTCTGAATCCGAATTTGACACCCACAAAACTAATATAAAAATGGCAGACCTTCAAGTCTCACAGTGTAGGCAATCAGTTCACCTGCAGCCTCAAATTTATGTATAAATTTTGACAGATGGCTGAACACGTTTGCCCAGCCATCCATCAGTATATCTATCATTCAGAGATGAACGGAGTTAATCCTTATCGTTTGGATACTTCGGAAAACTATGAATATGAGATCTATGTTCAAGAATTGTGCACCACTAGCAGAATTCCAATTAAAATAGTTGCCTTCTTGACATTTTTAGTCATAAATAGCTAACTATAAATACCTCTTTTCCAATTGAAATAACTGAGCTTTTAATCTAAGTAAATGCTTGTTATATAAATATGTCTCCAAGAAATCACACCATAACATCGTATAATTAAATTTGCATTATATAGTTGGCAGAAAATAGATATTATCGGTGTAGTGCCTACCCCGGTATATGCTTAATTAATATTGTCAAACACACTTCAATTCGTACTATAAAATAAATGTTAATATTTGAATATATGTATAATATAATGTTAAAATGATATATTTAAAAATAAAAGGTCTTACAGTATTTTCTTCATCTTCATATCCCTCTATATCTTCTGTATCAATATATCGAACAATTCGGTATTGATTGTCCCAATGTTCTCTGGTTAGAAATCTGTACGCAACTGAAATGTCAAATTTTAATGAAATTGCTCAATGGTCTAATTAAATTTGCACTCAGCTCATGGGGTTGTATAAGAAGTTATTCGATCTATGGACATTATATACCAGACTAGACTATCTTTGGTAATAGCTCACCTGAAGATGTTGTAATACAACGAAACCTAGGTCGTGGTAAAGAACTTAAAGAAAGTGGAAATAATACTACATCACGTAGTTTTATTTAATTGTGTACCCGACTAGGTTAGATATTAAGTCGTTTCCACATATTTAGTGTATTTTATCTATACAACATATCTACCGCACTACACCCATAGTATCCCAGTATGACGGCGCAATCTTGATAAAAAGTTGTTATCAAACGTCTAAAAGGCTTACGGTTTTCAAAATATTTAGTTCATAAGTAATCACCCTCAGATAGTTTCTTGGTTGCAATGACTATAAATGAAGGCATTTTCATATTTGGTTTTTGTGTAGTATTTTTGAATAGTAATGTTGTTTAATGTTGAAGAGGGTTTTGGAGTAATTAGTGTAATTTTATTAAGTAAAATCATTTTACTTAATTGCTTTCTAAAAATTTGAGTTTTTGTAGCGTAAAAAAGTATCAAGATCTGGGTTGGTAAATATTTAAAAAAAAAAATTAATAACTTATGAGATGTGGTCAAATTTCTAGTACACATAAATCAATAATTTTTTTTCAATAAATAACAAATATTTATTTTTTTTCAATAATAATTTCAATATTTTAACTAAATGAGCAATTTTGTTAATATGAATTCAAAATTGTTTTTATATCATCAAACGCAAGTATAGCATTCTTTTACGCCGGAAGAGTGGACACAATAAATTTTTTTTTTAAATTTCAGTGGTTTTTCAAAAATTCCAATATTCAAAAATGTTATCCATGAATATAATAAGAAAATTTCTTCTTTTTGGCTAATTCATGTAAAAAATGGAGTTGTAGGTCCTAAAAAAGATATTCCATTTTCTGAGAGAGTGTGGTCCTTTCTTTTATGTAATTGATTGAGAAGTTTTCATAGGACACCTGCGTACATATTTTTAGTTTACAAGCAATATTCGTATCAACGTAATATAACATTCACAAAGTAATGATTACTCAGAAGATATTTATAATGAATTAAAAATTAGGCAAAGAAAGTAATTGGACATAGAATCCAGATCTTTCATTTATGCCTTTCTAAATTAATTGTTTCTAAAATTAAAGTCATTTGTATATTAGTTTTTGAAAATAAAACCGGTGAAATGAATAGACTTCCAATTGTATCACACGATGTTTTACACCAAAAATATATGTGATTCATTTTTATCTATATAATTCCAATAAGAACCAGACAGAACTTAAAACACGTATTTTCCATTTATCTTCCCCGTAAACAGAGAATTAAACATTTATTTCACTACAATTTTCATAACAATTCTCATATGTATATTATGCAAAGAAAATAATACAAACAAGATAGTGCGTTAAATATATAAAAACTAATTTTTATCATTTTTTACTTAAGATTTATTAAAAGTGATATATTTTTTAAATAGATTTGACGAATTTGTATCTTCTTTTAATGATGCAAATAATTGAAAAATGGATACATATTTTCAAAAAATTAAAGACATTGAAAAAATGCTCAGTATCGTGTCATGCCTTGTGGAAAGTTATGCATGAAAATGCTAATGTATAAATATGCTGTTTTTTATTATATTCCTACGTGAGGTGCAAGATATTCGGATAATTAATTTACGGAAATGTCAGTTAATTGTCGGTTGATTTCACAATTAACCGACGTTTCCGTAAACTTGCATATATTCGATTCAAAATCTTTTCGGGAAATTTTTAATTTTTATATTTAAGAAAGATGTAACTAAATTACATTTTTATAATTTTTAATAAATCAAACACCCTGAACACTAGCTGATAAAAGATGAAAATTATAAAGTTTCCAAAATCGATATAATGAAAACATTTAATGGTAAATAGTGTCAGTCCTAGATTAGGTATCTATGTCAATGAGAGAAAACATGAAACTGTAAAATAATTTTGATCAATTGAATTATATATCGCATTTCATACCTACCTATTCTTCAACTGCATCATATATTGTATAATGAACTTATCTATTCACGAAAAGTTCGCCACATCGGAAAAGTTTCCAAACAAAATGTACTTTGACGAGATTACTTGTATCACGAACCGAACAAATAATGAATTACGTTAATATCTACAGAAAACATTCTCAAACAGAAACATGAAACTAATTTCAGATGGTTAAAGCTCACAATCGTTCACCAAATAATAGTTCAACAAATAACACTTTCGTACCTTTTATCCCATTCACAGATCGCATTTATATCGGAGGAACACTCATGAAATGGGAGGGAAACCAAATCGACAGTTGTTTTTTGCGATTTATTCCAATCTTACGCATACTTGCAAACTTGAAGCATACTTCAATGGCGTTGATAGGAATAGCAAATATGTTTTAAGTTTGCGCACCAGATTGCGTCAAACCTATGCATTTCAGAACATTCCTTATTTTTTTCAAAACATTATTACTTTATGATTATATTTTGCATTACTTGATTTTGTAGACTTGGCAATAATGAAACTAGCATCTATATTTTTGCCCCAATCCTAGATTTGAGTACAGATATTTTGATGGAATTTAAATAATACCTTCTATTTTCAGGCTCGTGGCGTCATATGAGAATATTGTCTGTGTGGTATAGATATTGTTAGTTATATTATTTCATATAAGATATCTAGTATACTTTGGACTAATTATTTCGTTTTATTTTCGAATAATTTCCTTTTAATTTAAACCGAAATAAAGAAAACAAAGTGAAGAATAAGCGGATCGGTTATAATCGTTATGTATTAAAAGTAGTACTTATCCTGGTTCACAGTATGACAATCAAATATAATAAAAAATAACCCCTCATACCCGAAAATAACTCCTCCATCCTTCACATCCACAGCGCACTCTAATCAATGACTACTCCTTTAACAATTCCATTCGCGTTTGTCTTTATGACAAATTTTCCGCATGTAGCATAGATTAGTCTATGAAATCGATATCATTGAATTTTTTCAAACACAACAATTTTTTACTCAGAGCTCCAAATATTTTATCGCAATCGCCAAGATAAAATTAACTAAATTAGAACCTTATTCGATGACATATATATATATATATATATATATATATATATATATATATATATATATATATATATATACATACATATATATATATATATATACATATATATATATATATATATATATATATATATATATATATATATATATTTATACATGTATAAAGCAATTGCAGAAGTATATAAATGACCCATTCTCTCCGTTTCTATTTTTATTAGGTCTAATAAGTAATTTGTGGCTTTATACATGGAGCTTTCATGCATTTAACTGATGGAACCCTGAGTTAAAAAGTATTGCGTGAACATTACCACAATTATTTCAGCATCGCTAACAGTTAGATATGTGTGCAATATATTTATTTTAATATAATTAATTTTTAAGATAGTAATATGATTAATAAAATCTTTATGAGATCAGACAAAAGCTACTCTTTCACATTTTTATGAGATGTTTAAGATGAATTTATCTTAAAATATATTATTTTATTTTTCTTGCAACATTTACGACATTCCTACTTACAAAGTCGATTACTGGACGAAAAATATATATTTCAACTAATTTTTAATTACATTATGTAGTAATATATGTAGTTTATTTAAATTATTAACTACGTCCTAGGTTTCCTTGTATGACAACATCTTCAGGTGGGAAATTTGAAGAGATTAACTAGTAGAAACTTCAAAGAGAATTTAAATATTATACAAAACAATGTCAGAAGTGTGGTTTGAGCTGATTTTCCCAATTTTTACGTTAATACTTTTTATTATATTTTCGAAATTTAAACAATGTAACAATATTTAAGTGTGGTAATTAATTAAAGGAATGTTGTTTTTATTAATATATTTATTCAACGGCACGAGCATCTAATGGTTGGAACAAGGTTATATAACTGATTAGAAAAAAGAAAATAAAAAATAGGAGGTACAGATCGTAGTTAATAATTTAAATAAAGTAGATACAATACTACATTACGTAGTTTCATTTAGTTGTGAATAAAAATTAAGTGATAATGAATTTTTACAAAATTAACGCCAAATATATTCAATATATTTTCAAATTTTCATTTTGAAATGTACAAATAATATTTGTACTTATGTAAATATAAAAATAAAATCAGTTTTATATTTCCTAAAATATTTCATTTACTATCTTTGTCTTTGAAAAACTTGTCTGCATTTTCAATTCTAATAAAATTATTTCTACTCAAGAAAAAAGCGTAAACGTCTGTGATTAAATTGACTATCAACTTGGCAATAATGTACTTATGGGCCGTAAGATAATTAAATATGTATTTCTGAAAAGTGATAGAAATAAAAATTGAGAAATGCAGTAGAAGGAAAATTGTGAAAGGAATAAAACATTTTACTTGAAAGCTTAGGGCCTTTAACCTTTAAGTCGTTAGGTATACTGTAGCTATCTATGATCAGACGTAACGTTGAAGTACAGTTTATTAGTGAAACACGTTTACAGTTTCAGTTATTCGTAAAAATTAAGGTTTATGTGAAGAATTTTATTTTAAATTTGATTACCTAAAAACACTAATTTTATCCATCATATACTTAATACTTTTATTACGACAGAGGAAAAGTATGAGGACGGCTAACGAAATAAAATACCAGACAGCTCTTTTTATAAATGAAGTAACGAAATTTTATTATATTCTTTTCGATTTTACAACCATTTTATAAAGTTTAAGATAAAATGTGCAACGAAGTTTAGTAATTGTGCATATTAAACTTATAACAATTAAGAAACACCGATGTAAAGTTCAAACACTAATAAAGCAATCACTAAAACGCTTTACTTTTACAAATAACCAATAGAGCTTTAGTTTAACGTAATAAATATATCATCCAAAGTCAATCAATTCGACGGCTTCATTCATTTCCATTGCAAGTCTTTTGCTTTAATTTCTGAACGTGGAAATATAATAATTAATAGTAAAACATTTTAATTCATGTATATATTTCCAGAATTTATTTAAAGAAATGACAATTCACATAATATCTTTAAGGAATGGAGAACACGTCTCTGAAAGAACACGTCCGATTTTTTAATACCATATTTTTTATGAAATTAACCACTAAATATCTGTAGAGCTGCAGAGATTCAATAATAACAATAACTGATAGAAATATAAATCACGTAAAATTATTTTTGCTTATCCTACTCGAGTATCATATCTCCGATCTAGTCATAAAATCTACGTAGTTTATCCTGATTTCTAAAATAATATATAGAATTAATACCATGGGACACAAATGATCCATTATATATTTAAGTAAAACGAAATTTCACTTCCCAATCAATAGTCATTTCCTCTAATTTGGTGAAGCGAAACATCTCTTCTGACGTCATTTCTGTTAATATTCCAGAAGATTATTTTCTAGTTTACTTCTCAATCGCACTTAAAACATTAAATTTTTATGACTCATAACTAACCTCCCTTTATGACAAGAAAAATGTTTAAATTAATTTTTGTCCGTGCCACAAACTTGATGAGTAATAACTAAACAATGTTCATAAAAGTGTGCATTTAGTGCAGAGATACCAACCTTAACTAAGCTCCACCAAAATTTAAATAAATATACTAAAATCGTGCTATACAATAAAACTTAAAAATTTCATGAAAGACTAATGCGCTGCAAGTAGAACTGGTTTAACGCTGAATGTACCACAATATGATAGTCAATAGACAGATTTCATTGAATTCCTTAGAGTACAAAAGGTTAAGAAAAGACGTGGAATTTATGATTCTTGTATAAACTATATGTAAAATATTTTGAACCTTGATATTTCAATATGCTTATCTCAGAATAAATTGTGAACGTGTTCCTGTGTGTATATTTGTGTTTGTATGTCTGTGGGTGTATAGGTCATTCTTATTTCAAGGTATGTTTATGAAGTGCATTCAAATTTAAATATCATAATTTATTTCTATTATTTCACAATCCATTAAAAAAAATATCCATATAAAAATATATATTTTCTTCCATTAAAATAACAAGTTATGCTTCTTAATAGGGAATCTGACTGTCGTAGTCGAGTTCCTTCAAAAATAAACGTAAGCGTTTAGAAAACAAATTCGTAACAAATTTTGTCACTTGTCATAATTCTATAGTAACTTTTTGCGTGATTTATATACATAATTATCTTTGAACATGTTTTTCTAACTATTTTTCAATACATAAATTACATTTGTTAATATTACATTTAAATTCCTGCCACTATTAATAAAAATTACATAAAAGACGTAAATATTTTTTAAGTTTTGAAATAGATAGTTTTTTCCTTTGTGTATGGAGGCATTGATGGAATAAACTATTTTATCTCGACTTTTTCGTAATTTATTATAGAGTTATGACTAACAATTCAAGACTGAAATCCAAGTTTTTAATTCGAACATTACCGAATAGCCATAGGTATAGAATAGTTCTAGGTGATGTTGCTATTTATTTATACAATATATTATCTATTTTTGAATTTTATTCATCAAAACCTTCGATTTATACCCAGTTGTGTGGCCTTTTCGATTTATTTTTTTTAACGTTGGCTAAAATAGCGACTCTCAGTCGTCGTATTGCACGGGTCGTGACGTCACCTATCTTAGGGGATCTGGAAAGTTAAGATGATTGTAACTCTAGAGACGTACATTTGGAAACACTCATAAACATACATACATACATAGATTATTTGACTTTTAGTTACTTCATGCACATCTGAGATAAAAAACTGGCAAATTGAAAAATTCAGAGCTACGGTGACGGTAATGTAGCGGTAACACTTTTTGTGTATCGATGTGCGTCGTTACGTTTTTCATTCATTAGAGAAATAATTTCTTTTTAGTTAGTCGCAGACCTTGATATATGTGGAAATATTTTTTTTTCTAGTTAGTCTTGGACGCAAAAAGGCTTTTGGGAGATGAGAAAGGACCCACGAGAATAAAATAGGAGCCATTGCTTATATATATGTTTTGGTAAATGTTTTTCTGTTATATAATTATTAAAATATGTAGTTTCCTGTTTTTTTTATTTTGAGGAATTAAATGGCTGTGATATTTCCGAAAAAAATATTACCATAATTTATTTTCCATAAAATGATTTGACATTTTAAAATGTTTATCATATAAAACAATTAATTATATTTAAATGCGTTTTGATTCGTAATTGATTTTGTGTTTAATACAACTTACAGGGAATTAATGACTTAATTTAAAGGAGACTGATCACTGTTGACCCAATCAAGAGGGGGGGGGGGGGCTGATTTAATGCAATGTAAGGAAATATAGAAATAAAAAGGATTTCAGTTCTAGGGAATTACAATAAATTTAACACTAATGAGGTTTGTTTCTATTTAGGTAATATTAGAATAGTTTTAACCCCTGTCGAATTACAAATAATTTTAAAAGAAAAAGGTAAATATCTTGGAATGATTCGAAATATTTTAAATTTTAAACTTAAACGAAATAAGTTACTTAATGAAACAAACTGACGAGATAATTAATTTGAATCAAAATTGAAACCCGGGTTTTCTGGATTTTGTGATAAATTTAAATGTGACCCTTTTTTGAATTAGCGCATTAAAGATATTAACGCCACGCTACATATATATAGATATATATATATATATATATATATATATATATATATATATATATATATATATATATGTGTATGTCTGGACCGAAAAATATTTCTAGACTTTTACGTTGCCATAAGTGTCGTATTTTTAATGAAAATTTTTCGCAAATCATATTATCCCAAATCTGAAAAAAAATCAAAATCAACAAAATTCCGAAGGCAAAGAGAAATTCTTTATAGTCCGTCTGTTCCGCAGCCGCGTTTTACGACAATTCTATGTAACTTCTTCCGAAATTCAATCATAATTTTGTTGACACGTTTTATATTATTTTGCAAAATATAGATATAATCTCAATATATCTCCTTTGATATTCAGAGTAACAATATCTCATTATCATCAAAGATCTTCGTTCCGAATCTTGAAGCATAGGATTTATTTTTACCCTACCTTATTATTCCAAAAAACTCTCAATTACACTTCCAATTATTAGTAATATTTCAGTTTGCTACTTTCTATTTTCTGATATTAATTTTTCCTTGACTATTTTGATGTTATAAACATTGTTAAAAATTGAAACCGATAATAAACGAATCATAGAATATTATACAGTAATAGGAAAAGATTTCTCGTAATACCGTACATTAATAAAATTCCACACAAAACCATCTTCAAACAGGGTTATTTTAACGAAAGCTTTCCCAATAATACTGTTAACAGAATATTCGACCTATTCAACTATCTTCATAATAACACTGATGTGAAATTATTTTACGTAAAAATAACCCGAAATGGTTTTATGGATTACTTCTTAACTTAAATAACACTAAAAAATAATACATTACTATGTTACGTTTTGGAGCTATGAAAACGTAAAAGTTACTTCAAATAACAGAACATTAAATTCAAATAACCAATTGTAACAGGGTTACTTTACCAAAAGCTTTTCTAATAACACTGTTAACGGAATATTCGACCTATTCAGCTATCTCCATAATTGCACTGATGTGAAAGTTTTTACCTAAAAATAACGCAAAATGGGTTAATGGATTACTTCTTAACTTAAATAACACTATTAATAATACATGATTATGTTACGTCTTGGAATTATGAAAAAGTAAAAGTTACTTCAAAAGGCAGAAAATTAGATCATTCAATTAACAAATTGTACAAGAAACCTTTTCTTTTACAAATTGCCGTTTGCTTTTAAAGATTTTCTTCAAAACTGTTGCTTTAGCGAAAAGAAAAACAGATTAAATCGAGACCTTTGTCAAAGACGCGGGAAGAAGGGAAACGTCAAGTTTTATAAAAGGGAAAATTGTCCTCTTCCGATATTTAATTTGATGGAAATGTCGTCTGTCATGCACCAGATGTTAGCGAAAGAAGATGAGATATTTTTTTTCAATCATTTTGTTTTTCATTACGCTGCTAAAATAATGCAAATCGCTTTAACATTTAAAATCAGTTTTTAGTTAAATGTAAAAAAAGATACATAAAACATTTTACACAAATCTCTTGAACGAGCAATGAAAACTGACATAAAACAAAAATATAAAAAGTCTGTCTCCCTTGATTTCAATTTTTTATTTCAATTATTATAGAGAGTTGATCTGTAACCAATTTCTAGTCTATCTTTGAATATATATCTTTCGATTGATTTCTTGTCAAACAAATATTGTCTTGACCACTCTAATAGTAGATATGGAAGGTGAATAATCTTTATAAACCGTATATAGGTATTACTAGATCGTTTGGTGATTTTCATCCTTTGATAAAGAATTTAATTACAGCATGCTACTCAATTGTAAGCCTTTTAATTTTTTATCGCACGCAATATGTGTTGTGTGAACTATATCTAAAGGCAAATGAGATAATTTTGTAGTATTTATGTGAGCATTTAATAAGTCATTTCTAAACGAATGTAAAAAAATCAAAATTTAATTCAGTGAGTAGACTGGGAACTTTTGAGAATGCGTAGTACATCTAGTGGAGTAAAATATTTTGATCCTTTTATTTTGTGAAAGAAAATATAATTGGGCGTGTATTTTATTAAAATCCGAAGGGTCCGAATGGTTGGAAAAAAGTTATTAGTAAAAGTGATTAGTAATTTCTTTCAATCTGTTCTATAATACTATATAAATACCTATTACTTAATACTATATAAATACCTATTAGTATCAAATTCTATAACACTATATAAATACCTATTAGTTAATACTATATAAATACTTATATAAATACCTATCAGTATCAAATTCTATAACACTATATAAATACCTATTAGTTATTGCAACTCACATTAGATTATAACTAATAGACTTTTTGTTTCCTAATTTTTTCTTTTTATATAACTACAATATATTTCCTATAACGAAAACACCTCGTAATTTGGTATGCAAATAGATATTAACCCATAAAAAAATAAAATATCAAAATTGTAATTTATAATGTGTGAAGGGTATAAAATAGTCATTCCTTATGATAAGAGGATTTCATTTTAGAGAAATGGAAGTTGCCTCAAAAACGAAGAAAAGAACTGGTCGACCATAGGTTTATGTGCATGTTTAGTGCAATGTTTACATGCCAATGAAATCAATAATTGCAAACGATGAAAAAATAAGTATTGTAAAAGAAGTTAATGAAAAGGAACCCCTGATGTATAATTTCAGGATTTTAATATATAAATATTAACAAACCATAGGATTATATGGAGACTCTATGGTTAGAAGTAATTGCATTATTTTTTTTTATTTCATAAAAATTCTGGGAAAACTTCTGTGTCATCTTAAAAATAATCTAAATCGACTTATGAGATGAGACATGAACTAAATATTTTGCTAATAAAAAAATGTACAAGAAAAGTCTGGCACAGATGTATTAATTTATTTCAACTTTTTGATGCTGAAAGTACATAGGCATTTTAATGAATACAACATTGGCAAGTTATGTAATGTTCAAAGATAACAGAACTAAAAAGTATAGTGATTAAATTTATGTATTCGAGTATGAGTGTTGAAGTTCCGTCCGATTTTGTGTCCATGCAACTTTAATTTTTTTCCGTGTTTATATATATATATATATATATATATATATATATATATATATATATATATGTGTGTGTGTATATATATATATATATATATATATATATATATATGTATATATATAGTTTTGCCTTTTGCATTTTGTAGGGGATTAATTATACATTAATTTTCAATGAAAAATTATACATGTTTTAAATTGTCCATCAATACAGAAACATGTTCAATAACTTTGTTTGAAATATTGAATATATTTGGCATTAATTTTATGGAAATTCATTATTGATAATTAAATTAAACTACGTGATGTAGTATTATTTCTACTTTCATTAAGTTCTTTACCACGACCTAGGTTTTGTTGTATTAATTAATCAACAAATTATTTCAACATCTTCAGGTGGGCTATTAGTAAAGATTGCTAATCTTTGCCAATAGCCCAGGACCTGAAGATCTTGTAATACAACAAAACCTAGGTCGTGGTAAAGAACTTATAAAAGTAGAAATAATACTACATCATGTAGTTTCATTTAATTACCAACTTTGTTTCACTTAGTGGCAGAAAATCGGTACCATTATCAACTAAACTATTCAACTATTATCAACTAAACTATTCAACTATAACATCAACTATTATCAACTAAAATTTACACGGATAGTTTCTTGTTCTTAGGTTTCATATATTTGAACTTTGCATTACATATAACTTAACTCACCAAAATCGCATGAAGTTACAGTGGTTTTCTCTAAACTTTGAGCTTGTACGATTAATAAAGTTACTGAACGGGCAAAGTGGATTAGAGAATAATTTTGTAACCATAATAACCCTAATGGATTAATCGTAAGGCAAGCAACTCACAGTATAAACTAAATAAAGTATTTAAACAAAAGGTTAGTGAACTCAATCTAATCAAAGCACAAGTGTTAGAAGTAATAATATCAGACAGTATAGAGATAATGTGTGGAATATTTATTTTAGACAGTGTCCATTACTCAAATTTAATTTAATTTCTTAATAAAAAATCGAATAACTTTTAGAGAAATTCGGTAAGGTACATGTCAAATATTATATATTTATATATATACATATATATATATATATATATATATATATATATATATATATATATGTGTGTGTGTGTGTGTGTGTGTATGTATATAAGGTAAGATGCGAACATTTTGCGGAAATTTTACTTAGCAGTGGTTACTAAATTCATAATGTATTATTCACAACAGTAGCTACTTGATGTAGATGCAATTATGCTGTTCATGGTAAACTTCAGGTAAATCTCTGGTAACTATGTTTTTCATAATACACACTAATAAGTTAATAAAAACTTATTAGTGTGGCGTGGCAAAATTGCAGAAACAGACGACTAATCATAATTTCGATGCCCGTTTGTCCATTCATTTGCCACAGGCGCATTTGATTTAGTGAGATTATTTATTGGTAAATCGGGGAGTAAAAAAATCTTTCAAGGTTATCGTGTAGGGTGTAAATGAAAAGTTATTGAAGCACAAATTCAACAATATATATCAAATAATTTTATGAATTTATTTAAAAATTTTTCGGGAAAAACCCTTAAAAATTGCTGTCCCAAACCCATGTTACTGAATGGAATACACAGAAAAATATGGAGAAAATTATGAATATCGATAATTAAGTATAAATTGAACCAAAATAGTCAAAATTGAAAAATTCTAGCGCATTCAATTGATATAAAAATATATTTGTTCACTTTCTTATAACTGCTAAACCATCGGTTTTACCTTTCCAATCCCCAATCCATAATAATATGATTTCCCAATCTATAATTTCGCTCCCCGATCCATAATACGGCATAGGCGCGGCCACAGATGAGTGCCTTTTATATTTAATGTGGGTAGAGGCACAAGACATTAATTGACTTGACCCGTTTTTTGTAGTCATTGTCAGTCATATTTTTTTTTGATAACTTTAAATTCTCTATATTTTTCATACTTCATTGGCCTCTACTAGAATTTTAATGTGAACAATTGAAGTATATGCGGGTTGAGAAAAATAATTATTATTTAATCCTTATAACTTGCTTTTTCAATTTATTTCCACAATGGTATACTTGTAGTATATAGGTTGTCCCTACATCAGTGGTCCAATCAAAAGTTATTGGTAAATAACCTCCTGAGCAACCGACCTAAAACAAAACAGGGTTATGCAGAAGTATATAGTTTAGAAATTATTCATTATTTTCGAGATATCTACATATTTATATCTTGACTCACATTGATTGATTCTGCATCGAGAATATGCAACTGATAGTCATGGAATTTAGTAGAAACATGGCTTGTTCATGTGGCTGTAGAATAGACTCTCACTTTATACCAAAACCTTAGAAAAATTCTGAAATCTCAATAATATCTTATAGAATGCGGAATTCTAAAAAATTTGCCAAACTTAATCCAACATCTACTGGGTAAAAAAAATTTAATAAAGGTGACATGCAAAAAATTACATCGAAAATTCAAAATGCATCGGAACTTTTCAAAAGTTACGTTTTCTTGCAATGGCACAGAAAAAGTAAAAAATAATTATGATTCCTTTTTTATGATGGTACTTATAAATCTAAGAGTTTTCGGTTGTAAACAGAGGACGAAATTTACAAGTACAATTTAAAAACATTAGAATGAGTGTAACACAATACTCGAGGGAGAAAGAAAAAAAATTAGTTATAAGTTGAATGGATCCCATGAAAAAAAACGATATAACAATTTAGTTAATATCTTTATGACCTCGAATTTAACTATTTTTATAGGAGTTATTAAGAAAATAAAAAATAGCAATGATTTTATATAATAGTTTTGCACAGCTTGTATTTTATTTTTGACAATTTAAACCAATGGAGAATAAGTTTGTAAAATTAAATTTTACAATATAAGAAAATATTTTCTGAAATGAGGATTAGAGCTTTTTTGCCAACTTAAAATATCAATAATACAAGGTAATAAACCATAATTTTGTGTTAGTAACAAAAATGTTATTAAACGAGTAGAAATCTGTTCTATCACGCTAATAAGATAACTCCTAAGCCACTATGAAATATTTATTGCATGGTGTATTGCAGAGGTCAAATATTTAAAAAAATAAAAAAGAATATCTCATTTTTAAACGCAAATATTGATACGAATATTAGAAATATTTGAAAATAAATGTTTTGTTTTTGTTATTTCTGTATACAAATATTACCATTAGTAGTCACTGTTGTACTGAGTAGTGATCCTACAATAAAACAATTAAAATATTAATCAAACTGAAACACTATTTAAACCACGCACAGTATATTCACATTGGACTTTCTACGTAGTTAGTTTAACTTTACTTGTATAGATATATACAGAACTCACAAGATTTTACCGATCCATAAAGCGTCCAACGCGCTCATCAAACAGGAGGGTATATACAACGTGTTGGTGTATGTATGTGGATACATGTACACAGGCTGCGCCAATCTGGTATCAGAGCAGTATATATATATATATATATATATATATATATATATATATATATATATATATATATATATATATATATACACATATATGCTGTTAATATTAGCATATGGGTGTCGTGGACCCATAATATTTCCCTCTACCAAAAATCGCTCAATGTGGCTAAGAAATTTTCTCTTCAAAAAATCTGAGGTAGGTCCGGATTAAGTACTTTTTTGTTATTGGAAATGCAAACTTTTAGCAGCTGGTAACCATATTTCGCTACTACTAAACGACGGTGACGTGCTGTTACAAAGGTCGGTAAGGCTCGCCGGCCGACGCCGCCAATTTTCTCAGCAGTCGCAATCGCAGCCGACGACAACGTTGGCCAGGTGGACTTTTAGCGTAAATTATAAGAGAACAGATGAACGACAGGTAGATAGAAAGTCAATTTTCAAATATAAAAACTTAAGTCTAACTTTAGTTAAAACCAGAGAGAGCTGTTTTTAGATACTTTAGACTTAAAATTAAGCCACAAATTGACACTTGACTTTTCCTTTTAAAAGCACCTCTAAACTTGAAGTTATAAATTATTAACTTTTCTGATTTTACTTTGTTACCGCCTGTAGATTAATTCCACTAGCCTAAAAATTTTCCAGTTCTAATTCGATTAATTGTTCTTTCTTTTTCACAGAACATAAGGGTAAATTTTACGATGACGTAACTCAAAAGTGGAACGGATTTTCGAGCTTGAAAACCGTTTTGTTTATTCCAATTAATCCTATCAAATAAACAACACTGTTTAAAAAAAAATTGAACCAACTACAAACAAGCACCAAATGATACTAATAGTATAAAATGACGAAAATACTAGTACTTAGTTATTTTCCAAATGCTCGTATTTTCATTATATTCCAATTGATTTGAACGTCGTCGTATAATAATATCTACATCCGTTCAGACATTTCCCATATCTTCATCCGTTCATAAATATTCATGAATACTTTTAAGATTGTATTTACGATTATCAAAATATCAGAATACGAAAAGACTTATCTGATTGTAGAAATCGATATACCTTCAGAAACATAATGAAAACCGCCTACATAAGCAGTGTGGGTAGTTTCGAAACTGTCAACTAGGATCAACATGAAGGGGAACGAAAATGGTTTTGTCCGATAAGTGCTGATTACATTTATAAAACTCAAAAATATTAATTTAGATAATTTAGAGGGGAGGGGGAAGGGCAAATTAAATACTCGAACTTTTTTTTAATTCCATAAATAATGTTCAATATCGTTTGATAGGGTCTCAAAATACATTTTTCATAACTTTAGGTATTACATCTTAAGAGGCATACTGAGAATTGTGCTAAAAATATCTTCATTTCCCTCCTTATTAAATCACTAACCCAAAATACAGGGCTTAGAAATCATGTGACGTATAAACTTGAAATTTGGCATCTTTTGCACTAGTTAATCTTTTAAAATATTTATATAAAAACTAAATGGGGCAGGGGAATAAATAAAAATCTTAATATTTTGTTAAAGAAATATATCATGGAGGATATCATTTGAAAGGGCTTGTTATGAACAATTCAAAATGTTTTTTGTGTTTATAACTGAGAAGATATTAAAAAAATAGTATACCCTATTTTACTTATTTTCGAAATTTCCGAGCCAAAGGTTAGGAAAGAATAAGGTTTGTAAAACCTAATAACAAGATTATACGAAACTGTAGCAATCAACATAGTTTTTGTATTTCTTTGAAATATGCACCATTTACCCCTATGAATTTTAAAATATAATAGCGTAATAAAAATATTGTATCTTTAAGTGCATAAATGCGTAGGAAGCCCTCATAGTCCGAGTTCTACTCGTGCCTGACAGGTTTTTTTAATAAGACTTGTCGCTCGATTGTATCAATAATGTGTGCGTATTTAGAGGTATTTCGTTAATTGTGTCACTCAAATAATCCAACTTTTAACGACAATTTCACTTACAGAGGCAAATATTTATAATTATGTACATATATTAATTTTTTTTAATTACTCGGTTTATTACATTCGTAGTTTGATGATAAGTATTTCATATAGTTTCCAGAGATTAGTTTCTAATATGTAATACTGAATGTCCTATTTCGTCAGGTTACGTGTCATTTTAACAGATATGAATTTTCCCCCTAACTTTTCCGACTTGAAACATTTTTTTTTTAATAAGGGAATCATATACTGGGATAGTATACTTTAAATGTAAATAAAAGTAAAAGTGAAATTGGTTTAATGGATGTAATGTAATGAAATCTATTACCTACAAACTGCTCATATTTAGAGCACTACATATAATTTCCGAAAAGTGCTACGTTTGTGATCATTTTTTTTGTGGAATGTTGCTCGTTTATAGTTTAATCGTCATGGCTTTATATATTTAAGGAATAGGTGAGTAAATAGTGTTCAGGATAATACCCCTTAACTTTTATTTATCCCTCTATAAAACTTGTTACCTGTTGTGTGTAACTTGTACAAATAACCAATATTTTGTTTATATTTGTACATAACAATGAAATAATTAATCTATGAAAATGTTGACTTGTGTGTTTAATGAAAAGTAGTGTTGTGGCGTATAAGAAATATCTTTAATAAAATTTCTATCATTAAATTTAATTTCTTTAAAACACCTAAAAGGAATTCTGTTTACTGTCAAAGAAATATTTCAAATATCGGTAGCGATCATGTCAAAAACGAATGCCATCATCGAGAATTTAAAAGTTTTGCTGCTTTAATGTCCTCACGCCCTGAACTTATACAATAGATATGCAGTGTTTTTATTTTTAAGGTAATGAGTCTGTCTCCATCAACTTACCTTTGAACTAAAAAAATATCGTTATGAAAATAAAAATCAGTCGACTCTTTAACCATTTTTTTTCAATTAAAATTGTATGTGGTCAACATAGGATTCTGCGTAGTTATAGAATGAGAATCAAATATTTTAGATAATGAGGATGTTAAAACTTTAAATCCTGGACATTATGGCAAAAATTCGAATATTTCCCAAAACTTTCTTGGCATTCCAAATACGTACGACTAATTTGAAAATATATTTTTAGTAGTTTTGGAGGTTATTTGATTTTAAATGTAAAAGATGATTGTAAAGTAAATATTATCTGTATCCAAAGAACATAATAATTAGTCAGAGAGCATAATTAAATTGAGAAATTTAATAGAACGTAGGTAACTAACATGTTAATTATAAAGATTATACGAATTAAGCATAATTGATAATATTGCCAAGGAACGAATTGGTATTGAATGCTCATTAATTAGCTGACGCGTTAAACGTTGAAGTAACATAAAATTATTTTGTTCCTACGGTATTAATAATGAAAAAGTGATATCTGGTTAGATTACGGCATGCGGATATTTGGTCGCTGCTAATTAGGAATTAAGGGAGCTACACTTGAATATAAAGTTACATTGCTAATTAAAATTTGAATTATATGGTAATTTTATTTAAGGGTTTTAGTAGAATTTTGCTGCTCTACCAATTTATACCGAATACTAAATCGATATCATGTCTTCAACATTTATTAACAGTTCCGTAGTTCTGAATAATTTAGTCACTATTTAAATAATTTAGGGCAATAAGATATCATTTTCGGGATTTTAACCGACGTTTGCGTGCACTTCGTTAATGGCAAAAAAGGGGTAATAATAAATTCAGTCAATTTGTCTTTTGAAAATAGTGACTAATAAATGTTTAAGGTTCCATAGCTAAGAAAGGAACCCTTTCAGTTTCACCATGTCTATCTATCTGCCTGTCCATCTGTATGTCATAGCCGTTTTATTCGTAGGCTGTTAGTGCAATAACGCTGAAATTTATCATGGGTTTATACATAGTTATTCCGCCTAAAAGTTACGAGAGTAAGTTTTTGAGGTATATTCTGTACATGTAAAATAAAAGCAAATTTTATTTTATTCATACATCCGACTGTATAAAGTATCATTGAATAGGTATTTTAATAATATTGGTGATATATCAAGAACATTTTTTCGATATGGCGATCTGTTAACGAAATATTATACTGTAAAGTAGTAATTTTTCTTACAGTTATGTGTAACCCACTATCAACTAAAACGTTATTTTTGAAGGTCTTAAATGTATTGTCAATAGTAGTGTACATGAGGAAATTGAAATAAACATTATTACAGCTAAGTAGGCTAGACCATTTTACGAGTAATAAACGAACAACTTATGACATATAGTTGGGTCTGTATAAAGTCCATAGAAAATTAATACAAGTAACTTCAATCAGCAAAAGTAACTTTTGTGTTTTAAAATGTACATTTATTATATCTGTAAAATATATGCTATACAATATGTTTTTATATTTGCATGGTGAAAAATAAAATTATTAAAAATGCACTATGGTTTGACGCCTGTGACAAATGTAGTAGAAAAAGTAATTATGAGTAGTTTGATAGGAATACTATACACACTCAAATGTATATAAGTGCCTAAAAGTGCAAGGATTCTCGTATTGCGAGTTCTATTCCTATTTGAGACGTTTTTAATTAACATAAAATTTTCTAATGTTTTCTGCAAACTTCTCTCGCTTTCATTTCTATTACAAAGTTAAAACGCCATAACATATTCTAAAAATTCACAGCATAACTTTTTTTTTATAATTTCTCAATTTTAAAACTACTTTTAGGAATAATGTAGATTTTACATCATTATAACATTAGTTATTAAAGCATAGTATTTATTTTCGAGCACACAACACGTTACATGTGCAAGGAACTTTCTAAACTTTGGAAGACATTGGTCCTCGATATTCAAAACAATTCAAACCACCTTAAAAATTTGAAAATCTTAGTTTCGTTTCTTCTTGAAAAGTTTCTATCACAAGTATTTCTTCTTTTTATTTCATATAAATATTTTTTTTCATACATATTCATCTTTTATCGGTTTTTGTTTATTTATATTTACATTCACAACAAAATCTTATATTGACCATAATATATTTGTTTTATGGTAATAAGATCATTAGAGATTAAATTAATTACCTACTTCAGCATATTATTAAAACTTGATTGCGATTTTGTTACTCCCTTTTTGCAGATGCTTTTGGTTACTTATCTTCGAATTAAGAGAGTAGTAATATAATTTGAATTTTTTGTCAAATTTGAGTTGCTAACTCCCAAAGTGTTTTATGAAGAATGCTAATTAATTATGTATGACCTCATTTTCACACATATTAAATGCAATATACGTAATATAGTTCAGTTTTATTTTATGTTTAACAACTTGGTAAATATAGAGAAATAGGTAATTAAATGATCCTGACAATAATTTTTAACATTTTTTATTTAAATTGCTAACAATATTTATGATAATTATATATTTGGTAACTGATATTAGAAATTGATATAACTTATACATAATTTGATAGCTGTGCTGCAATTGCATTAGCTATACTCAAACACATATTGCCTAAGTTGTAGTATAAATATTATATCAGTGTATAATTACGAAGATCTCATTTATTTTTTTGATTAAACATAATTTATTAGCATTTATACCCATACTTATGTTTTTAAGTCTAAAATATTTTCTCTAATCACTTCAACAATAATATTTATTTTTTATTGTATATATCTATGTGTTACCAAAATTATTTCTTTCATTATTTATTGTGATTTTGTTCTTCAAAATACTAAGTTCGTAAATATTGCATTTTATTTAAGCAATCAAGCTTTTCCAGGTAGGTCATAAAAATATTTACAAATTGTGATATTTGTTTATAAGTTAAATTTATATAAAAAGCAATAAATAATAGTATAGTGTAATTCAGAATAAGGATTATTATATACAAAAAAATCATGTCTCTGTACTATGAAAAGTATGTTATAAGCTTAGAAAATTTTCAGTCAAGTAAAAAGAAAGAAACTATAATTCATCAATCCCTTAAATATTTAGGTAAAAAATATTTTAATCAAATTGAAACGTATCGTTAAACCTATTTAATTATTAGAACAATAGAACATAAATGATTGTCAAAATTAAGGAAACCTTTTAAAAGAAATTAAGCCATTTTTCTGAATTAGTACGTTTTCGTACGTTAGTAAGTTGTCTTTCACCGTTTTTCCTTCTTATAAAGAGGCTAATTAGTAATAAATATACGTAATATTGATGTATACACACAAACACACACACACACACACGCACGCACGCACGCTTATACGCACTTTCACACACATGCACGCACGCACGCACACTTGCACGCACGCACTCACGAATGCACACATACACACATGTTCGTGACATATTCTTACAATATTACAGGGAGGGAATGCATGAATTGAACGAATATCCGCGAAAAAAATAAATAAAATATACCAATGCATTCCTGTGTATTAGAAAATTAATAAATAATTCCGATTCGAATAATGTATTGAAAGCAGAATTGTATCCACACTGATTGTGACTGTAATTTGAGAGTCGATTTTCGATTTTCTTGTTACTGCAGTCCTTTGGGTGTGCCGAGTCGGAGAAAGAAATTAAGTATAGTTTTTCCCCGTAAACTTGAGTTAATACGTGATGAGCTTTGAAGTTTCAGTAGTTTTTTCATCTTATCACGTATTTACATGCAATTAAAAGATACGTGACAGAATAGCTCATCGAAATCAGTTGACGGTACTGGAAGTGGTATTATAACTAATTCTCAAAGTGTTTTACGTAGAATGACAATTAATTCGGTGCGGTAACTAAATTATGAGTATCAACTTAACATTAATTTTTAAATCAATTTTCTTATTTTAAATCAATAACATTTTTTCGATAATTATTTATTTGATAACTGATATTACAAATTGATGTAAGTTATAAAAAAATTGACAGCTCTATTGCAGTTTCATTAGCTTTATTATAGTCACTTAACACATTACGTATTTAGTGTTATTTTTCTTTATGAATTAGCTTAATGAAAGGAATACAATGTAATCTTTAGAATATTAATCTACTTATATCATTATTTGATCTGTTACTTGAATAAGAAAAAAATATCACGATGCTATGCTTCTTTCTCCAGACATAACTCACTTGCATCGCTATGTTATTTCATATGTACTAACATGAATTCCCCTTCGGTTACATATCCACTTATACCTACAACTTTTGAGACATTCCTCCATCTCTACCTAGGTTTCACAATTATTCTCATCGAAATTTATTAAAAAAAAATCTAATAAAATTTTCCTTGGGTATGCTGCCAAACTCGGGAATAAATTTGATACTAATGATCAAAATGCTTCGTCGATTTATGCTTTCATAAGACGTCTAAAGAAGATATGCCCATCTTTATTGCCTACTCTACTTTTTATCCTATTTCAAGCCTTTTCCCTATGTATGTTTATATCTATAATATTTTGTAATTTAGTTATTTTTAGATTAAATTTTAATACATAGTGACGTTATTAATTACAACATTCTTTTAAAACACGAAAATAATGTATCACTGGCAGTTTCTAGATCTTTTCCAAAAATTATTAACTTTGGGTTATTTACTGGATGTTTTGATTGCCCTTCAAGTGATAAGTTTTCCAAATGTATAAATACGTTGAAGTTATCAACAAATAAATAATTTCAATCATTTGACGACTTAAGTGATTTTATTTATTTATTTTAACGATCGATTAAAAACCTAATAAATTTATATATTTCTATGTGTTTCTTTATATGGATATTGATACTCGAGATATGTCCACGAGATAGTACTAAAGTATTTGTCGGCATATTTAGAATTACCATTATTACATAAGTACAGTTCTAAATTATTTTCTAAAGATAATTAAATTTACAATTTAAATAATAAATTAAAGTATAACATCAAATTGCGTAAATAATTTCGTCTACAATCTACGATTTTGGCTCTGGTTTAAGCTTAAGCTTTTATCAACTAATTATTATTGTTAAAAATCATAATGAATTTACTTTGATTGACCAAAAAATTACTTTGTGTCTGAAAGTAGACTTTTTTTAAAAATAGATATAATGAAATTTATTTATACATTTTGAATATTCATTCGAAATCCACACTGAATTAAATGTTTCAAAAATAAGTTAAATTGAAATTGGATATTAAGTTTGTATACCAAAAAAAACTGGACTTTATTTTGGTAAAGAAACTTAACTATATTTATAATTACTGGAGATGTGAATATATCGTAAATACAGAAATGATACAACGTTATAAAAATGTTTTGCACCTAACGAGTTTCACACCATTTATATTTTGACCCACATGTGAAAACAATACGCTATATCAACTACTTCAAGAATTTTGTTGAATATTTTTGGCGTTAATTTTGTAGAAGTGCATTATTTACAACTAAATGAAACTGCGCGATGTAGTTTTATTTCTACTTTATTTAAATTCTTTACCACGACCTAGGTGTCGTTGTATTACAACATTTTCAAGTGGGCAATTATCAAAGACTGATTAAAAAGATTGATTCAACTTTACAAATTGTTTGATTGAGTATTTGTAACTATAACATGAAATTTGTGTTAACCACAGACTTTACGCTCTCGAGTTATCCTATGATTAATTCTGTACAGTTTAATTTCTAATCCTAAGAGCTGGGGTGCCCCCAGCTCTTAGGATTAGACATTTAAGTCCTTTAAGGTTACTATGGTACCGTTATTATTTTTCATTCTTCTCTTTAGTCTCCTAATAAATACAGTTTTAATGATCATCGCAGTTTATATTCAATTGGACACGTTAAATAATATGGTATAAGATGTTAAAATGTTTCGAACATAAGTTATAATTTAATAATGAATGAAAATTATTTTGTATAATATTTTTGAATAATATATTAAATTTATTGTTTTATTTAAAAATAATTTGCTTTTAACATAGTTTTGAATAAAAAAAATAAATTAAATGAATATAGAATATTAAGGTAATAAATTCAAAATTAGTCAAGTTTAATTTAATAGCGAGTCAATAAATTTTCTTGTAAGGCATGTAAACGCTCATTAAAGTAAAGAAATACGGTAGTTGACTCATTCTAAATTTTTATATTTTTCATACAATATTGTGAAATATAAGTTAATTAAAAACCAGTCTTGAAAAAAATTCAAAAATTGATTGAAAAATAAGCCAGTTATAGGCTTCTAAATTTGAAGATACGGATAGAGTTGGTTATATCCCTGTCTCTTTTCCTCTTGTAGAATATAATGTGCAATATTAAAAATTACATCACAACACAGTATTGCCGTCCTTATCAAAAGGTTAAATTTAAACTTTTATAACTCGATCAATTTTTAAGATTATTAAAAAAAATTCGCTTTCGCTCTTCTTCAGCTTGTAACTTGAAATTATGATTAATGAAATAAAAAAAATTAGTCAAATACCCAATTGTTGAATAACTGGTTTCAAATATTAGAGTGATTCATAGATCCAGCTTCCTTGCACTACAAATAAAGGATAGTAATAGAATAAATAAATATATTCGTTCATTACCTAAATATACGCGGTAACGATTAATTATGTAAAGGCATCATAATAGGTTTTATAACGCCATAAGTCACGCACCCGCACTAGGTTAAAAGTAACTGCCAGAGACACGATGTCTCTAAGACGCTAACTCTTTTTTCTATATACTATTATGAATCAATATAAAATATATATTGCGGAAAAGAGAAAAAATTAGAAAATATTATACTTGTAGAAAATATTAATTTTCAAAATCGTGGTCTAATTTCGTCACGAGCTTAAGCTATTCTCAATTAATGCAAGTATATGAGGAAAAATTTGCAAATCAAAGTTCACGACAAATACACGAGGTTTTTTAAATTTTATATCCTGAGTGAATATATTTTAGTAGTACAGTTATTATTGTTATTCATAAATGCATAGATCTGGACTACACATAAATATTTTTCAATCCGTCTATTTCCAACAAAATTCGTATTACTGAAAACAAACGCTTATTTCTATAAAATGGAAAAAAGGGTCAGGAATTAAAAAAAAGCCTAAATACAAACCAATACTTAAAATTAAAAGAAAAACTGAGTATTTCATTTGGCTTTCCAACACTTTCATGTAAATATTTTTAAGTATTACATGCGATACAATTCCAATATACATGCGATGTAATATATTTTATAATTATGCAAACTTCCAAATTTTTACACCAAAAGTTTTCTGAAAAAAGCTATTGTGACCACCAAATAGACGGGTGGCCCAGAGAGTGATCTTATAAACAGAACTTACAGAAAGTTACAGAACCGTAAGAAAGAAAATCGTTTTATTCAGCTAAATTGAAACAAACTATTAACTTTGTCAAACCGAATCGGGGATCTGAGATCCCCGATTTTGTTTTACTTCGTTCTCTCTGAAACTTGCATATTATGCTCTTTGTTTACATAAGTACTATTTCATTTTGTAGGAATATTACGCAACATACCAGCATAGGTTTAATGGTTAGAAACTTGAAAGTATTTCCGTGTTAGTGAAATTCCTTAACAAATTTTGCTTGGCCTAAATCCTAATGTGAAGAGGAACAAATTTACTCTTTGCTAACTTAAGGACATTATATAATTATTCTAGGAGCACTCGCTTTAAATTAAAGTCACATTTAGCACACGAAACTAGAACACAAATAACATAAAGAAAATGGCACACAACGGGCGAAATTAATTCTTATCATGTAGATTTTTCCTATGTTCCATTAATTCGACCTTATATATAATATACGCAATTATATACACACACACATACATACATATATATATATATATATATATATATATATATATATATATATATATATATATATATACACATATATATACATCTACATATTCATATATATATATATATATATATATAAGCATGTGTGTGTGTAGGTGTATGTAATGTTCTTAAACTCGCTATTTATTTTTTGAAGCATATTTTTTACACCGATCAATAAATGTGAAAAAAGTTTAAGAAAATGTGTAATAGTATTTATAATACAAACATTCAAAAAGATCAAGTCTCACGAGTGACACGTATCTTGCCTAGCATTGGAAATGGTTAGGAATGCATATATTACATAAAAGAGGCGGAAACGATCGAAAACACACCGGATCACCTGACCACTAACGTTATGGCGGTACACTCGGATATATCTCCTCTATATTTTTTGCATTTGTCGCGCACCGTACGAAATACATATAATAAAGTAATTTATACGAAATGATGAAACAACTCTACATCTAATTTACACTGAACCGCAATAACTAAGAAATGATGGTTTTGTAATATTTAATTGAATATATTGCTGAATCAAAACAAACCTGGGAAAACTCGTATTTAAAATTAAACAAAAAATAAAGAATCATATAATGTCTAAAAAAAATTAAACGGCTCTTATGAAATAAATAATACTCGGAACTAAATGTGTGATCTATTTGGACCTTTACATTTAGCATCATTAGATGGAAACTAAAAAAAAACATTGGAAAAAAATATAAACGCGTCGTAATGAAAATTCATCCGATGAGCAAGTATTTGATCGTCGGATGAATTCTCAGAGCTTTGATTGAATAAATCATACAAATGATGCTGGAATCAACATCTTTATTACACAACTGGAAATTTAATTATTTTTTTTACAATAAGCTACAAACTTACGTTAGAGCTCACTCTTGTGAGATAGCAGTAGGGTCGCATCGTGATAACATTGTTAACATATTTGTTCGTTTTATTTTACCAGAGAGGCTTTTGGGAGGTTGATGTGAAATATGGAAGAAATAAATTTTCTTGCATTATTTTTCATCAAACACCATGAATGGTAACGTGAGAAAGGTGTTGAATTGTAAAATCTTTTTTATTTATTACTGAAGCGGCGAGGGTTAAATTTATAGTGTATCTAGTTGTGATAATGTGCTAACATTACCAATCGATGAATTTATATTAATTATTTTTATAATATTCTTTATGATATTAATGTTAAAATTTAAATCAGATGATGCCGTTATTGAATAGAAGGAGACTTAAACCTAAAAAAAATATTTTTTTGAACTAAACTTCGTCAATTTCAAGCTTAATTACAAGAACAAGTTTTAAAAGTTTATATCTTATGATGTAAATAATGATTATTATTTTATATAGAACATAAAATTAATATAATAGTATTTAAATTGGAAATATATAATCTTTCCATTAAAGGATTTCCACGCGTATATTTTTCTGTTATATTTACTTCAACGAGATTTAAATCAAACCAAAATAGAGATTAACCTAAATCATTTTAAGCACAAAAACTACCTAACGTATACCAAACCTAACACGATGCAAACCGATTCGCAAACTCATTACGAATATAATTAACCCCATACACAGTGAATATAATTCAAACCCAGTTCAACTAAAATCAGAACCAAATAAAATAAAATCGATTTAAAAAACGAAACATAGTAACATTTCTTAACCTAGCATTTTTGTGAGGTTTTCAAAGAATAATGCAATCTTATTTTGGCAAAACCTTAGTTATGTCGTAAATACTAAAGTAAAGTTTAATCGAATGTCGTTAATACGTTTAGAGATTATTGAAATAGAAATTAGATATACATTAATTAAATCAGAGATATTGATTGTACTGACTTATACATTATAATAATCAAGTAACATTCGATAACGTCTATAAGGAGAACAAAAAGAGCGTTCGTTAATTAACTGACGTGTTTACGGCAAACACACGCTGGGAATGTTTTATTCCATTCCTACGGTATTAATGGAATGAAACATTTCCAGCGCTTGTTGTCGACGTATACTTATTTCGTTACACGCAAATATTTCAATGTACTAATTAGTAATTAAGGAAAATACGGTTAAATGCGTCATTATATATTTAGTATAAGTTGGAATAAGGTGGTATCAGATACCAGATTATTACCGTATGTTATAAAGAACCTTTTCAGATTAATTTTCTAATTAAAATATAATTACTTCCAAAAGGAGTGTTTTCAATCAATGTGGTGATCGATTCTTGTTTTCGGAATCCACTTTGAATTTACTAACTTTAATTTTAAAAAGTTTCCCCCCAAAGTTATGTCCCTTTCTTTATTCTCATTTATGCACCATAAGCTGTTATAAAAGAAACATTCCTTATCTTAATGTTGACATAATCTGGGTTTTTGGAGATCATGTAGTTATTTTTAATACGGTACTCACAGCTTTATGCCTCCACAAGATAAAATTATTTCAACTTATGTGTACATCAAATAAATTTGATAAACACGACCACTTCCACGCTTTTCTTATTGGGACACAAACTGATTTTTATGAAATTTTCAGTAGACAAATATTTATTCCTAATCCTGACCGAGTTGGGATTAAAAACGATAGATACCACGTCTTAAATTCAGGCTGATATGTCTGCTTAAAATATATGAGAAATCCATTTTTGCGAGGTACTCCATGAAGGTTGCATACGTCATTACCTTCTAATAGAGTATAGGAAATTCAGTAAATGTATCTTAGTTTTACTAGATTACATGCCACGAGCTTAAACAAAAATTACGTTGGAACTTTTATCATTATATCTACATAAAAAATTAATTGTACAAGAAAATTTGTATTGCATTTGGTCCTTGGACACCTTAGTTAAAAAATATATCATAGCACGTTTAAAAATTGACAAAAATATTATCAGCTTAATCTTAAATTGAATAAAATATTTTATTTAATTAGAAGTTTTAAAAAACTCTGAAAATAAAAGAGATAAATAGAGATAAAAGAGATAAAATTTAATTTATTGCTATGTTTATTCATATCAAGTGACATTAACGTTAAAAGTTATACCTACTTTTCGTTAAAGCACCATGGAAACATTGTGTTATAATTATAACATCTGAATGTTATAATACATCTAAATATATATATAAGTATCGTAATATATAATTTAAAATAGTAAACCCATTTTAAATTATATATGCATGCAGAAGTACTTAAGTATTGAGTCAGTATTTTAATGGCCTTTTATATAGTTCTGAGTCTAAATACTTGTTAATGCACTTTAAATTAACGTGTTATTAATAGTGGTTATTCCTAAATTTAACCAATGTTTTCTTAAATTGATACAAATTGCTACTGTAACTGCTCGAATAAAGTATGTAATTTTCTATCTATAAGTTACCTTCACATTCATTGTTATGACTCTTACAGTAAAACATAAATAGAGATTATGTATATTACACCAATATCGTAAATGTGAAAGTTTTAGATATTTTGGACATGCGTAAAAGATTTTAAAATACTTGATGCAGATATACTATAAAATTTAAATCATATTAAGGTTGCTTTTTATCCTGAAAAATAAGAAATTATATAATTTCTGAACGATGAAACCATATCTTTATTAAGAAATAAAAATATAATAATATTTTTATTATATTATTATATATTAATAAAAATATAATAAAAAAATTCAAGCGGGCAGATAAATTCATTAAAGTTACCCTTTTAAAATATACGATTGCCGAAACTATGGAAGAAAATTAAAGAAGTTTGTTTAATACATATCGGAAAAAATATTGCATGTTAACATATTCCAGGAACTGACAAATCCTCAAAATTAAAATTGAAAAGTATAAAACTTCATTATGGAAAAAAAAAGAGAAAAGTATTGAAATATAAACGGTTACGATATTTGTAGTTATCGAAACCACAAATATCAAGTTTTTTTCTTGATACCTCTGAAATTTACATTTAATGATTTTTTTAACTGTGAAATTTAGCAAGTTATTGACCTTTCAGCTACATATTTGATACAAATGCTTGAATAAAATGTAGTGTATATTTTTCAAAGGATTCCACCGTCTACTAATCTAGAAATATTCAAAATTAAAACGTTGAATTAAATTTTTTTTGTGTTTTTATGCTGTCGTAAAAGTTACTTCGTAAATATATCATTCATCACCCAATTGTTGTTTTGTACTAACGGAATTAATTCCGTTGACAATGGTAGTTGTTATAGAGGAGAACATATAGAGCTAAAAATATGCGGTAGTGATCTTAAAAGCATTTTCAAATGAGCCAACAGAAACTCTCTTTTACTGTCATAATAGTTTATTGAGCTAATATTTCCTCAATATCGATTTTCAAAAATAATGCAGAGATTTTGGAAATTTATTACAATACTCGTAGGTTTATACTTCTATGACATTATATTATTTCAGTAACGGGAATTTAAATAAACTTATTAAAAATGAAAGCATTTCCACAGGAATAAAAAAAAACACAATAGGGGGTATGAACTTGTTAAAATACTAGGTTAGATATTGACGTGGGATCAAATTTCAAAGAACGATTAAAAAAATTTAATTAAATCAAATACTGAAAGCTAAACAATTTTTTAAATTATTAATAACATTTTATCAAAGCGCGAATGTTAATAAACAATTTTAAAAATTCCTTTTTTTTTCTTCTTAATTACTGTTTCTTAATCGCTACTTGAAATTTGGTCATTCATCAAAATGTAATCTAGTATATGTTGTTACTTTTTAACTAATATATACATTTAATTATGCTGCAAAGAAGTTAATGAATTGCCAAAGATATAGTTTTCCTTACGCACAACAGTTTTATTTATTGCAATAAATAATTTACTTCTTGTGGGCTTTTCTGTTGTTTCTTATTCTAACCGCATTGTTATGAAAAAGCGATGGCGTATTTCTACGTAACACATTAATTCTGGTAAGGCAGTAATTAACTCAGGAGGTAATTAAATCATGTGCTTTTTAGGGAGTATAGAAAGTTTATTACTCATATCTTATTTTTACTTGATAACTTTCCTTGTGCTGATATGTAATTAATCTTTAAAGCTTTCTTCATTGTTTGTAAATAAATAAATTAATAAATAGTTTCAAAAACACGCTGGTTTAGCTCTATCAGAAAAAAATAATGCCATTCATATTAAATTATGATAATTACGTTTTCTTAGCGATTAAAGAACGAATTATTGGAAATAATATCATAAGCTTAATTCTAAATTGAAGCAAAAGGTTCGATTTAATTACAAACTGAAAAATATTTCGAAAACAATGTAAATTACATTTTCCGAAAATTGAAAATAAACCGATTTTTTGTTGCAATTTATTACAAGTGAGATTCGTGACAAGTGATGTAAATTTAAAAAGATTTCGCGTGTTAACTTCTTACATTTAACAGCTAACAACTCACAACGTCTAAAGACTGTTGTGAATATAATACATTAATTTAAAATAAGTATAAACATGAAGCACTTCAGTATTCAGACAGTATGTTAATTTTAGAATCACGTTTTGATTAAAGCACTTAAGACCACAACTGTACATACTTGGTAATATCTGTCATATTAACGAATGCGTTTTTAAAGGTTCTCTTAAATTTTTCTTAAAATCGTAATCACTCTAACTGCTCGAATAAAATATATAATTTTCTGTCTGTCGGCTACCTTCATGTATCCCCAGATGTGGTTATGAGTCTTAACCTCTTTAGTTTTATGTTTATATATTCCCAATCCAAAATAAATGTATGTTTTGTATATTCTAGTATTATTAGAAATATGAACGTTAGGGTGTTTGTTATCCAAACTTAAACGGTTCACCAATTTTTATATTTATGCTGCTCTAATGGCCACATATTTACTATATAGTCGAAATTAATAAGGAGGCTTTTTATCCCGTGAATTAATATAATTAATACAGGATGAAACTCGATGTTTTTGTTCAGTAGCATAAACAAAATACTACCACATATAAATATTTCGGGTAACAGTGAATGTAATCTTTTGCAATGAACCCAAAATATATAAGTAAATTCCATCGCCTTGATTTCAGGGATGTAAAAATACATAAGAATAAAAAATATATTTTTTTCTTAATTTCAGGACTCATTCAATAAATATTTTGTACTTTAATATATATATACGGAAAAACACAGTTAGGATATAATAACGCACGTCTCATTTACACACGTTAATTTGACTGAGTATTATAAAGCAATGCCAAACAAGAAGTATTAAAGACGATATATTTTTAAATAGTAACTTAAGTAGTTGATGGTAAGAAACAAAAGCTTTGTTCATTGCGCAGTTGCACAAACAATTTGAATATTTAATTTCCTTCGATACCTATTATAATTTATTTTATACTAAATAACCGATTTTTAGGTTATAATTTAATATTGTTAGACAATTAGATAAAACACCAGAATATAACACGGATATTTTAGAGTTCATGAAAAGGGATCAAAAGTAATTTTATCAAATAGGCAAAGTAGAAATATAATCCTTTGGAACTATACTAGTGGTTATGAAACTCACTGTTCTTTACACTTTTTTAAACCACCAACATGACACTTATAATGGCAAGATATAATACCAATATGAAGATTCCTAACATTATGAGGAAACGATTAGAACAGTACCATATTCTTTTGGTAAACAAATATTGTAGTTTGAACAAACGCTTATGTCCATTTTAATTATCAAAAACTAATCCTCAAACTATATATTTCGTTATTTATAACATACTTTATCTTACGTATATCCTTAATTGTCACAAATTACCATCAGCTTCTTTGGTTGTGATACAAAAATTCAAATTTTAAAACTATCTATTCAGATCAATAAAAAATTCTAACAGTCTCTTACGACAGCATAAAACAAAGGTTAAAAAAATATACAGAACATTATATACATGGAAGAAATATAACACTAATTTACTATTTGCTAAATAGTCTCTGTTATATAGTAAAGAATATTTTTACGTTTGGCAAAGGGAACGGAGTTATGTATTAAAAACAGTCTTTAGTTTTCTTTTTCGATGAATGCCAATGACCTGTCTTAAATTATAAAATTAATACAGGAAATATTTATAAAATTATAATATAAAATTCGATAAGTGTTTCTTTATTAGCAATATTTTTTCCCTATTTCCCATGTAAATCTGCACAAAATAATAGAATGAATTGGTTGTAAAATTGATAAAATAATAGAATATTAATGATTGTATATTAATTAAAATATCACTAAAATCATCGAAGAATCTGATTCAATAATTTTTTTAAATACTAATAAATTAAGTCGTAAAAAAATGGAAAATACACAAGGAAGTTATAAATATTTGAAGTGATATCAAGCATGTAAACAAATTAGGTGATTATATAAATTAGGTGATATATCTATGGATTTTTGCTCTAACAAAAATTCTATTCGTTGGAACTATTACAAATAACATAGAATATTTTCGTCATACTGTAATTATTTAAAAAAATTCAAACTAGTTAATGCTTGAATTTTATAACCCAAAATTATCACATGCGGAATTTCAATCCTTGTTGGATACTTTATTTCTAACATATAAACTGTGAGTTATTTTTTAACTTATAAACAATGGGCGATATAAAAAATTAATTTTATACGTCATTATCTAATTTCTACCTTATTTTAATTTACTTAAATATGAAAGCTTTTATTTGAGTCAAAACACGTTTATAAATGGTTCATGAAGTGTATTTTTATCTCTGTCTACGAGTAGAGGGACAAGAGGAATGAAGGGTAAGATCGGGAACTCAGCCTTAAATTGAGACTTAATTAACCAATCGCGATCATTATAAGGCATAAAGACGTGCTACCATGACAGCTACTACTCAGCGAAATGACAAAGTAGTGAAATCGTGTGTTTCATATATTTTCTGAAAAAAAAGTGTTTAACAATTTGTTATTCATTCTTTCTTTTCAGTTAGAACGTATCAAATAAGTAACTGACGGCAGTTCCGACTAGGTGTAAAGTTTTTCCCGTGTACCAATCAGTGATTATGCCAACAGGTAAGCAACTGTTTATCTGCACTAGCACATTGTAGTTTTTACAGTCAATGAGGCATGACGGCAAAAGACGGGGTATCTCTCAGGATGCAAGATGAGATATTATCCCATACTGCCCCTCTAAAATGTTATCTTTAAGTTTCTAATGGCATGTCAATTAAATATATTTATTTTGTAATAGAATGGAGAAGAATTACAAAAGGAATACAAGGAGATTGGTCAGAAGAGTGTATGAAAAATACGGTGCGTTCTGTGATAAGAAGAAGAACGAGATATATGCTAGCTACGAAGACATTTTCAATGGTAGAGGCAATTATAGAAAGAAAAGTAGAAGCGATTCGTAAAAACTTGCACGACAAAAATATACTTCTACTACGAAATCATTAAAGGTTTAGTTAGGTCCCAAAGAGCGAGTTTTTTCTATCGAATAAGAGATTCGATTATATATTAGACACGGAGAGCAGACTTACGGGCTTACATTAAAAGGTCTTAGAGGCTTAGTCTATAAGTTAGTGACTAAAAATAATAAACTCCATCCTTTTCGTAACGAAAAACAAGAACCTTTGAAAGGCTGGGCAAAACTTTTTTTTAAAGACACCTTGAATTGTCTATTAGACAACTTGAAAGCACCTCAGCTGCGCATGCTGTTGTATTCCAGGACAGGGAGTGGATTAATTTTTCAAGAGAAATATTTGTGATGAGCATCTATTAGCACCAGATCCAGTTTCACATATAGCCAAAACAAAGTCGGAAATATTAGCAAAAAAAATCGAAAGCAAATAGAATGTGGAAATTCCGCAGTGGAAATATGTTTCAGGGCAAGTGGCCAACATATGCCACTAAATGATATAAACCTATATCCGATATAAATGCATCTTCTGCCATTACGACAAAATCTGCGACATTTTCTGAAATCTTGCTTCCTGCCAAAGTTGACTGCAATGCGATTTCTGGACAAGAGCCAAGTATCCCTACAGCAACCTCTACCATGAACGTCTATTACTACACCTACTATACATAGTAGCAAGTGTCATTATGTTAACCTCAAAACTTGAATGTTTACTTTGCTCAACAACTGAAATAAACAAAAGGCTTTACTTTGCTCAACAACTGAAATAAACAACTGAAATAAACAAATTTCACAATAATAAACATTTTCTCTACCAGTGCCTAACAAATAATGACCTTTCCTGCAACTTGGAAAACACATGACAAATCATAAGAACACAATACTATCTAAGCTTAATAAAACTTATTAATTAAATTTAAAAAAACAATATTAAACACCACAACACGATCGACAAATCTGTCCACTACTATTAGCTGAGGAAATTTCGATTTGTTATGTTTGAATATCATATCTACATATTATTACTATGAAAATATATTAAATTTTATGTTATTATTTCTGTAAAACCAACTTAATATGTTTGATTATACTTGAAGAGAGAGCTCTTTTAATGCAGTATACCTTTATAACAAATTCTCTCATTTTAAAAAATGTTCAAAAAACCCAGAAATTTTGTAGCGTATCTTAGGATCAAATTTTATGAACAGTCGAAAATGTTTAATGATATACCGAAAAATAAAGCATGAAATAATATTATACAAATCATATTCTCTATGAAAATTTTGTCCAAATACGAAAATTTCATTTCCCGTTTGCCTGTCGTGGAAATCCTTTAGATGAAGAAAGCGAGAAAATTAAATTAAAAAAAAATTCATGGAATAAACTCTATTAACTTGTTTTACTTTCTTACAAGAAGGAAGAAATAGGGGTCGTTTTAACTATATTTTTGAAGTTAATAATCCGCCTAATAGCTTAAAATAAGTAAAATATTAATTAAAGCACATTGAAATATTTTACTCCAGGAAATTACTTTACTCCCAGAAAAGCAATAAATACAGAGAAGGATACATTAAATTAATATTAATCATAATCACAGAATTAGAAGGACCTTATACTTATCGGTGGTCAGATATTTTTTGTCCACAATGACTAATTTTTAGGAGTTAATTGTTACAAAATCAGCAGTTGAATTTAATAAACCAAGCTTGACCCAGGAAATAACTTTGAGCCCGCACTACTAATTCTGATATAAGGAAATGATCATGGCCATTTCTATTTCATCTAATGATCAATATTACTATTTTTTATCAAGTGTATTCATAATTTTTTTTTAAATTTTTAACACTATGAAGTTATACTGCCTGAGACTGCCAATGATTCTTTTGTCAGTGGAGACTGTTTAGTAAACAGTGTTTTAATTTTAATGATGATATGTTCAAACAGTGTTTAATTTTAATTTTACGGGATCATCATTAAAAATAAAACAGTGTTTTAATTTTAATGATGATATGTTCAAACAGTGTTAAATTTTAATTTTACGGGATCATCATTAAAAATAAAACAGTGTTTTAATTTTAATGATGATATGTTCAAACAATGTTTAATTTTAATTTTACGGGATCATCATTAAAAATAAAACAGTGTTTTAATTTTAATGATGATCCCATAAGTGCTATTCCAACATTCGTTTTTATTTATTATCTAATTTGGAATAACTTAGAAAATTTTCCATATCTGAACTCAGCGTGCTCATAGATTTACGAGTATATATTGTTTATATTTCAAATATTTCCCAAATATACCAAAAGGCTCCAACTGAATTTTCTGAAGAAATTAACTAAAAACAATATCTAACAAAATTTAAGTGTAAATTTGAAACCCAAGTAGTTATCTGACTTCCTTTTAAGTACTTATATTTTTGTCTTTGAAAAAGTATATATTGTAGGATTTTTGGGTCTTAAAATGAATGCATTAAATTTTTATCGATTTTCTGCTATCGCCATTTTTGAGCATACATTTTATGAATTATTTTATAATTATGACGACAGAATATTAAATTTAGTTTTTTTTCACAACTTTCATTTTGTACGACTTTAAATTATTTTTGAGACAGAGATATTTATTTCTTTATGTCTCATAGGAACGAACCAGTATTACGTGGCCTTCTTCAATCTGGCGTACTCTTAACATTTATGTCGGTGTTGAGTGATATTCTTAATCTTACTATCTTACGCTAGAAGATATCAAAATTCTACATATTTCAAATGTTAGAACTATAATAGTCTTAATCTTTTAAACATTTTTAATTTTATTTTGATACGTGCTAGTTTGATTGTAATCTTTTACAATGCGGATGTAATTTTTTTGGATGCTGCAAATTGGGCAAGGTTAAAATTTTTTAATAAAAAAACAATAAAAAAGATAACAAATAAATAAATCGAACGTCATTTTAAAACAAAAACTCAGTCAAGTGCAAGCAGCAATTGCAAATAATAATTTTGGGAAGAACCTTGCAAATTGAATCTGAAAATTTTTTAATTAAAGTTAATGACGATAAATGAAAGAATTTGTTAGTGAGAAACATTGTTTGTTAAAGACCGCGGTGTTTTCTTTTAAACATTTTGAAAAGAAATATAAAATTACACATTTGTATAATTAATGTCGTAATAAAGACGCTTCGAATACTACACGGAGACTATGCGAAAAAGGACATTTAAAAGTACGCTTATTAATTACATAAATCATACGTTGAAAAATTTTACAATAATAATTTTAACTGACTATCGATTTTAAAATAAACTCGCCTAGTGCGAGCCGTCTCGCGCACGAAGGGTTCCATAGCCACCGAAAAATATTAGCCGACCAAAAAATATTAAACTCATTTCGTATGCAGTAAGGTATATTTTGACTTTTGTAGGTATAGCTTGAGCGGTCGGGGGACGACGACTTTAGAAGTACTTATGTTATCTTTTTAAAATTTAGAAGCACATATCTTAGAAATACATAACTTATAGTTTTAATAGTACACATCTCAACAAAGTTATTGCTGCGGTCAGTACTGAAAATGTTCCATTTCTCAAAAGCTACCCAATGTGTCTTATTTAAACCAATTCTCGTTCAAAGTTTATTTTAAATTCTATTAGCTTAATCTTTTTCAGAAATTTGCACACGTTAGTTGAAAATTTAGAAGGGGGGACAGACTTCTTAAGAATTTAGAAATGCATATCACACAAACTATTGATTTAAATTTAAAAGTTATTATGGAATCTGTATATCGTTCTTTAACGGCTTTGGGCACTGGATTTTTTTCATCTCTTAGTTTCATGTGTGGAATGCCACCACACATATCACATTTTTTTCCTAATTCCACTATTTCATTGTATAGTGTTTCATAAAAAACATTGGGCACCCCAATTTCATCTTTATAGTATAAATAGCTTCCAAGTAAAATGACTGTGACATAAGTACAGACGGGCAAGGTGAAATTATAAGGGTTCCGTTTTTGCCATTTGGCTACCTAAAAAGCTAGCTAGGAAGTGGAAGGAAAAATGGAACACGAGTTTTTTATAATGTGGAAACTTGACAACAAACCAAGCAACCAAACCAATTTTAAAAGTTTTGTTATTGCAAACAGTAGTGACTCTTATGACCTTTATGACACATGCTTGCTCATATCTTTGAAAATAGATAAAATTAATTATAACCATTAATACAATCGCTTTCTGCCGGCATGAAATTCATATCATCTTAAATTGACATTTTATTTTAAATTAAAGACATAATGATAAGATGTTGTCTTGTAGTTTAGTTCCAATTATAGCAGAATTAATAAAAACTTTCAAATAATTAATCGTATTTAACCGTCCTTCATTACGATGCCTTCGTTATATAATTGGTACACATTTACTTTTAAGATTAATTATCTCGCATCTTCTATCTTGAACGAATTAAATCTGATGTTAGTAATTTGGAATACAATTTTATCATTTGTTTGTATCATTTAAAATTAATTTCACTATTTAACGTAAGTATAATATTCTTGTTCTTGTAATATTGTTCGTTGCGGGATGTTTTATTTTTTTTTAAATAAAAATATACCATAGCACACTTTATATAGCATTGTTATGCTACTTATATATACTTTTAAAAAGGTTGAATTAAATTTACGAAGTACATTTTTACTTGAATTCCAAAGAATATTTTTATACGTATTCTTCGTAATTTTGTATAAATTTTTATACTGTAAATTTTCTATAAGTTTTCTGAAAATATTACTATAAATTTTTATACATTTATAAAGCGGTAAGAGTAGTCTAATATTTATTTTTAAATTATAAAATGATATAATTCATTTTTTATTTGCCCTTTTAATTCATATTTTTATTTGCCCTTTTAGCTGTCCTAAAAACAGCTTTTCCATAAAATAACGTTACTTCTTAAATTTTATAAATAAATGTCACGGCTATTATTAATAAAAATATTACATTTATTAGATAATAAATACACCAGGATTTTTACTTATTTTAGGTATGGATGATCGTCTTTTAAAAAAAATACGGAAATTTAATTTGTGAGCCCCTAATTTCTACCTAAATCAATTTTTGGTTAAATTTTTCAGGTCAGAATTAAACATCAGAATTCTATTAGGTACATTATTTATATACTTAAATAAATATAATGTACTCTTTATATGCAGCCTCATTCAGCTATTTAAATAAATATGAAGTACTCTGCATATGTCTGCAGCCTTCTAAATATTTATAAGATTCCAAAATTCTCTTCCATTCTTATCTATATCGTTACTTATTACCTCTCTTTATTACAGTTGATGGTATTATAAATATTATTAAATTCTGGAGTTCATGTAAAATATTATCAATCTTCTATACACTATTACTAACCATTACTACCTCCTTAATATATTTATGTATCCATTCTTCAGCAACATCTTTAAGCTACACTCCTGTACGCACATTATTTAAATTAGTTCAGACGGTGTAACGAAAACATGTAACGAAATAATGCGTTAGTACAGAGGATAGGGCATTTACGTTTTATTCGAGAATTAAAAATATGAAACGATTCACAATTTTCCATGGTTCTAATTTTTTCAGTAGCATCACAAAATGTATCGAATACCTATGCAGTGTTGAAAACTGTAAAAGCTGCGTAAAGCTTAATCCAGTAAACCTGTGTGTTATTTTCAATTCTCTTTCTTTATAAACGAAAGTTACTGAAGTCCAGAAAATTAGATTGCAGAAGTACCAAACCTGTTCAGAGCTTATAGCGGCCATAACAGCTTTGAACTTGACGCTCAATAATTCACTTTTTTTTATAGAAACCTAATTAAATGAATTTGCATCTATTTGGAAAAGCTTCTATATATACAAGTTTTCTATTATTCGTTTTCGGAAACCAAAAAATTGACTTCTCTTCGGTAGCCAAAATCGACAACTTTCACAATTTAAAAACTAATCTGGATATTGGTCTAACCAGCTTTCTTGAATCGGAAAATTAATTGATAAATAACTAAATAGATTTTTTTCTTTTTATGTTTCAGTAAATTTACTAATATGAACAAATTATATCTTCAGTGTAAAATAGTTATGTGAAGTTACCTATTGTAAAACATTACGAAACTTTAAGTCATGATGCCTTAAAGTTTCGTCCATTTTATACAAATTTAGTTACGACGTCGACTCGCTTTGAGAGCATTTACCTATTATCAGATTTTCTTCTCTGATATCTTGTTAAATATTTACAGAAACGTTACTGGTTAGAAGTTTCTCTCCAACAAAACTTTAGGTTGCACACATTTATACTAACTATTGAATACTTCTAACTATTGTGTAGGTTGTAAACTTTTTGTAGCGTGTCTCTATATTTAAAAAAATACATTATAATTTAGTTTCATTATCCAACAACGCAAAAAAAGTAACAATGTAAAATATTCGTGTATACCATCAATACAATAAATAGATAACTAATCGCAAGGATATTATACAGATACAATTGTATTTGATGAAGATTTTACACTTAGTTCGATCCTTAAAGCTTAAGATTAATGAGTACCATCTAAAATAAAGCTTAAAATATAGTAAAAATAAATTGCAATAAATTGCAAATGGAACCAAACTTACCGCAGTTCTAAATAATTGATTTAATCTATTTCACATACTTTTTCCTACGTTTCATTAAAATGTTACACAAACCAGAATCAAAGTTGCTGTTTATATACTTTTTATCGAAATGAATTAAATGCAAATTTTCACACAAAAAAACAGTTCAACCTGTCTACCGTTTATTTTTCACATCGAACTCATGTTTGAAATCTGTTAAAGCGACAAATATTTGGGTTTTTAATTCTAACGAATTCAAGATATTAGACGAACTTCTCAGGTCACAACTTCGCTAGCTAAGGTAAAGAATAACTTGCAAATAATCACAGCTAGTTACGGAGTTCTGCAAGATTTATTACGAAGACTGTACAAAAAGTGTTGCTACAGTGACTCACTTGAATTCTGAGAATAACAATTTGCATAAAGGGTGAAATTTATTTTTATAATATTTGTATATAAATACAATTCCAGATGACATAACTTGGAGCACACAGTCTGTGAACATTCCAAGAAGTTCGGAAATCCAAGACTCAGGGTGGCATACACGATCTGCCGTTTGTCGCATATCAAGTTGCATACAGATTTCGGAAGTGAATGAGACTAGTATGGTGCTCGTAACACAGCCTTTATCGTGATTAGGGTTGTGTAAAGCTTGAGACTTGGTGTAGTGTTTTTAATCTTTTAATCGTACTTCACACCGCGTGAACGTTTTTGGAGATCGCCGCTCAGCATTCGTGCTTACGATCAGGAGTAGCGAGCATCTTGTACTGATTCAATTCAACATATCTTGATACGTCAACCAAATCCATGGGTCAATTAATTTCAGTAAATTCGTAAATATTCGTATCACAGTCATTATTAACGTAAAACCATAGAAATACTAATTTGCTGAGTACAAGTGGTAATAAGAAGTGACAAATTATCTTCATTAATTTAACTTGAATGAAATGAAACGATATTTGCGTAATTACTGTAGTAATTATTATTTATTCTTTATCTCGTTATATAATCATATGTATTCAAATCAGTGTTAATTTTTTTACTATCACGATAACAACGTACCTAAGAATGGGTTGTTTTATATAAATTACATGAAAATCTAAATTAAATGTACATGAAAATCTAAATTATTTATATATAATTTAGATTTTCATGTACATTTAAATCTGTTATTTTTGTTGAATATATTTTGCCTTAAAATGCATTGTTCATAATCAAATGAAACTACGTGATGTAGTATTATTTCTATTTTTTTTACCACGACCTAGGTTTCGTTGTATTACAACATCTTCAGGTGGACAATTAGCGAATAGGTAAAGAATTTAAATAAAGTAGAAACAATACTATGTCTGTTCCCTTTAATAATCTCTTTACATTGATGACGTATGAATGCAGTTGTAACAAAAACAATGCATAGAATTTAATGTGGGTATTTTTTTATTCCTTGAATAATAATTTAGTGCATTGTAGTAGTTAGTGCTTTCAAGAAAACCTACGAGTAGAACTCGCAATATGAGGTCTTTGTAAACATTTCGGCCCGTATAAACTTTTAAGCGTACGTAGGATGTCTCTTAAAGTTTTAAAAAATATAAATTAATTTTAAATTTTTTACGCCTCATGGTTTCTGAGAAAATCGGTTTTCAAAATAGAAAAATTTAAATGTATTTTCTACTATATCTTTCGGAGGCTTAAAAACGTGGAGAATATTTAAACCATTCTTACATTTGCAATAATAGCTTTAGTTTTCCTGGGACTTTTGCGTGATTTTCTAAAAACATAATTTTAGATTGAGTGGTTTAGAAAATGAGACTTCTGCCTCCATGGCATGGTTAATATCAACTACGACTCAGATTTCGTTACTACTTTCATCACTCAGTTCTACCTCCAGAACATAGTTAATATCATCTGCGATGCAGATATCAACACAACTTACATCGCTCACTTCTAACGCTATAGCACGATTAATATCATCTTGGACGTAGATTTGAAATCCAGAAGGAGTTCGATTGTCGCACATGTATGTCTCTATTAATTTTCGTCTCTTTTTACTTTTCTTTGCTCTTTTTATTATCTATTTATCTTTTCATTATATTTTTTTACCCCAAACAAATTTTGAAGATGGTTAACCTTTTCTCAGAACTTGTCGATTCAGTTCCATATCTGCCGAAAAGAAAATAAAATTAGTATATTTTGATAGCTCAGGACAAGTATTTATTCTAAAACGTTTTTAGGTTAAATCATGTGTCTACCTATCGGTATACTATTAGCAACAAAATATAAAATATATAATTGATTTACTAATCTGTCTCATATTACCTTCTCTAATATGATCTGCAGGACGAAAATACTCTGAACTAAGCCTGAAGTATTTTATTGCCTTAAAGCTTTTGCGACGTGCATATATTTTCTACAGATTCCAATATTTTTATCCTTAGGAAATAACTGGAGGCCTATATTTTTACATCTAACTCTACAACATTGAGTCATAATTAACATGAATCGAGATTTAATCTTTGAATTCCGAATATTTCTCAAGACAGATGCTCTCAAAGTTACATCACGTTTAAGTTATAAGCACAGGTAGCTCTCTATCGAGAGAAATTGGTAGTAAAGTTGCCTTACAGGAATTTGTTGTCAAGTATCCATGCCTCTCTATATTTCGTACACATACAACCATACCCACACAGACTCATCAGCATTACTTTTTACGTAGCACCGACACCAAAAATATGTAAGAGTAACAATGTTTTACCAATTTATTCATGTTTGGAAACGATATTTAACCAAACATTTTCAACTAAATACATGTATTTTTATTAATCAAAAACCTCCAACACTAACAACATTTTGTAAATTTATTCATATTTGGAACGCAAGCTTATCTTAAATTAAAGATATTTGGCTACGTAATGCGAAAAGTGGCAAAACGATATTTCATTGTGCTTAGAGACATTTGTGAGGATAAATGGAAAAACCAAAATAACTATTCAATTACTTTATATTTAGCAAAATAATTTAATACATGCTATACCATACCATACCTGCCATACCGCCATATGTCTTGTTATGGTTTTAAATAATATATAAATCTTTTCGGTATCTGTAGTCCTCCATGTTTGCGAGCAGCTTTAAAAAAACTCCTACGAATACGCTAGAATTATGAAAAAATACAAAGTCAAAACCGACTTACTAAACTTATCATGTCGCTTTGCTTTTTAAATTTAATAATCACATAACCATTAATATTCATCACGTAACGTGACAAGAATAACGCAAATTCTTTTTCCTGGACGAAAAATTGTGAAAGTAAACAACACGAATCCTGAATTCGGTTTGGATTTTTACCACGCTTTTATAATACAAACTAAATATTACTCCAAGTTAACTCCTATATTTTTATTAAAATTTTATTCAAATTGGTTTACCCCAATCAAGCATTTTTAAAAATGTTTTTAATGTAAAGACGCATAAAGTTTAAAGCTTTGATAGCTTTTTGAGATTGTAAATCATTTGAAATGGCTCTTATGTATCATTTCTATTTCATCACATCTTTTGTTATTGTCAACCTTCAATGTTTTACAACCTCCACGCCGTCACGCTACCAGCTAAGAAGTCCATTCCCAAGTAAATCTGTCAACTAAATCTCTCTGCAGGCAGAAAAATACACAATGAAAAATAAACTATTTCATTCACATAAAAATCAAACACTCGTGAATCAATAATCTTTATTCATTAAACTCGTCTCAGCTTTATTAACTTTTATGAAAAATGATATGGTGTATTTCTTATACGAATAAAGCTACTTAAGTGTATATTTTTTCATTTAATTAATACTGAAAATATAAATGCATACAATTGACATTTATTTTTTATATAAAAACACATTTTTTCCTATTTAACTGTTGTACGTTTTTGCTGGATTTCTATAAATGAAAGCAATTTAAACCGCCCAGTTTCATCTTAACATAAGTTTGTTTAATAGCTCTTTCATCATTTTAATCCACAAAATTATTTTTTGTTGTTTTTCTATTAATAAGTGTGGTCCAATAAATTAATATATATATATATATATATATATATATATATATATATATATATATATATATATATATATATATAAGGTTGGCAACTTGTAAACCCGCCATCTCTTTACACAAACTTTTTATATGTAGTCAATAAAATCTATCGTTAATTATTTATGCGCCGTTGGTACTTAACACTTAACGTCAACGTATAGGCATAGCTAAAGTTTCGTCCTTGCAGAAATGCTTGGACCTTTGATTGAAAAACCGGTGAACCGCGTTACGTATTATAACGCGTGGTTACTATTGTTGCATTAAAAATATTCTTTCTATTTTTCCAAATTGGGTAACATATCGATTCGACTTAAATACAAACGCTATGAATTAAAAAGAAATAAAATAATTTCCTGTTATTTTCCTTGCTTCAAGCAATTAATATTAATCATACCTTAATTATAAATTTTACACATTAATTGCGGGAAACCATTATAAACATCTTGGCAACTGGGGAGATAATTTAACAAAGTTACTCGAGAGTAGTAAAAAGTATCTGGGTTTTCTTTTTTAAAAATAGATATAACTTTACAATGCCAAAAAATTCCGTTTTATCGGTTTTATTTAGAGTCCTTTTGGTTTATGTATTACTTGTATTATCTCCCGCTTAACAAACAAAATAACAATATATGAATTATATTTTAACAAGCAAAATAACAATATAAATAACATAATGACTTTACCGATACAAATTTAAAAAGTATCTAGGCACGATTTCAGGTTATAAAAATAAAATAAAAAATTAAGGGTAAAGTGGAATTGGTCAGTGACTGTTTTAAAAATTATACTAAAGACGTTTTTTGGGTCAGATGTCGACAAATGCATCAGTGTCCAATACGTTTCTATAACTTGCTAATTTACAAGAATGATACGAAGACACAGTTTGATGAAAGGAGTTGGTAAAGTCCGGCGAACTTTTGTCATGCGCGTACAGGAGTAAGGATTAGGTAGAATTTTTTAGATGACACAAATAATACGGTATAAGCAAAAATACAAATAATTGTCATAGGACGGTCATCGGAAACAAAAATTGTAGATTTTGCAAAAAATATTTCTATCTATAAATGAAATAGCGACTATGACAATACTTAATAAAAAAAAACATTAGAAACCTGCGACCTTAATTTCCTGGCATAAAGGATCAGTTTATTTTTTGGTAGGAAACATAGCATGTATACACACTTAATTGAAATATAATATGTCATGACATTGTACTTAGGGTTAAAAAATTAAATGTGGAAACTTATATTGTAAAATGGATGACAATCCATCGTCCACGTTTTATTTTTTACTCTACGATTATTATTTTCGCAGATAATAATGAAGTGTACTCGTCTAATACCGAGATGATGCCTATGATCCTATTATTTAATACTAGCGTGACCCGTGCGAAGTCTTCGCATTATTATTTATTCCATTATGAAGCTCAGATGACAGATCAAACAAATATTTTACTAAAATTGACATATAGAGGCGCAAGTATCAAAAGCATTGAGCTAAAGCGCCACTTTATTTATACGTGAGTGGATTTGAAATTAAACAAAAATTTTACCGACCGTCAATCATATTGACGTTGAGCCGTTAGATGGCAGCATTGCTGTTTTGTGTATATAATTTTATTAATTAATTAATTTGCAAAAACAATAGCAATAATATATTTTTTATTTGTGGATGCCGGTAGAGCAAGCAATTATCTATAAAATGATATATAATTTATGTGGATTAGTTGTGAGGTTTTTTCTAAAAAGGGAGTGTAACATCTTAACCTTAGCGTATTAATATATATGATGATTCCCAGAGCGTCGTTCACTTAGGCAGGATAAACTGCAATATCAGAACGTCATATTTCTTTAACAAGGTTTACTACTTACCATTCATTCAACACCTCACATTCACGCTTTTCCACTTTTATGACTCCTGTATTTAAAGTAATTCACTTATTTCACAATCATATTATGTATAATGATTTCGCTTATGTAATATGGGCTTCAAAATGTTTTCAGCTTTGAATTTATTCTCAATTTTTTTCAAATTTTTAACTTTTTAATCATCTCAATATTTCTTCCTTTATCTTAGTAATGATTTGAATGAAACTTTTCATATACCCTTATTTACGTTTCCATTCATATTGTTTCTCTCCAGTTAATAAGATCGTATTTATGGCTACAAGCTATATTTACATTTTCGACAAAAATAACACAAATCAAAGCTCCTACGTCTCGGTGTGAGAAATGATAACACTATAACTTTTTTTTTCAATTTTTTTTCATAAAGTTTCATGAAGAGTACAATCAGAAGTTCAGAGCGTTAAAAAAAAGTAACAGTTTGTAAGTTTGGATCCAAAACTACTCTTCCGCTTTCAAAAATTCTTTCACTAATATATCACCTTCAGGATGGACATATGTTGTATATTATCTTGATAAAAAAAATTTCATATATTATAAAAATATTAAATTTTGTAAGATTTGATGTAAAAGGTAATAGCCGAAACTAGACATCTAATTTCAACAATTCATTCCCAATATTTATTGAGGACCTTTAGGATAGACATAGATTGTGAATTATCCCGTTAAAAACATTTTCAATTGGACCAGTTTTGCAACGTAAGTTAACGAAAAAACAGTCGAGCGAATGCATTTTTTAAGAACGCTGCATTAACGGTAAGATACATATTGATAGACGATACTGATATTTATATTTATATGCAGTGTTACCTTCTTTATAAAAGAAAATCGTAATTAAGGAATAAACTCCACAATGTTGTTTTATATTTTTACTTTTGATTAAAACTATTCAAATTTAAAGAATATCTTGTTAGTTTAATAAAATTCTGGGGAAATTATTTTTTGTTCAAATAGCACGACTTTAAATAAGAAAATAATATTTTAGTAGACAAGCCTATTGTATTTGTCAAAACAATTATATAACAATAATATTAACTTTAATACAAATGATGAGAAAAATTCAGACTTAGAGCTAAGCTAAGCTAAAATACCTTAAATGGTAAATAGCTCTGAGATCAGCTAATATCACTAAATATACTTCTACTACTCTATATAACTACTCAGGCATGTATCTATAAATATAAGTTTTAATATTTACTTTACAACCGGTTTCATTAATTTTTTTTTCTTTTCTTCATAATTTTAATACCTGTGAGTATAGATAATAAATTACTATATCAATAACCTGGCCATTAATTTAAATCTAATTAATTTTAATAGATAATATGTGTTAATACATATATTTTGTAATCATTTTTAATGTTATCCATCTTCATATTTTCCGCATCTTTCTCCTAAATAATTTAAGTGATTCATCTGTTAAGTAGCCAATCGGTAAAATAATAAATAGTTTTATTGATGTCAAATACTTATAGATAAAGAGATTCTCCATACTAAAGTTCTTTTTCTTTTTATATTTTTTATTTAATTCGCATGACATATTCTAGTAAAACGTTAGCATGTTCTGTTCAATACATGAGTTACACGAGTTCGTCGATGACATTTTTTTGTACTTTCCAACCATCCTTAAGGGAATCAGAATGGAAAAATTATTTTCTTAAAATGTTAACTCTCTTCTTTTCTTAAAATTTTAAATATTCTTTTTACTTAAAATGTTTACTCTTCGGAGAAGGATGTTAGCGATCATGAACCACAATAATGTTTTCTAAATAGTTGCACTAATGTTTTCGGTACCACTTGAGATTCTTCAACCAGGAGATGCACCTAAGACTGGCTAGGCGTCGTCCATCTATTTTTTGTCTCAACACTAATAGCATGAAGAAATACTTTGAATTCTTCTTGATATGTCCCAGATATTCTAATTTATATTTTTAGTATCTGTGCATAAGTTTTTTGTGGTATTCTGAATTTTCCATAGAATACAGAGCAAATATTAGCAACCAAAGAAATGCAGCATATTCTACCGTATGCTCGAATTTCATAAGCTTCAATTTCCATTCCACAAATGTAAATATTAGTTCTTAAGAAATCATTTCTCAATATCATTTATGAATTGACATTAATCGATTGAAAAGAAAATTCGGCTATTGCGTTTTTTCTATTTAAATCGTATTTGAGAATAATTCTTTTGAAACAGTGTAAATGCCTATGTGATTAAATAATCAGAAAACTGTTTTTCACATTGGTTCTCTAAAGTTCTTTTAATTATCAAGTCATATACATCACAGTCACATCTAAAATGACATTACAGAACTTTTTTAATTGCTTGTATATGTTATATTTCAATGGTCAAAAATAAATAATTTTCACATGTGTGAAAATTATGAATAGATTAGAAATTATAATTATATTATTTAGATAATAACATAACTTAGATATAAATGAATTCATTAAGATTAGGTTTGGAATAAAAAAATTACTTAAACATACTATATTTATAATTAGCATGCTTGCTTATAGCCTTCCCCAATCCTTGGGATAGAGGAGAATGCTTTGTGTTTTCATATCATTAGGTATATAAATACAATGCGTTCTACTTGATGTTTTATGACATTAGATATTTTCTTCACTGGATCTGAATATAAATGACTGATGTTAGGAATATAAAAGAAAGAATTTCCCCATTTTTTTCCATGCATCGTACCATAAGTTTATCATTATATTTTGTTTGAAAGGAAGCAGAAATAAAAATTTGGACTTCTGATGAGCCCTTACTTGAAGATATTCGTTAAAGACAAAATACTCGTCTGGATGAGATTTGTGTTGAGTACAACAAAATGTATTAATTAAAAATAAAAAGGTAAAGATATAACTTCTAAATATAGCAAATAAGAAGTAATGATAATAAAATGGTAAAGTAAGTCGTACTGTTTTTAAAATTCGTTTCGTTTTTATTGTTTTTGTTTCGTCCTTTTGCAGTTTTAGTTGATACACTATAAATATGTACTTCCCTAATAAATAAACTCTTGAGTTTGAACAGATTTTTCTGGTCATGGAAGATTCCCATAAACATCAGAGTAAAGGAAAAGTTTGAACAACACAATTATTATTTCTCAAGACAAATTAAAATTATATATTTAACCATATTTTCAAACAATCTATAAAATACCTTCTTGCGAGTAACATTTTCAACTTTTAAGTAATATTGATAAAAAGTTCGCCAACCACGACTGTGAACAAAGCTCAGCATACTAAAATCAACAAATAGATAGTCCTTGGCTTTTACTAGAATTATCTTCTTTTAAGCCTTCTTGAAAAAGTATAACGGTTGATAGCCCATATGATATTATATGGTCATATATGTTTCCAATTAAATACCACGGACAATTCTATTGAAATTGTATTTTTAATTATGTTGAATTTTTCCTTTTTCATTTGTTACATGTGTCTTTCCGAAGGAATCGCAAATTTTTATTTAAGTTCTATGACTTTGTATAAATTTAAATCTTATGAATATCGTATTATGTTCCATTTCCTGGTTATTCGATTGCGCCTTAAATTTACTGAATTTTCACAAAGAAACCGAGAAAGATTTACAAAAGTGATAAAAGTGAGTTTAAAATTGCATTCCTTTTTGAAAACTTATAAATATCGTTAGGAATTTGCCAGATAATAACACAATACGTAAATTAATCTGCATTTTCTATGCCAACTTAATTTATTTTCATTAATAAAAGAAAATCTTTATTTCAGTGAGTTAAGCAATTTTAAAAACTATTTAATAATTCAATGTAAAAGTGAAAAGATAAATTTTACGAACTGAAATAAAAATAGCTGATAATTTATCCTCACAATGAGAACACATTGAGTAAAAGTAAATATACATATTTTAACAAAAGGAAATGGTATTTTCGTCATTTTCTTTAAACTGTTGATTTAGACGAAGAAAGATTATGCAGCTCGAGATTTATATGTTCAGAATTACCATCTCAAATAATAGCAGTTTTGTACTCTAAGGGATAGCGATTAAGATACTGTCTTCATTCTAACTCAAATGAATCCAAGTGTATAAATTTATATTGCAATGTATTAATTACAGCCTTTTAAATATGTATGCCCATAAATTCTTAAATAGACAAACAATTTTTTGCCGCAAAATATTTTGGCCAAAAACATATTTGAAATAGAGGTAACGTACCGTATTTATTTCGTCATTCCTTTTATTGTGTCGACTCCCAATTCTCTCACAATTGCCTCCGATACAGCCGTCATAATGTCTACTAAGAAGTCCATCCACAAGATAAATTTCTCAACTGAACCGCTTTCGAACAAAAACGTACACAATGAAATATAATCAGCTTCGTTGGTATACAAACGAAACACTCATGTATAGAGAGTTTTCTTTTAATATATTCTTAGCATTGTTAATAAATATATTCTTAGCATTGTTAATAAATGGTATGTTTTTCATTACATATTTGGTCAATACATATTAAGGGGTAGTTACTTATATTTTATTACACTCATTGATATTTATGTATATCTTTTTTATGTACAAATGTAGTAACCATGTGGTTACTATCGCAATCGGTGTCGATTAGATGTAAAACTTAATGGGATCATTCAAGAAACTAAATGATTTTTTTAACTTTCTTTCAGGCAACTAATATTAATGTTATCATGATCACGATGCACTAGGTATAAGTAACCTGATTATGGAAGAAGATCGTTAATATGTCGAGGCTTGGGAAGGCAATTATTTACTATATTTTATTAACAAAATGGTGTATTAATATTAATGATATTGTTATTATGAAATACACAAGATACACCTAAAGATGCTTTCACACAATGAAATCTAGGTCGTGGTAAAGAATTTAAATATACTAAATCATGTAGTTTCATTTAGTTGTGAAAAATTAAATTAAAATGAATATCTACAAAGTTAACGTCAAATGTTTTCTATATGTGGAGTGTTAGAAAGACAATTTTTTACCAGATTTCATTTGAAATATCAATATTGATTAAAATCAAAGAGCCAAAAGTAATTTATATAAAATCACTAATACTTTTATTGTCACTGTATCATGCTGTGTTAAATTGATAAACGTTTTTCAGGTTTTAAGAGAGCTTAATGCAATACATTGACATAAGTGAGAAAAGTTGTAAGCTTTCGTAAATCTAAATGCACTCTTAGCGACACAAATTTCCGCTTAAATAAAATAAGCCTCGTTTTGTAATTAAAGAAGTAAATAAAAAAAAAATAACTAAATTAACTGATCCAAATTTCAAATTAATATACTGAAATTTTATTTTATTTTCCTTTATAACAAAGTTTTAAATATCGTGTGAGAATTGTTATAATTCAGAGAATAATATACTCCCATTACAACAAGTTATACCAACGCAATGTATGTCAAGGATTAAATGAATATTGTGAATATTTAATTATTCTAAAGATAAAAATTAGTCTACGCTTAAAATGTTCTAGTTCAATGCACGAAAAGAAAATAAATCGAAAACAGAGTTGTAGTCGTTCGTAGAAGTATGCTACTAGTGCAATGCTTGAGAAAGTAATCATCAAATTAAAAACGTGTGGCGTTAATTTCTGGTACGAGGACAAGTTTAGTTTTTTTTTTAAATATAACATATAAATATACAAAGTTTAAATAAAGTACCATTGTATTCAAAGGTTAAAAAAAGTTAAAACTAATATTGAAAAATAGATAAAACAATCTATTCAGTGAGACGTTTTATTTTTTGCTTTGTGATTATTATTTTCGAAATCAATGAAGTCATCCCCGTCTAATACCGAAAAAACGTCGAAGATTGTTAATATACTATTACACATAGTCTATTAATACAAATAGTCTATTATTTATAATATTAATATCTTTCACTTAAAGCTTATTCACATAGCAGGGATGGAAGGCCACGGGACGTCAGCGAGGCCTGGGCACGAAGTACATATCACACAGAGAGCGTGGCAGATACAACGCCGATGGCGACGGATCTATGCAATACACGCGTAGATTTTAAAGCAAAATTTTATTTTTCTTAAGATATGAAGCGATTCAGGCATGGAGAAAGTTTTGCATTTGATTTCCTTAATGGATGCACTAAGTGAACAAAAGCGAAAATCGAAATGGATGCACGAAGTGAACCAAAAGAAACATTCATATGAAGAATATTTTAGCTTATGCTAGAAGATAGTCTTTTTGTCTACTTCAAAATGTCACAAAAAATCTTTGAATGCTTGCTCAACATAATTAAAGAAAAAATTACGAAGCTTCTTACAAATTGAAGAAATGCCATAAATTCAAAGACAGACTTAATACGTTTGGGTAAATTTTTATTAAAATATTTATTATTTGAATCTATCAACAACAAAAATCGCGATAAATCTAGAAATATATGAAAAATATAAATAAATTTTTTAAACAAATTTTACATATCACGATTAAAAAAACTGATTTTGTTTCCTGCATTAAAAAACCATTTTAAAACTTATTTTACTTTGAATTATTTGGGTCTTTTGGTTCGAATAAAATTCTCGGTATGATTCACATTTTGCAAATTGACGAATAGAATTTTATTGTCGCTTAAATATACAAATTGTCGCTTCAATAAAAAAATAAAGAATGTATAATAAAACAAGCAAAGTATATATAAATAAATTTAAATTCAAATTATCCATTTTTATTTTCATCGTTTTCATTTTTGTCCTCATTTATTGAATATGATATCCTTTTATGTTTATAATTCTAGTTTAACGGCCTTTCATGATTGATTGTAAAAATAATATATCGGGGTTTAACTTTAATTACATTAACAATTGCGAGTAAAAATCTTAAACCGTTAATACTCGTAGGTATAACATAACATTAGGCGTGGTAAAATAATTGCCTAATAAATCTTTACATTATATACTTATTTTATTATAGTAAAAAGTTTCACCTCATTAGATATTTAGATTTAATATTAAGATTTAATTTTTAAATATGTAACTATAAATTACCTAGTCAATTTCTAATATCGTAAGATCTTGATTAAATTCTAAATTTCTTTGAATAGCCTTTATTATGGCGAAATATTAAAATTCCTATATCTTTAAAATATATTAGGTATAAATGACAAAAAGAGATATATAATAATTATTTATATGTAATCCTCCCATTATTTATATCCTTGTTCGTTTATGTATACCCCCATGTAAGTTACTTACGCATAAGAGTCTAAGTCGTTACATATTCGCATAAAATAAAACCATTATTTAAAATAACAAAGAAACGTTGACATCATGCTATTAGTTTGTTTTATTTACATTTTAAATGTATTTTAGAGGATGTTATATTAGATATCCACTGTAGTAAATACCTGTGATGATTTAAATAAATGCGTATGCGTTATTTTATAAATGTAAGCCATTGTTTATAATTCTGTCGATGAAATTAATTAGGATTAGAATTGCTGAATACAATTTGATACCGATAGACATTTAAGTATTGCTCTTTTTAGTGTCAGTGAGGATGAATTCAAAGAAAGGATGGTTTTCTTGAGGTACCCTCCTATATATGGAACTTGAGATAAGATTTTTTCATCTACCTCACCAAATGGAGTGTCAGTGAATATGTTTAATGGTCTTTGAAAATGCAATTAAAAATGTTATGAATATTTTTAGTTAGATTCATTGTTGCCCCGCTTTCCCACCCCTCTCTTATTCCAATCGTACGTTTTAAAAATCTGAATATAATCATGACCTTAACGATTATTTCCAATATTTTTTGGAATAACCTTTAACATACAATATTAATTAAAAAATTTCATTTATATCTGGAAATACTAAATATTTTAATAACGATTAATTGTATCATTAATAATTAATTATTTTTAATAATTATGCTACTTTAACTAAATGAATCAATAATTCTTATAAATTTAAAATATTTGTATTCCAAATATTTATTTATTAAACTCTGATATACAAGACGCAACAAATTTAATTTACTTTTAATAAAATGACCATATTATTACCTTAAATTTTATACTTCTTTTAGTATAAAATACTCTAAGTATTTATTTTAAAATTATTTCATTTAACAAACTCTTCTCTTTGTATAACTGGTTTGTGGTAATGTGTTAAAATGCTATATATTAGTATTTTCAACAAAACTTTGTTAGAATATTTAGATAATTGGATGGCTGTAAACTCCAATGGTGAATCTTGCAATTTTGGGGCAGCCTTCTATCGATACTAGTAAATAATTTCGCTAGGTCTAATTTAATTAAAGCTTATTCCCATGGAGGAAATTTGTCTAAAGAGATCAACATAACTAAGATTCAAATGATCTTTCCTATCTTAACTTTTTTTTTTAATTGCAGATAGCTTAACACTTTTTCTACATCGCCGTCAACTAGGTTTCTTTTAGTTCTTTGTGTGGCTCGATTTTTATCATTTATATAAAAACGAAATAGTGTATTAGGCTTCAAATTTATAAAACATATCTTTTCCCATTAAAGAAAAGCGGTATATACTACGCTATACCCACATTTCCTATGTTTCAATTCTTTTTATTGCTTCTTTATTTTATGTCCACATTTTCAGGACATAAAAATCTTTGTAAAAATTCAATTTGGAAATTTTATTATAAAATTTAATTTCCAATTCACCAGCGTATTCTGCTTTCGCAAAATTTCGACTTACTCAACACACAGACTTAAGTCTGAAACAAAAGATATTTTCTTACAAAATTATAGCTCTGAAGTGAAATTTTTAAACAGGTTTATTTAACCTGTTTGCTACGGCTATGAAGCGAGAAAAAATATATTATATATATGTACATATATAATTACATTAAAACAAATAATTTAAGGGTCGATTAAAATAATTGTATATGACAGAGTCCGCCATTTGTTTCTGCGACGGTAGTTTATTAAGGCACAGTATATTTTAAATGCAAATTTGATAAACTACTAGTTTTAGATTCACTACTGACAGCTATAAAACTGTTAATTTAGTGCTGAATATATTAAAAATTAATATTAAAAAACGAAAAGTAAATGGCAAAAAGACTGAAATTAAACTGTCTAGCTAATGCACCCTAATACATACTATACATTTTTATATATTAACAAATCACTTCTTAATTCCTTCCCGAATTGTCATTAATGAAATGAACAGAAAATTCGACTATCGCATAGTTTTTTATTTCATTTTCATCGCGCTTAAGAACAATTCATTTAAAAGTACATTTCCCCCTGTAAATAACATAATATGATAAATAAAAAAATTACTTATATTTCATACATTGCGTTTTTAAATTTAGTTTTTTTTTATTTAATTCAATTGCTAGTTTATATAGTGTTATATTTTAGTTGCATAAAACAAGTAATTGAAACGTGTCAATAACATCAACATAATTTTTAATGTGAGATAATTATTTAACATGAATTTTCGATTAAAAAAAACAGTTTAAACGTGCGATTTAGACGACACTTTTTTTTAAATAAATAATTGATAATTATATTTGGCATGCTGATTTATAAGCTTCTTTCACCCCATTTTGATTACTGTAGATATAGAAATACGAAATGTTCCCTTTTATGTTTCATTATATACTAATATATTTTTCATTCATGTACCAACATACATGTTATTTCTAAACGATCTGAACATGAACCATTGATGGCATGAAAGGAAAATAAAAAAATTACTTTTAAATAATATTTTTCCCTTCCATTCTTCTTTGTATTAATTTCAAGATTACGAAATTCACAAGGCTGAAAATATTTCACGAGTGCTGAAAACATATCATGTATTAGACGAAATATTTCTCCAAAATAAAACGTTATATTTTCTTCGGAAGCGAGCGGATGAGAAAAAAATTTGGACTGATGATGTGTTTCTATTTGGAAAGGGTCATTAAAGATAAAATACTCGTCTGGATAGGATTGCTTTATGAATGCAAGAAAAGATATTGATTGAAGATGGAAATGTTAAAATACAACTTGTGAATGTATAAATTGGAAAATACTGATAATAAAATTGGGAAAAAAGATGTATGAAGGTAATTCAAATTTAGTTTTGTTGAATTAAAACTTAATTTCATTTTTCATTTTGATAATGAAACAATGTCTTTCGTAATTTTAGTAGAATTAATATAAATGTTTCTCTAATAAATAAACTGTTGAAGTTTAGTAGAGTACTTGCTACAGAAGAGCACAAGAGGAACCACTAAAACCCAACTACGGAAGAAATAATTGAAAAGCACGAAATACCTACATATGTAGCCTAAGAATTTTATAATGCTATATACATTAAGATACTCGCTGGATCGAGACGAATCTAGGAACATCTTATTTGTTGATCACTTTAGTAATTTAGTCTGTACGGGGGAACAAACTTATTCACCTACATACAAATATTTGTATACATAACCTGTGAAATTTACAACCCTTTCTCTACCATAGTCGGGTAAAAAAATCTTTTAAGACCATTTCAAACCAATATTTCAACTTATTTTCAAATCATTTTGGGGATGGACTTTACCATCTTGAAAAGTGTTTAAAAGTTTTAGTAAACAATTTTAATATAATTTAAATATTTTAAAGTAAAAGACTAAATTTTAGTAATTAAAATAAAACTAGACGGTAATAATTAAGCTCACAATGGTAATATCTCGAATAAACCTAAACATACATATCTTAGCAAAAGAGAAGGGAATTTCCCTTATTTTCTGTGAACGTAAAGATTGATAACTCGATATGCATTTGTTGAGATTTACGATCCCAAATAATTGTATTTTTGTACTCTAAGTATTAGCTATCAAGAAAATATCTTCATTGAAACTCAAATGAACCCAAGTATATAAATGTATATTGCGATATACTGATTACGGCCATTCGAATATACATGCCAATAATATGTTAAACGTACGAGAAACATTTTGCCACAATATGCCTTGGGCAACAATATACCATATTTGAAATAGCAGTAATATGATGTTTACTTCGTTATTCGTTTTTCTTTGTTAACCCTCAATTTTCTGACAACTGTCGTCGATACTACCAACATAAGTTCAAAAAATACTTATGATTATAAAGTTTTCCTGCAACAAATTCGTTTTAGCTTTATTAATAAATAATTAATGGTACGTAATTGACTACAAGAATACTACGAATAGACAAATTTATACCATTTTCTGTCCACATTAATATTTAATATATACTATGGTATATTTTAAACAGTAAGTAGTTATTTTTACTGTCATTATACATAAACATGATACAATAATAATATACAACTTTTACTTATGTGCAAACTTAGGAACCATATTGCCTAGAACTAAAAGTTAATTCATTGATTACAGTAAACGAAATTATTTGATTTTATTATTTTGTTTATCTTGAATGTTCCTGTCAGGCAATTAATATTAATAATATTGTGAATACGAAATATATCCTTATCGTTATCACGTCACGTACGCCCCAGGTATACGTGACGTGATAAGGGCTGAATTTTGTGAATATGCTGAAAATTTGGAAGGCAAGTCTATAATATATTTGATTAACAAGATGAGGTACAAAACTAGCAAGCTGATTACAATTAAACAGTCAAAATATTTAAATTCACATTTTCAATCAATATTATTCCAAATTACTCTGAATAATTGTAATTATAATACGGCGTTATTTAAATGCACTTATTTATCAATATAATTATGTGTTATTATTTGTCAATAGATATAATTTTATCATTTTTAATTTTTTCACATGGCATGATTTATATCCTGTTTTAAATTCTGTATTCAATCTAAAGACAATCAATGATTTTTATAGACGTTGAAAGTACAGTTCTGATAAACAGAAATATAACCTTTTTACTGAAGTAATTTTTTATGTTTAGCGTTGTTACTAAATATGTCTGAAATTTATACAAAGTAAATTTAGGTTCACATTTGAAGCCAATTACTTTTTTCTTTAATCGAGTATACCGCTAACTGGAATCTTAAATAAAGTTACGATTTAACCTCGGACGTTAAAAAATGAAGTTGCAATTTTTTTATTATGGTCTAGCTATACAAGACCATTTATGTAGTAATAGTCCAAATAGATATGTTGGAAAAAAAGCAAACGAAGTAATTTTCCGTTAATTCCTTCACGTTATCGACAAATATTAATGAATATAAAGTACTCAAACTATAAACGAGGTGAAGATGATCGACTGTCTGACATATATCGACGAATGGAGAGAAAATATTTCATTATCTTTTGTTATGAAAGTACCGGTATTAAAAAAAATTTACGTTACCTTGTTAAAAATCAACCTCGGAAGTAAATATCTTCCTAAGTCAACATACGCGTAGTTGGTGTAACGAAAAAATTTCAATGACAATTCTGACTTTAATGAAAGGGAAAATAATACACATTGTTTAGTACGTCCTTCTTTATATCATTTTTAGAATTCCATATTTTAAAAGGAAATTAAACGGAAAACTTAAAACATCACTAACGGGTCCGTCGTAGCCACTTTTCTCTCAAACTGTTTGACGTGGAAACATGATATAGTAATAAAGCATTTCAATACTCCTATACTTGTATAGTTAATATACAAGGATATTTTTAAAATTTTGTAAAAACAATTGGGCTGACGGAGAAACTTGATATTTGGCATAGTAGTGAAACATTTTAACCCGCATAAATCGCAATACTAAAACATTAACAAACCCCTAGAGTACTTCATTTAGCCCTTCTAGAGTTATGATTAAAATTGTATAAAAGACAGTTGGTTTGACGGGGAAACCTGATAATTGGCATAGTAATAAAGCGTATTGACCTGCATATATCACAATTTTCACATGAATACATATGACAATTCTGGAGCGGCTAAATAAACTACTAGATTTTTTTTAAATTTCATGTATCATGTATTATTCATAATATCAATTTATAGTGTTTTCAAAATGGTTTATTTTACATCAGAACAAAGACAGTTTTAAGAACATTGCTGAAAAATTTAATAAATAATATTAAGCCGCATCTAACAGTTAACAGTCCAAAATATTCAAATGAAAACTTCGGGGTGGGTAAATAAATTATTTAAATTTTTTTTAGTCATATGTATCGGGTGTATTCGTGAAAAATATGTATTTTGTGAAAAATATTTTCAGGGATACAAAAACTGTTTCTTTAGAACTAATATAGAAGATAGTTCTAAATATGTTGTTGAAAATTGCACAAAAATAGGCCGCATTTTCCACTCCATCAACGAAACTGCTGAAGCCAAAATAATGAAGAAAAAAACAAAGTTACTGAAAGTTTACCTAACCTTTACCGGAAAAATTAAATGATAATTCTACATTTCAAATTTTTTTTGAAATATTGAAGATATTTTTACGGCTGTGAAAGATGTACTTGACATTTAACTTACTTTACTATTATAAATTACTATGAGCTTGGTTAATTCTAACTAATATCATAAATGCCGAAGTTAACTTGTTTTTTCACTTGTCTCGCTTTCACCCTTATTCTACCCAACCGATATATATATATCTCGTGTCAAGAAGATTAAGGATAAACGCGTGAAGATGAGTATAAAATAACATATGTATACGACGACATATCAGCCCACAGCTACAGCCCACAGATCTTCTATTTCACTATATTTCTTCCATTCTGAACTCCTTTCAGACGATCGAAGCTGCGATTTGTCTCTTTATAGGTTTGAAGAAGTTTGTTTCTTTATAAAATGGTCTGCTTAAGCCAAATGCAGGCGAAAAAACTCTCTTTTCGTTAAGATTGCATCTTCTACTTCACATATATGATGTTACGAAATAGTAAATCGCGTTAATAAAATATTTTTTAGTTCATCGAATCGTAAATCGTAATTCGTATTATATTTTTTAACACATTTTCATGTTATCCTATTATAATATATATATATATATATATATATATTTATATATATATATATATATATATATATATATATATATTCATGTTATCTGGAAAATTAAGTCGCAATAACAGAAGGAGGTGTTACTTTAGCTTATTATAATTCTTAATTTGATACTTCCTATTAGAATTACGTGTTTGAAAAAAACACGAATCTGTGATAATTGTATTTCCTATAAAAAAGAAATTAGGCATATAAAAGTGAATCGTAAAGAACTTTAGAAAGTGATATTAAACCTTTTTTTTAATTTATAACATTAATATAAAGATAAATTTAAAGTTTAATTTAAAATTTATGTCACATATTATGTCTTCTAGTTAATTGAGTTTAATATTTTTAGTTAATGGTTATTAAAAAAAATGTTAGACATTTACTGTTTTGTGGGCTGAGTGTTGATGAATTTTTATTATTCTCTATGGCTTCTCATTTGGATTTAAATTATTTCACGAAGACATTTAAGTCGTTGATTTAACATTTATTAATCTTAAGATAAAATTATAATCCTGTGAAAATATTGATGTTTTAATATAGATATTTGAATAAAATATTCAATATCGGGTGTTTATTAATAAATTCATTTCATTAATAGTATTCTGTGAATAAACATATAATATTATTTCTCAATTTTATCAGTTTCCATATTCATATCTATATTTATACGGAATTTAAACAAAAAATTATCATTTATTATTAAATTTAATCTACAAACTCTTCCAATAACTATCTCAATACCAATTATTTTTTATCCCATATATATACCAAATAATATGAATCGTTAATATTTGAAATCCAAAAGTCGTAAGTAAAATGATAACGGTTAAGCATTTCGAATACCTCATGGTCGGAATTAATTTTTTTCAATCAAATTTTTTGAAACTTTTGGGTGCAGTGATTGAGTGAAAAATTTGAGTGATCGGCGTAGGGTCCATTCGAATGGGCTGCGGAAAATGGTTAACGACATTTTTGTCGTATATGAGGTGGTGACGTGGCGCGACAAAAGGGATTTTTAAAAAAATAAAACGTAAAGAGAAAATAATGTTAATTTTCGAACAGCGATATTCTGTTTATAACTTTAATTCGTTCAGTTTCCTCTGATTGGAATAAAATAATCATTACTTTCTTACTTTTCTTAAGTATAATTAGAAACGCGTGAGGTAATTTTTACTATTTTAATATAGAAACCTAAATAGTTACTGTTTGTCTGCTCGATTGGATAGCTTAAATTAACAAAAAGTATTTAAATTAATCAATGTACTCACGAAATAGTTATCAACATGTATGGTTAAATATTTTAATAACAATGGCCGAGTATATAAATAGAAATCGTTGAATTTCATACATGTGCTTCATATGAGTTTTTATTTGGAAATTACAAAAGAAATATTCTTCCATAAATGAAAGAGAGAAAATCATGTTTAAAAAAAGTTATAAAATCAACATATCAAAGGAAACAAATACAATAAACAATATTTATTCCTAGTAGAGCTCGTACTACGAGTTTGCTAAATTCGCTTTGTTATAAAAAATGTTTAAACGTTTAATTGAGCTGAAATATCCCAAATTAGGAAAATTTATTCATAAATCTATACACAATTATATTTCATTTATATATTTGTTTTAAAGAAACGTCAAAGTATTTTAGTTCCATAAACAATTTGAGAAGAAGCTACGAAAATACAGAGATTGATGACTATTAAAATGATCGTCAAACTAGAAACTAAGCAATTTTTCAAATAGTATTTATTATATACATTACGATTCCTTTTTATGTTGGCGAAAATATACCCAGAGTTTAAAAAAGTATACTAATAACACATATAAAACTTAAATCTTTGGGTACATATAGCTACATATACATACATACATTGGCTTATAATCGACCGACAAGAAATCGTTTTGAAAACAACATGCTTTCTACATGCGTATCCGATACTAAAATAATCGCTGTTCCGATAAGTACAATCGAGCGTCAACGCGATCTTTGCGATGCCCGCCTCTGAGTGGCCACCGTAAGCAATACGCTGCCATCCAGTGACGAAGCACGCAGGCACGGAGCTCCGAGATGTCCACTTGGCAGGGTAATCGACGAGGGAAAGAGCAATCGTCTGCAGTACAGGTCTGTTTACGAGCTCTGAACGGCCACGATGGATAGACTACAATTTTTTCTTTCTCCTTTTCAATACTGCTCTTTCTTTTTCTCTCTGTATCTCTTTTATCTCTCTATACCATTAGCATGAAAGAGAGTGTCACGCTAAACAAAGTAATTCCATTGTTTCAGCTTGTACATATCAAATCGCAATTTATTTCACCAAACTCCATCTTATATAAATTTCTATTCAACATTTTGTCAACAAAATTACACATATTACTTTTTTGTAACCCTCAATAGCTCCAGCTTTGCTCCTTCGAACGATTATTCCTGGAATTCTGTAAGATATTGAAATAAAGGTTTTTGTACCATTTTTTTAGATTCTTTTTGGCGGAAGTTGTGGATATTAATGACCCGTGAAGTTTGTCAAGAGTAATTAATAGAAGTTTATTTGTTTCTGAAAGTGGCTCTGACAAATAATCAAACTTTAAAACAACTGTTTATGGTGAAGTATCGCAACATATAATCAAGTGGCATTTAAACATAACTGCTTATACTATAAATAAGCAAACGATGAAGGAATTTATTTTCAAATTAATTCCTTTAACTTTTGATTATATTTACTGATAGATATTTTAATTTTATTCGTAATAATTAGAAACATTGCATTTAGGTAAAATGAAATAAACAATGTTTGAATAAAATTTTTGATCGTTTATGTTGTAACCAAAAGTGCCCTGAAACCAAAGTATGATTATTTCTTACAAGTAGAGGTATATTTTTACTGTGTGGTAAAGCAGTGGAAACAATATGAATATGAGGGTTAAAATATCATAATATTGTGCTAACTTTATGGTTATTCACATCGATCATTTTAGGCATAAATTTTGTACTTACATAACCTTTTTGTGTTTTCATAATATGCAAAGAATATGTTTAATATTTATTTAATCATTATTAAGTTTTCAGTTATTTTAATTATATTCTTGTCAGGATTTTTTTAGAATAATCAGAAATATTGAGGTCATCTGGTGTGTTCAATTTTAATGTTTCTCTCTAAAATTGGAAACGCGCGTTGTGGATTTCAAATTGTCCTTAAAACAAAAGACCTGTATATGACTAATATCACAAGAAGAAATAAAGCATTAGACAATAAACAAGAAATGTTACTATACTCGATTTTAAGTATAACCCAAATATAATATTTATTAATCATTTCTCAATTATATGTAATTTTTTGTACACTTCTTATTTGTTATCCATCCACAGACTTACCTCAAACTTTGCAAAATTAAAATATGTGGTATTAACCCTAATTATTGGTAAGTAATTCTTAGTAACACAGATCGTAAAACTAAAAAGGACATATTAAACCATTTTTAAAAATGTCACTATGTTAAAATAAATTATATATAGTATTTAAATATCCATGTTGTACATTAAGACATCAAATTAAACTATATCAGAAAAGAAGCTAAAATTATTTAGAGTTCATCATTATTTAAATAACTAAAATATCGACTGTTATTTTTGTGGTTTGTTTCTTACAATATATATTTTCTTCAAATTCATATTGTCACTGAATATGTGCATTTTTAACTAATTCCACACATACAGTGAAATTATCACATTTTTCCATTCGGGCTTTTTAATTCAGATAATTGAAGCTTTTTAACTTTTTCAAGTTTCACATGCATTTCTGGTATAAACACAATATTATATGTATGTATTTACTCTAATTTCCTTTTATTTCCATTTATTGTTATATCTATCGATCTGAAGTACAAGTGATAAAACAAATGGAACAATTTCCCATTCACAAAGAATAAACGATGCTATAACGAGCCATTGTCATGAACATGTCGGCTGTTTGGAGGGAAGTTTTCTATTACTTCATCGTTTCGAGCGAGGGAAGGGAAGTTTGAACGATGTTCACGGAAACAAAAGACCTTTTTTAATTCTATTTTTAGATACGAAAACGTAGATAAATTCAATTCAATCTAAATATAATATTGTGATGAAAATGAAACAAAGAATTCCTTCATTATTTTCCACCCGTCGCTCTATAATTATTAATGATAACATTAATTAAGAAAATGTTTCAGGGATAAAAACCGCAAGTTTGAATTCAAGAAAAATACGATTACTCATTTTATACAATATTGAAAAGGAATTAAAAGTATAAGAGAAATTTATCTTCCATATCAAAACTTCTTTGCTCTTCTTTTGCTTATTATTTTTCTACTAATTTCCATAATAAGTATATGAATTTATCAATAAGTCCACGTATTAAAAATTAGTTTTTAACGCACATCCCACCCAGAATTATAACTTCTGAATCCACGTTTACGTAAAAAACGGAAAAACTTGAAAACGTAAGTTGCATACAATGTATTAGTATATGAGGATAATACTATACTACTTAATCGTTTTCGCCGAAATCGTTTTTTTATGTATTTTACGTGATTTCTGCAAGTAATTTTTAAATATAAAAAAACCGTCTCGTCAAATGGAGAACTAATATTGTTTTTCCATTAAAATAATGCCTTTGTGATTTTAGTATAAACCCGCTTTACTTCATCAATAATGATACGTGTTAAACCAAAGATATAATAGTAAGTATAATAGTAATAATAGAAATTGGGTATATTTTAAATACAGTGTGAAGCAATGGATTTCCAGGTATTGTCGAAATATCAATTCCTATGTATGTTTTGAGTTCATAATAATTCATTGTTTGAATATATTGTATTCTTTTAATGTATTCTTTGTAATTTGCAGAGAACGTACAATAGTAAAACAATATAATAAATATACATTTTCAAATCATATTATTTTCTTTCGTATTTTATGTACTAATAAAAATATTTTTTTTCCTTAAGAATTACAAAGATTTCTCTGACCCCTAATGAAATTTTGAACTATAAGTTGTTTTTTTTAATTAGATTTGATCTAAATATAATGTGATGAAAATAAAACAAAGAATTTCTTCATTATTTTCTACCCATCGCTTTATGAATATCAACGGTAACATTATTATGAAACTCGCAGAGCATAAATGAGAAATTATTGATCTACAGTAGAAAACATGTTGGCGGTAAGCAGCAAAAGTTATCTTACTATTTTTTACTTTGAAAATCAAGTTTGGTAAACGAATCTTTGATTTGTTAAAAGCGATTCGTCGAAGACAAAAGGAACGCCCGGTTTCGATTCGGGGTTAGGAACGCCACAACGAATTGAAGACTAAATACCTAAAGCTAATAATTATGATTTTCCATCCAACGAAACGAGGTTAATTAATGATACTACTTTGATCATAAATTTTCAAGAAATAACTTTAAAATGAATGGAAATAATTTTTATCTTAATTTTATTTACAAGAGTAAAACATAACTTCCTCAATATTTCCTTATTAACGCTCATCATGTTGTATTAAATAAACTTAGTTAATTAATTATTTAAAAGTGACGATAATGTATAATATTTCACCTACTTTTTATTGTTGTATTCATATTTACTACCAAAAAAATTTTTATTTATAAATATACAATGATAGAGAAAGGAGTGACCTCTTTTCTCATTTGTACTACATAGCAAAATTAACTTATTGAAAGTACGTGATGCATAAGTAAACGATTGGTTCTCAATGACACTTAAATTTATTTTACTTACCAATTCAATATTTTAATATTTAAAAGTTACACTAATTTATAGAGTTTTGATAATAGACTTAGTTTTCTTATTTTATTCGTATTAACCGCCATATTTTTTAAAATTTTCGTATACATAATGAGAGAGAACGAGTGTTAATTTGTGTTGTTTTTTAAATTACGGTTTATAAAGTTTAAGTTTTGTTTTAATAGCGAAAAAAGGTATCGCGACCTTTGCAACACAAATCCTATAATAATTTCCTTCATTTTCATACTCACGCGCTGTGTTATTTTTTCTAATTGTCAAAAATAGTATCTATATTATTGTGTAAACATTTTAATAACATACTGTTCTCATTTATTTTCATTCAAATTATTAAACATTGTAAAGCATAGGGCCTAAATATATGTATTTTAGCATATAGCTCGATATATCATTCTTTTTTTTTGTTTTTGACGCTATTGTTATGCTACCTGTTTAGGTAGCATAAACATAAACATTTCTGCGAAAAAGTACACAGGAGTAGCATACGTAAATACAGTTATTCCAAAGTTCGTATTTTTTAAATCTGTTTTTAAGATATGACCTAACCAATGTGCATATGCTAATACGCTCCCATCAATCAATTTTCATGAATTATATGACGACTTAAATGTTTAAATTTTCATAACTTCCTATGAAACCCTCATAGAGCGAGTACTATTTGTAAATTAAAGGTTTATTTAGATACCTCTGAATTTGTTCCACCCCTTACTTTTTCAATGCATATCTACTGTTTTCATGAAAACTTTCTTCTATCGTTACATAACAATTTTTTTTTAAAAGATTTCTTAACCAGATAGCAAAGACAGTACCTTTATAATATTGTCATATCCATCTGCCTGTCTGTAGTTTTCAGCATCGTAATTCTTTCAGCTTAAGATCACTTGCGATAACATTGTTTCAAAAAAATTTAGTTAAATTATGTGAGCATATTTAAAAAGAAAATGTTTGTAATATGTTTTATTTATGTATTTTGCACGTAACGAATTTGGAGTTGTTTTTTTTCTCTAGAGCCCCATTGAAAATAATGTCATTGAAGGGGCCGCTTAAAATGTAATTGAAATCGGCTTTTATTTATCGATACGGAATGTCCTGCACAAAATATAAATTTTCAAATTATTTTCCGGCCTACTTTTTATTGATTTTCGAACTACGTATAACAAAAATCTTCATGTAGGCATTAAAATGAATGCAAACTTATTTTGGTCAGCTTTCGTTAATAAATTACAGAAATCCAGGCAGTGAGTTATTTACCTCATGCCCGTCAAAGATATACTAACGTTATATAGTAAAAAATAATATTGACTTAAATAACTAGGTGAAACTTTTTTATATACCAGATGTAAATAAAATATTTAAAGTGGGCGTTAAATATCAAACAATTTCAATTATATACGGTTTCTCTGCACAATTTTTGACATTAATAAATTATTCATTTTATTTTTGAAAATAAAATTATCTTTTTTCATATATTTTTCTCAAATTGCACTTAGCATAAAAAAATATTTGAAGAAAAATATCCAAATAAATAAAAAGACGGGACAAAGGGAGTGCTGTGAGTCCATCAGTTTGGAGTAAAATTATATCTTATTTTCATTTGAAAGGCGACAGATGACAAAATTTTTGAACGATTAATGTCCCCCACATCATTGAAAAAGGTTTGTGATAGAAAGAAAGTAAAGTTAAGTGGGAAGGTAATTATGTCCTATTAACTCAATTTCGGCATTGCGCATTCAACGCAACGTTTTATCAACGCTTATTATATTACCTAGTTTCAATTAATGGATAAAAGGACATTAAATACATTTATTGACTTCCTTTTTGGAGTACTTTATATTTTCTGACAAGATTAGCTTTCATCTATCTAATTCGTAGGTCATGTTTCGGTAATACACCAAAACTTTTCGTCGGACTTAACTTGAATGAGCTATCTTGCGAGTAAAGAAATATATAGAGGCTAATAAAAGTCTACACGGTTATATCTTGAAATATTCTCATTCACGGCCTAAAACCTAATACTCACAAAGTTTTAAAAGCCTTTTATTATTCTGGGAATATATTCAAGACATTACTTTTTAGGTTTCTCTAGATGAAAAGATAAAATAAAAACTTTCTGATTAAATTTCATTTGCGTTTCATTCGTTAATGCCAATAATCGTATACAACGTAATATAAATTTAAGACATTAATCAAAAGAGGAAAAATATACAATAGATTTTCTTTTTTCCATTATGTTGGATAATAATCAACAGCGGACATTAAGCTTAGGAAAAAGTTTGATTTAATAATATTTCAAAATAATTGAAGATTTGTTTGTAAAGCTTTTAAAGTTAGAAAGCCAAAAAATGTTTATACAATTACACGGTTACTACAAATCCACGTCAAAGAAGTTTTGAGTGAATATTTATTTTGCTATAAATTAATACTCAGGAGTTTGTACGAAATTAATATGAAATAACATTTTAAGTACTTCAGTAACTTTGTTTATGGTTCTGCAGATATTATGATATATCTGCAGATATTATGAAAAATTACGTTAGATGTTACAGTACGGTATAAAATATAGGACTACGTAATTGGTTTAATGACTATTCAAGTGAAAATAACTTCGCTGCAAAAGAGATTGTAAGGTAGCTATTTGTAAAATAAGGGGGGAAGTGGAATGACAGGAATCTAATTACTAGCACTTACTGCATTTTCAGAACTATTAATTGCTGTTGAAATAATTTTTCATTTTGATTTTCTTTTAATAGACTGCATATCAAACTACTACAATGCTTATCTCACCTTGGAGTTTTCTCTATTATTATTATTTAATGTCACGCATTTACTTCTTCATGTCATGCATTTCTTCTTCGCCTAAAAGTTTCTAAGAAGATTAATTAAATTAATTTGGTATATAAAATGCAGGAAACTATTTTAAAATATTAGTACCTAAAACTCTCTTCTTTTTTGCAATTAGTTTGTTTGGATATGTGCTCGTCCGGCAATTATTTTGAATACATGTTGAAAATAGAAAATTCTATACATATTAATATTTTGCTACTAAATATGAAAATGTCAAAATGATATTGGGATATGCATTTTCAGTGTAGTTGAATGAAAAACAAATAACTTAAATATTTACTTCATATCTTGTTAAAGTTCTGTAGATTTGTAATTCTTTTTATTGACTAAATACAAATTTTAAAACCAATTTCAGGCTCTAGAAATTCATATTTGTTTTATGAATTGAATGTTATAATTAACAAAACCGTTAATTTTCATCCCGTGACTTGACAAGAATAATCTAAAATTCTTTCTTTTGGGCAAAAAAATTAAGAAGCAAACAAGAACGAATCGTGAACGAAGCTTGAATATTTACGAGGGTTCTGTAGAGTTTTTGTGACAGAAAATTTTAATTTGCGTAGAATTAAAATAAGAATTGCAAAAATATTTAGAATGACAACTACTTTTTGCGCTTAAGGTAAACTGAAACAAAACATTTCTACGTATTTACAAACACACTCACAGGTACACCTTACTATTTCAAACAGATTATATTTTTAGCTCATTAATAAATGTTACGAAAAGCTACCATAATCTAGTATATTCATGATTTGATTATTCTTTGTTTCTTTGAGGTAATTATTTTTTTTTAATAGTTCACTTTTAAAAAAGCATGATGGTTATAAATTAAATTATATATTGGGGCGTACATTTTTACCTAAAGACCAGTGAAAGTTATTGGTGGAAATATTTAATATGTTTTTATATCATATTTTAACCCACTTTGAAAAGAGGAAGTTCTCAATTCGACTATATTCTTTAATATGTTTTATCTCATATTCTCCGTATTTCTGAATCAATTTGGATGATTATTTTTTATTTGGAAGAGTATACTTTCAATATAGTTCCGTAAATATCTAATTAAAATCTGAATATGAAAATTGAAGGTATATCATGGAATTAATCAATTTTGAATATCACATGTGCCATGATTGCATTTCAATGATAATCTTATAAGACACGAATAAAGGCGAAATAAATTTTTACTTTTGCAAAATCGAGGTGTGATGATTAAGCCGAACCTATGTGAAAGAAACACTTCAGTGATGAGGAATGAACTTGTCAAATTTGGACTCGTTTGACTTGTCTTGATGTAGCAATAATATGATGGATCAAATAGGTAGGTAAGTACATACAATATAATTTGAACCTTCTATTCATAAATCTTATTTCCGTAGATGCACTGCCTGCCTAAAACATAATAATCAAGGATCAATTGTTTTAAATTAGTATTGTGGGTCTCAAGTAGATAATCTGATCTTAAACTTTAGATTGCAACCCCTCAGTCCTAATTATTTAAGGCTACTGCCTAACTGAACTGTAAGACTTGAGGATTTGCTATTTCTAAATTAGTATTTTGAGTCCCAAGCAAAATTTCTACCACTGAGCTCCGTATCCAACTCCACAGACTTCGCACTATGGGAATACTGTCTGCTTAAATGGTGAGATTCAAAGATATGCTGTTTTTAAACTAGATTTTGAGTCTCAACGCGGACTCTATAATTAAACTCAGGGTTTCTATTCTTCATTCTATGTGCTTTGGTATTATTGCCTACTTAAGTTATTAGACTTGAGCACTTGCTCTTTTACATTTCAAACATTAACGAGGGTAGGAAATGACGGAATAAACATAATATATTACCGCTATTTCAAATATATTGTTTGCTAAAATATTTCGATCAAAATACTAAACTATAATCGTAGTTGACGAAATTTTCCTCAATATTATTTAAACAGTTTTCAAGATCGTAAAGTCTCTTAATAAAATTATGCGAAACTTACGATCTTGAAAACGTTTTATATAATATTGAGGAAAATTTCGTCAACTACGATTATAGCTTAGTGTTCTGAAACCACCAATTAAACGTCATTGGGGATCTATTTCTAATAAAAATGAGACTGTTTAACAAAATGAGAAATCAGTTTAAGATTTTGTTCGTTTTTTCCAATTGAAAAATATTAGTCAGGTATGGCTAAATAAAAATAGTTTTTGTTATATAATTTGCAATTGCTCTCCAATCTCTATTTTATTAATAAAAGGAACTTCTTCATATAATGGAGGTAACAATTTTAACACAAATTAAATAATTCATTGTTAAAGAGTAAAACTGAATTTTAGAATTTGGAACAAAGTAAACTATTATAATTTAATCTTATAATGGGGACACTGAACCTAAACGTACATAAATTAGCAAAAGGAAGGAAACGGAATTTCTGTTATTTGCAGAAAATGTATTCACTAGAACTCAAATAAACACGAGTATACAAATTTATATTGCAATGTACTAACGGCAATTCAAATACATATACCAACAATGTTTTAAAGAGACTAACGGTATTTTACTGGAAATATTTTAGCAAACAATATATTTGAAATAGCGGTAATATACTATGTTTATTTCATCATTCCTTTTATTGTTGTCGACCCTCAATTTTGTCACAACTGCTTCAAACACAGCCATCATTATGACGGCTAAGAACTCCATTCGCAATACAAATCTCTCAACTAAATCGTTTTACGAGGAAAAATGTACACAATGAGAAATATTCAGTTTTGTTGATGTCCAAACAAAACACTTGTGAATAGAGAATTTTCTTGTAAGAAACTCGTCTTAGTTTGGTTAATAAATAATTAGTGGTATGCTTTTTAATACAAGAAGAATACTACAACAGACTTAACGATAAAATTTTCTACCCTCATTAATGGAGTAGTTACGGTTATTTTTATTATCCAAAATGGTTTTTATATATAAATAACTTTTATTTATGTATAAATATAGTGACAATGTGGCAATATTTATGATCGATTTTTAGTCAGTTAATCTTTGCTCTATCAAATATACCGCTAAAAGGAATCTTCTGTTCAAATAATAAAAAAATATTTTCACAGATTTTTTTATTATCGCCGTGTGGAATCACCTATATAAAAACTAACGACGTTTCGAATGTATTGTCAAAAATGTCAATATTTTTTTCTTAGAAACGGTTTTACTTAGAAATTTGATATTCCCAATATTAATATGTATTAAACTGTGTATAGCGTTATACTTAAAATTCAAAAATATACATATGAACATTTTAGAGGAGTGTATCTACATACATTTAGAGGACTGACTCTATATATTTTCTAATAGTGACTATTATATTATACGATATTTTCTAATAGCGAGATGGACTAATAGCGTTTCCAAAACTGTTTTAGCATCTCATGCAAGATAGATATTATTAAACAATTTCTAAAAAATATATTTCAACCTGCTAAAGTTCTAAACATTTATAATAGTTTTTGAGATATGTGCACCTGTAAAAGAGTGCATATAGGAAATATATTTACTTAGTGTAATGTAATGAATAATATTACTATATGTAAATAGTATTTATAAGACCTTCATTAGAGTTCTACTCGATAATAATAAGATTGATAATAATAAATATTTGACATGATTTTATTATTACCAACTCACACTATTATAAATTTTCTGTATTATTGCGAATTGTATAGAACTTTATTGTATAGAATCAATGCAATCATAAATTGTAACAGAGATATTTGTACATTTAAAATAAAAAAGCATAAATGCGAAAATTCCTGAATTATTACATTTAGAATCTCGCATGCCTTAATTCAGCAGTTTTAGCAAGCAATTAAAATTTATTACTTACTATAAAAACAATATTAAGTTCTAATATAATTCACACTACGAAATTTTTATACACTCTCAGTTATAAATAAGTTCGTATTAAGCTGTTCTTAAATATTAATATTATTTTCCACAATGTTAACATATTGCCTGAAAAACATCGACAAAAGCACCGGTAAAGGGGATATCAAAATTATGTAACACATTGGACTAGAAAAGTGGGGGGAGTACTTAGGGACCATGTTTGACGTCCCAAATAGGAGAGGTGTACAGAAATAAAAATCCACTTATCTCAAAGGACTATACTCCTTATCTGGTAAATGACTCAACATATAAGACCTTGAAATACGTGAAAAACAACAACACACCGGGGAAGGAAATGATCATCGCAGGTATGCTGGTAGGATATATGATGGTAGGAGACGATGCCGACTGAATGGCAAATGTCGATCACCTGCCCCGACCACGTAAAGAAGTATTTCCGCTGAAAAAGATCATGATATCATGACTGAAAAACTACTTGGTACTCTCTCTGAGAGAATATCAGTAAAGCTTTCATCGAAATAGAGGTATGGATAATCAATATTTAGTATCCGAAAGTTATTGGAAAAACGACATGAAAATAATGTTCCTCTGTACCAATTAACGTGCTACGACAGCATGCGATGAGAATTTCTCTTCGAAATGATGCTTAAACTAGGAGTGTCAAGGAAACATTTAGATTGATTACGAGTAAAACATGAACCCAGATAAAAGTACAGTGGCAGCGCTCTCAACAGTTCAACATACACCAGTACTTGCGATAGATGGCTTACTGCCTTGTATACTTTTTAACCTGATTCTCGTGAATCTGTTCCATAACATCACCATCAGCTAGTGTAACATAATGGCGGAGTACCTGCAGCTAATCTGCCACATGGAAGGAGAACATGTAATAAGCATTTGAACTCAATATAATGCTAATTTTTCAAAACAACAGAAAACCTTTTTGAGACACCGAAAAAATCCATTTACTCTCGTATAAAATTGTAAAAAAGAAACACTTGTGGAATCACCTCAGCGTCTCTATGTTTGATGTTGCCTGAGTATAGACATTCAAATTGCAAAAATTGACTTTTGAAATTTTATGTATACATAAATGTTTATAAGTGCCGAAATGTGTACAGAACTCCCATGTTTTGAGTTTTACTCATGCTTCACAGTCTTTTTCATAATTCTAGTTAGATGTACCATCTCAAGTTATTAAAAAAAAATAGACTGAAAACACTGAGTAATATGCAAAAATGTGAAGCCTCTCTTTATTTCCGAAATTAATCAACCTTATATTATTAAAACCAAGAACCAAAACAAATCCAGCAGACAAAACAAATCCAAAAGAAATTTCTGATATACATTATTCATTGTTGATTGCAGGTATTTACATCATAATCAGAAGAAGAAAGTTTAAAAAGTGTTCAAACAAAAAATTTAAATAAATTCGACTGTTATTTCAGCGAAAGATTACATTAAAAAAGGTTTTGTGACGATAAATGAGTGTTGGTAAACCTTTGAAGAACACGAAAAATAATATTATCATTAAGCATATTTAAAGAAGCATTATATTTAAAAGCTCACGCCAAAAAGCTCTTATTGACTAATTATTTCTATAAATGCTAGCGTCAGAGTAATATAATGTTAATTCATTTAAAATTAAAATGCTGTGTTAAGTGATGTTATTATAAATTTAAATGTTGTGTTAAGTGATTGTCGCGTCTGTCAACATGACTATATCTAAAGCAAATACTCGATATCGACGTTGATAAAAACTTGTTTTTTTTTACTCAACACATTTTCTTCTGTCGAATATTTTTATTGAAAAATGTATTTTATAGAGGGATATTAAGGCTACATCGTCGCATCAACAATTAGTTGTATCAACAATTTAAAAGGAAACTACAGAAGTACTTAGGGATGATAATAATTACGATGAACGCCGAAGGTAGACCTAAGCTCTATTTGAAATAGTACTTCTTATGTGTGTTATGATTTACATTTTCACGCTCAAAAAATCCCCGAGGATTAGAATAAAAAAAACATATTTATATTTTTTCTTTCAGTATTTTGCCAACTAAAGTACCTTTGTAGTTAAATATTACTTATTTAGATAACAAGATCTAAAAGTTTAAAGACTTACTACTTGTACGGTAAAAACAAAAGACCTGTCGCCTATGTATCCCATATTGGAAGAAGAAACAGAGGATCAAAATATAAGAAAAAAATATTGTCATACTCGGTTGCAAGCTAATAAAGTACCCGTCAGCAATGCCTCACTTCCGAATAGATTCAAATAAAATGTTCATTTCTGATTTGTCTTTGATTTCTTTGTACACTTAATATTTTATATCCGTCTGCACTTTTTCCTCTTAACTTTGTTATTCATAAATGTTTTTAGATTCTAAAGACAGCTTATGAATTTTTTAGAAATTTATTTTGTTTGAATAAATTTTAGATCATAATAAAAAAGTAAAAAAAATAAACATATCGAATTAAAACCACATTAAAGCAAAAACTGGAAATTATTTGGAAACCATCTGTATTCAAATAATTAAAATGTCGACTGTTTTGTCTTGTCTTTATCATATATCTTCTTTTAGAATAATTCATGGTAACTACATTAATTATTAAGTTCTAAATTAATTAATGTAATCCCAGAATTTATAAATTAATTTTACCATCTTTTAAAATCATTATTTTGTAACGATATTGCTCTATTTTGATGGTAAAAGTATTCAAAGTTTTGATGACTACCAGTCAACATCTTCATATTAACTGTCACTTTCCACAGGTACTTTCCAATCATTTCTTTATGATTATATACTATTTGCGTTACTATATTTTACATATACCGTATATTATACTTATTCCCAACATTTCCCTAATCATATGTTCAACATAACCAACTCATTCAATATTTTTTTATCTCTACAAGCATATTTTCTGCAATACGGAATTATAATCGCATATGTGACTTTTTCATTTGTTCCAAAAATATTGCAAAATTATCTTATTTTAACCATTTTTATAATACGCTTTTCAGTGTGCCAAAATTTCCATGACACACGGTTACCCGTATATAGTTACACTCATATACTTTCATTATCGTTTATTTTTCATTATAATTATAAAGCGTCCTTTATGCTATCGCTCCCAAGTACGTATGATAAAAATAAATGAAGCAATTTCCTATTCACAAAGCACAAACGATGCGATAACGGTCGATTGTCATGAACATGATGGCTGTTTGGAGGGAAGTTTTCCATTGTTTGTCGTTTCGAAAGCGACGGATGAACAGGAAGTTGGACCGATCGATGCGGGCGTCGTTTAAAATGATCCACGGAAATAAAATAACTATATGCATTTACGAGTAAAACATAATTAATTCAAGAAAACTATTTAATTTAGAAAAAAAATTGAAAGTGCGTACAAATTATCAGCATTAAATATTATATTGGAAAAGGCATTTTCCATAAAAAAAACTTAATACTTCATTTGCTTATTAGCGTATTTCATTTTTATTTTTGTACAAAAAAACTACAAAATCATGTTACCGGCCACTATTAACAACTTGTTTTTAACCCTAACCATCCAGAGATCCAACTTATGTATTAAGGTTTATATAGAAACAGAAAGAACTGGAAATATAAGTGGCATAATTGTATGCTATATATCACTAATACATTAGTATTAGTATGTGTTTATGATGTTACACTATTGATCGGTTTCCTTGTATTAATTTTTTTTCTTTTTTACGAGTCATTTTTAATATTAAAAAACATCTCATCAAATTAATTAAAAACTAATATATATTTTTTCAATAACAGGTGCCTTTGTGACGTTAGCTACAATCCGTTTCACTCATTTAAAAATAATAAATGTTAAACAAAAAATAAAAGGCAAAAAATAGAGTAATAATAGAACTTTGGTATTATTTAAAGGTATATTTCAAAGAAACATAAATAGACAAGGAAAAATAAACAGTTTCAAAACCTATTATGTTCTTTAATTTTGTATGCTCAACAAATTAATTTTGTTACTTTAAACATACAGTGATTTCTTTCACCGCTTACAGGATTAAGAAGTCTGCACCTTTTCTTTTAAAACTTGTCTTACAAATCGTTTTTTACTCCTCATGCATATTTTTTTTATTTGGTGTGCAAACGAGCTCATAACAATAGATCACTTCAACTCGGTCTAAATTAAATGTGATGAAAAAAAAAAGATTATTTCTTGGTCACTTTCCACACGTCACTATAAATATAAATGACATCGTGATTATGAAATTCGAAGAAAAACGAGACTATAATGGCCTAAAGTAGAATCATGTTGGGGTCAGCAGGAAATTTTTGAGGTGAAAATTTCCTTTCGGTCACACTATCCTTTTTTACGAAAAACAATACGCATCCCGCCAAGCATGGCGTGCTTCTGATATACTCGGCTGTAAAGCGAGTATGACCGAGAACGAATTCAAATGCGACCGGACGAGAGGAGCCGAGTTAATAAATGTATATTTATGTCATCGATTTGCCCAGTGAATCATTGGTACAGCGGATTATATTACATTGATGGATTACATATGAAATGCGACGGAAGTTTGAGTTCGAAACTTGATGCCAGCATTTTTTTTTCTTTCTCTGATTTTATTTCAGGATTCTTTATTGAACTGAAATTTTTCTTTTTAATTTTTATACGAATATTTTAAAAAAGTCAGTGCCATAAAATATTTCAACTTTCAAGTTTTTACGTCGCATGGTTTCTGAGAAGAACAGAATAGTGTAAATGTCCTACAATAACTTTTTTAGGATTAAAAACAAGTGTAATATTCCAAAAATTATATCATCTAGGATCATTGCTAGAAGTTTCATGTCAAACGTTACATGGGCTTCAAAAACCCATATTTTTTGCATATTATTAAGTTGAGTAGTTTCAAAAATAAGAGGGAGCGGATCATATTTTTTTGCAAACTTTTTATCAATACTTCTCAAGATCCTATATGTGAGATATTCCGAAAGTCTCAGAATACTTCTCAAGACACCTCAAAGAACAGAATCTTTACAAATTGCCCACCTGAGATATCGTCATACAACGAAACCTAGACCGTGGTTAAGAATTTAAATAAAGTAGAAATAAATACTACATCACGAAATTTTATTTAGTTCTGAATTAAAATTAAGGTAGCACTGGAAAATATAACTCATCAAAATGGCCGAGAATAACTTAATAATCCTAAAACAAGTGAATAATTAATAGTTTCTAGAGAAACATTTCAGTTACAAGTGGCATAAATTTAATCGATTTAAAACGGTCAAAAATTACCCATTTTCTTGATAAAAAAATTAAGTACAATTTGGATAAAAACATTTTGTTCCCTAAACGGAAAATTATTACATTCACTATTTTATTTATGGAAACGAAAATGAAATTTCTAGTAAATGTATTAAAAAACTGACATAAAATCGTCAAATAAGGCATTAACGAAAGTATTTAAACAGCAAATAGTGGTAAAAAATAACATTAATATTTTTATTCGTTTTGTAAACCTGTTAAGAACGATAAAATCGTATTTAACAACCCCTGTTACAAAACTAATTTAACTTATCATCCTTAACAAGCTTAAGCATGTAAAAACTTTATTTGTGAACTTTAAAAACTTGTTTTTTTGTGAACTTTTAGAAGTAACTTTATTTTTTTCACAATTTTAACTTCAGTATTTTGGAAATAAATTTTGAAATGGAATGATTTTCGTGGAGATTGATCTCTAGAACTACATTCAACAAAATTCTGAAAATAGTTTTAGAATTCTTATAAGTTACTTTTAAGGTGAGATATCACCGCGATACAGCACATTAAGAAAAATGTTTATTTCTAAGGTTTCCATGCACATAATATTGAGTATTAACTCTTGAAATATATGCTGATTTCTATGCTTTATGTACTATCTTATGTTGAATTTCAAGTATCAACCTTAAACTATGTCTGAGAAAAGCAGCTGACATGAATAGATAAAAAAGAATTTACACGCGATTGATCTTATCCATAAGGTTTTCTTTTAGATAGTATCAAATCTCAAAATTTTGAAAGTCTCTCTTTGAAAGTCTGAAGAAATCTTAAAGATTTGTATGAAAACTTTTCTTGGTTTTTCTGTATTCAACGAAAAATATTCCAAGATTGACATACATGAAAACTAAAAATCTCTCAAATATACTCATATCATTGGAATCTTGAGCAAAAATCAGATTGAAAAGAACAAACAATTTTGTGTCAAATCGCAATTTCCTGATCATTCTAATATTATTACATTATTCATAAGCGTCATGCCCCACAACTCGTGTTTGTGATATTCGGTTTCGATATTTATTTACGCGACGCTTACGAAATATTCAATATTTGAAAGCAAATTTTATAATTTTGTCATCGCGAGTTCTACTCGCGCTTGATAGATTTTATTAATTTTTTTTGTGGACCTGTCTACATATCATAAAGCATATATTTTTTGCTGCCTTCGCTACAAGATTTGGGTCTCCAAATGGATAAATAGTGTGCTTTCCTTCTAATTTAACAATTTTGTTTACATATAATGCAAACAACAAATGAAAATTTTTATAATTTTTCTTTTGCACGTAATTTGCCTTAATTAAAGAGTTACAAGCGACCCAGTTGTTTTATGCTTGTAAAATATATATTAGAAAATGTATTTACAAAGTGACAATAAATATTAATTGTTTTAACTTTTGCAAAATTTTGAGTTTACTTATATATATATATATATATATATATATATATATATAATTGCGCATATTATGGCTTAAAAAGTAGTTAATTTTAGGATATTGTTTTTGATGCGCATAAAAAAGTAGTCGATACCGACGAGAGCTGAGCTTACCCCTCAACGTCATCGACTCTAACTGACAGCAGTTTTGTTCACAGCTCAGAAAAAGTGCCTTGGTGCACAAAGTGCCTAAGTATGCCCAAAGAACTTTTCACTTAAAAAATCCAGTCACGTGAAGGTTATTAGATATATAATGAATATTAATTACTTTATTATCATTTCATTAAAATATGTATTTTACTATTTTATTCCTAGAACCTAATATAAAATCTGGTTAGAAAGTATTGCTAAGCATTGTCGTTAGGGTATCTAAAATGACAAGCATTGCAGTTGGAAATATCATTATATTATTAAAAATGATAAAATCCTGTGTATTATTAATGCCCTTGTACATTAAAAAGTTTTAAATTTTGTCTTTCAAATTTTATTTTAAAAGTCTATGCTATTACATACAAAACTTTTTTAAGTTTTAGCTATTCAACCTTTTACATTAACGAGTTCATGTTCATGCTACATAAAATAAGGGTAATTTTTGACGTCTTAACATTATACATTTATATATATATAAGCATTTATAATGGCGAATGCTTTAAATTTTCAAAAGCAAAGCCTACATAAGTTACAACATTCTCATCGGGGAAGGGTTTCGATCGCCGGTTCCAAAATATTTCTTTGTCCACATTTGATGCAGTATTCCAAAACATTATTTCATGCTCCATAAACTGTTGAACTAATAAAATTACTTTTATTTTAATATTGACTTATCTACACTGTACGTTTATGATAAATGACGCATGTACCGATGCTGGGTTTGAGTAGCAGTGTAGTTCTGATGAATGAAAATTGTTATGTTCCGTATAGGCACATAACATTTATGCGAAGTAAAATAAGCATTAACCTTTCGAGTTACTTTATTTACGTGAAGTTTACTACTTTCAAGTGAAGTTTAAACTTTCGGATATAGTAAAAGTTTTTTAGTGAAAATGTGGACATATATATATAACAATAAATTGGCTTAGTTATCAAGGGTACCTGAAAAAGCTTTAATATCTTATAAATATGTACTAAATGTAATATTTAACCGACATAACCCGTTAGTTATATGCAAATTATAATGCTGCCAAGTTAATATGTGACATTTAATTAAGAAAAATAGTATGAAAATTGCTTTTATAAAGTTTTTTTCTGAATTTTGTTTCTCTACGAAAAGTTTAGAAAATATTTTCTCCTAAGACAATTTCTATCTTAATTTTATTAAAAGTTCATACGAGGATAACTTCAGAGTAATTTCGTGGTGGTGAACCTTTTCTAACTTTGCCGCCCGCCTTTAATTATTTAGAATGTTGAGCGGTCTGGGGTTGACTTTAATTAAATAAAGAGGCAAAGAAGTGGTTTTTCCTTCATGACTTTGTTATTTTATGACATATTTGTAAGACTTTGTTATCTTACGATACATCTATTATTTGTGAATTTATTCACGCATACGTCTATTAATTTAGAAATAAGCTTATGTAAGAATGAGCTTAGAGACCTTAATTTTTATAATTAAACATGAGGGAATAAAACATTACGTATTAAGTTGCGTGTTTTTAAAATAATCATATAGAAAGTAATATCCTTTTCACTATGATGTAAGAGTCTATTATATCTATGCTTTGTGCTATATGAGTAGGAAACATAGCAACGTATATTCTTTGCTTTTTAGAATAATTTTTTATAGCGTAGTGAAGAAAGTATTTCTTACGGCGTTGTTTATCTAGTCATTTGCATGTTATGTCTTATTTAGAATTTCATGTAATCATTTTTGAATATACTTTAAATATAAATTTATTAATGTTATATTTGGTGCTTCAGAAAGGTTTAGAAATATAAGAAGATTGTCATGAAGCCGTTAGGTGGGCGTTTACTTCTGTGACAGATAGTTATAGATTGCTAAGGGTAAGTCTGTGGATACAATATATTTTGTATATTCGTAAATGTTTGACACAAAACTATCTACGGCGGTAAATAAACAAATCAAATGCTTGTTAAGTATTTAATTAAATCTTGTAGATATCTTCATTAAATTAATAAATTATTCCTAAAATATAGTAAAACGTTAACAACAGTTATAATTTTGCAGTTAATTAAATTATTAAATTTAATTATTACTTAAAGGAATATGTCTTCAATTGTTCCCTTTGCTTCATTTATATCATAAATAAACAACGTTTATAATAAATATTTTAAGTTTCTTTAAGAGTTTTCTTTTGAATCGATAAAATTAGATTAATTTATAAAATTGCATTACTCTAGAGCTTTTGAAATTATTAAATTTTTTCACAAACGTTTAATTAGCTGTTTGCTAATTTATTAAATATGAATAAATATAAATTAGGTGCTTTTATTAGAAATGTAACAACATTGAGAAGCGAATCTCTCAGCGACTGTTGCTACGGAATAAATCTAAACGAACATGAAATGTTTCTTATAACGTTACCATAAAGTTTAAAGTATAAAGATGACAAAGTTTTTCAACAAACGAGAGTAACTCCCGTTTGAAAAGTTTTATCGACTGAAACATTTTAAATTGAGAATTTTCCTCCAGCACTTAATATTTGTATGAAGGGAGATGGAGATGAGAATAAGCTATAAGATTCTACAAAGTTTGTGGCGCGCTTTGGAAATAATTTACTGTACTTATTAGCAGCACCAATTTCAGTCTGCAGTGTTATATTATTAAGCATGATTAGGGTGATAGGTTAAAGATTATAGTAATTGTGTTTCAATATCTTTCCTTTTGCCTATTTTTAGAATCACATTACTTTTCTCAGTACAAAAAGTCCGAATTTACGAAGGGATGTGAAAAAGATTAAGAGTTAATAATATTTACATATGGATATATCATATCTCAAAATTCTTTCATCTCTATGATTATATATTTCCCAAATCCTAATTTTAATCCCTTGTCACATTTGATGAGGTGTGAATGAACACGGTTTATTTATGAATTTAAATTTTTAAATTATTGGTTAATTTCGGTAAATTTTGGTTATTAACTTGTCAATTGTTGTTTGTATATTCTCTCAGAATGTTTTTATATATTTGCAATTTATTTTCATGATAGAAAATTTAAAATTCTGCTTGCTTTTATATAATTTCTTATATATATATATATATATATATATATATATATATATATATAAATGGGTAAAAGAACTTTATATTTTTTTCCTACGTTAGTAAAAACCGGCTGATATGATGAAGAGATACAAACGTTTTTATAATATTTTTTTTAAATGTTAAGTAAATTATTATGTTTTTCTCTTCTGTTGATTTCCTTACGATTAATTCGTCATATTTCTGAACAATTTTTTACTTTTTTATAGATATTTATATTTTAATGTCTGCTTCAACACAAGTTGAAATTTACGTAATAAGTTTGATGACCAGAATATTAAAAATATTCCTGTAAAAAATTTGCAAAAAATTTCCAGATTTATTTATTAATAACATCAGTTGCTCGTCTCGGCGTTACCGTGTAGAAAAAGTTACTATGACTGCATTTTGTTTTTGTTCATCTTTTTCTTACGAAAATTGTTTAAAGTTAATTTGTAGACAATATTTTCCACGGTTTAATTATTTATTCCATTCTTTAGTCCACTATAGAACTTTTTAGCCCAAAACTTATCACATAATTTGGTTATAATAAACTATCTATAGCAATGAGCCATATATACATTAGTTTTTTTGTAGATTTAATTGACCGTTATTATCCGTTTAAACATAATTTTAACTTATTTTGATGGTTCAGTTTGTTTAATACTAAAATCAGATTTAGGGACAATATAGTAACATATGGTTAAATTTAGTCGTATAATTTTTAGCCATCCAAAATATGTTCATTCTTTATTTTAACATAACTATAATAGCTTTGCCAAGTATAATAACTAGGTGTCCACTGAATCGAGTTAAATACTGTGTGGGACTTTAAAGAGCTTGTTACAAGAAATGTGAAAAAATTTGTCATAATTTTAATTTGCATATTAGAAAAAATATTCCAAAAAATATAAAAAGTTCAGCACTCCTTTATAACTAATGAGTTGAAAATTAGGAAGCAAACGTTCTGTGTAAAATTTGACTAGGAGTTTTTATGGGTACTTGAGTGATCATCCTAGATCTTGGTTTTGATTTTTTACGCCTGTGAAAGTTGTGATAGGTATTTAGGTCATGAAAAATTTATATTTGTAATTAGTTCAGCAGAAGTACTACGCACTCTTAAATATGTCTAAGAGTCTAAATATGTACGAGACCTGCGTAACGCGAGTTCTACTCGTGTTTAATTATTTATATTATTCGGTGTAATATTTATTTAAATTCGAGAAGATTTATTCCAATTTTTTCCTCTGATTTAGAGGCGTATGTAATGGTGACATTATACACATATGGTGGTTTTCCCATTCATTGTTAAACGATGAAATCTTTGCCTTTCTTTGGCCTATCACAAACTGTCACTTGAGAACCATTATTTGTTATCTGGGCATTTAAGATTTATGTAAAATTAATTCAAAATTTTGTTTCATAAATTAATCGTTTTCTGCAATTTTGATTATACTAAACTTAAGTCAAAATTGATTATACTAAACTTAAGTTAACTTTGTTTGTTATTCCTTAAACGACTCTTACTCCTATGTCTACTGATCTATTAATTTAGGTATTTCATATCTAAATATATTTTTCAATTAATATGAATATTGTCAAAATAGCTTTTTAAACTTTTAATACTATTTAATATTCAGTCTCCTTAGTTTGTTTTTTGTAATATTTAATACTTCGTTTTTCAGAATTATTTTTAAAAATGTTTCTCACATTCGCGTCTTTCCTTGGCACGCTCTTCGGCGGTCCTATCAATTAAAAACTCATCAAGGTGCAATTCAGAAGCAACTTTACGGCAGAGCTTTTTCTAACTTTATCGTCTGCCTTTAACTCTGTATAATGTCGGGTGTTCCGAAGATGAGTTCAATTAAAATGCGAGATGAGGAAACTCAGCAAAGAGTTTAATTTGAAAAACAACGAGGAGTAAATTATATAACTATTTCTAGGAGATATTTTACAAAAAAATTACTTTTGAATTGATGATTCGACACGTATCATTTCTCTTCTTCTAATGAGTGCATATATAAAAAAACAAAGTTGTTCAACTGTGAATACGTCTTAGAACCAAATGGAACATTATAAAATGGTATGTTTCAACTCAGGTCGGAAAATATGTCTTCAACTTTTAATTTCAGAGCTATTGGCAGATTTCCTTTTCACTGACTGTTACTCAGTCCTTCGATGAATAGCCATCAATAAAGTAATCCAAGTTTGTTTTAGTTATCATTATGCGCTCAAAGGTAGTAAAATATATAATATTAACTTATTGTTTAGCGACTAATAAACCCAACATTTTAGTACGCGAAGTTATTTTATTATTAACCTTCATTTATATAAACATGATCCTTATCCATCACTTGTTGTCGTCGTATCTGGAGAAATAAAATTCCTTTTCGATAGAATTCTATTGATTTTTGATGGAAAAATGGGGCAGGTTAACATTTAAAATGGTTTGCGTCTTAAAATTGTATATATTATGAATATTAAATAGCGAGCGAAACAGATGATAATCGGAGAGATCTATATTGTCGTATGTCTCCCAAGCTAATACATGAAACAAAGAATGCTTAGCGTCATTTATGAGAGTATATGGGAAAGTGCACGGTACTTTAAACCTTCTTCACCTGCTGCTTATAAAGTAGAATATTTGGATACCATGGCTTGTCGACTGAGTTTTAAACAGCTTTGGTGCCAAAAATACCATATCAAATGCATATACATATGCATACGCTTAGCTGCATAGAAACTTAAAATATTTTAAAATAATAAATAAAAATCTATAGGAAAGCTATTATCTAGTTTTTTATAAGTGAATTTGAATGATTTAAAAAAAATGCAGAGAGAAGCGCAATTTCCACTAGATGAAAATGTCGGTTCCGGCCTAGTTAAATTATATACTTTGAAATGAGAAAAATTCACGCTCGTTAGTTAGTGCTCAGAATAAATAATTTCGTATTATTGCTCCATAATGACAGTACGATCATGATGCTTTAATATTAGGTTTAATTATGTTTTTCGATATGGTTAGGTTTAATATTTAACATTAATTCATGTTAATATGACACTTATGTATGGCAAGCTATGCACTATATATACGAAGTATGTCTCATCATAGCTCGATTTGTTGTAACATAAGTATCATTTTAATATAATTAGGAATAAATATTTTAATTGTATTATATAAAATTGCACTGTTCAATACAAATAAAGTATTTTTTCTATACGCCTGTTAAAAATAAAATATATTTGTATAATGAAAAATAATATTAATATCTATAAATAGTTAAATAGAAATAATATTTAAATATAAATCAATTTTACAGACTCATCAAGAAATATTCCTCAAATATTTAATACAGTTAAATGACCACAGTTACATATGAATCACATAATGAATATAATTTTTGAAGGAAACCGGTTTTATACTTGGTGCATTAATTATAATAGAATTATTCTGGATTAACAAAAATTCATCAACGTCGCATTCTTCGTTTCTGAAGGTCCTGTCCGTCCTGAAAATCCTGGTGGCCTCGTTCATTAGTTCTTTCCATTCATCGCTGTTCTTGGCTTTTCTAATAGTACATGTGATTGGGAGGGCTGTGAGCGTAATGACCTAGCCGGGTAACCGGGTAGAAAATCTACCGCGGGGTCATTCACCATTGACTTTCCAACTATTAGCTTCTTCGAGTTATCTTACGTGCTTATATCCTTACGTGCAATGTGCCCAAAATAGGTTTTGATTATAAGTTCTATTCCAATCGATATATTCGTTCTTTTGACCGTCCAATATAAGTGCACATAAATCTCCAACAGACCATCTCGAACGAGTTTACCTTATTTCACTCTACCGATCAATTTTCCGCTACTCAGAGCCGTATAGGAAAATCAAGAACTAATGTCCATATCATCCTCATTTTCATATTTTTAGAGATCTTTCTATTTTGCTATAATCGTGTTAGTTTGCTCATAGCAATATTGGCCAGATGCGTTCTTATTCGAAGTTCTGCTCGACCAAGGAGAAATCCATGGTCAGTTAGCAGCGATTCCAGATACACATAATCACTGACAAACTGTAGGTCAGAGAGCTCCCCTGTCCATGAGAATTGGCCACCCTTTGCTATGGCTATTACCTTCGTTTTATCTCTGTTGACTAAGAATATAACAAGCTCGCTCTCATATACGACTCTTTTGAAGAAGTCAGCTTAGTTCTTTCTCTGACGTCGCAGAGAGTGGTAACATCCGCATATTTTAAATTGCTAATGTCAGTGCTATCTACTGAGATGTCATACTCCTATTCTTCCAAAAACCTTCTCGTTATTATTTCGCCACATATTTGAAAAAAATACGAGATTACATACCTGTCGTATACCTTGGTCAAGTTTAAACGGTAGAGATAGCACTTCATTATTCTCATCCTGGAGATACCATCTTCATACAGGTTTGCTACCAAATCTATTAAGTGCACAAGCACGCCCATATCCAGTAGGGCTCTTCATAAGCAATTCCCTAGTAATTCCATAATAAAGAAGAGCTAATGAAACATATCAGTACAGTAATGTTGAACTTCTTGCTCTTTTCAGTGATCTTCCTCTCTCGATCACGATTTATTCCGTAGTGTCACAGCCATTGATAAACCCGATCTAATTGCTTAATATTTGCCATTGCAAGTATGACTTCAGTGATTACAAATTACATAATTTTACTGGCATGATATGTCAAGGCCACAGTCTTATAGTTTCCGCATGCTCTAGTGGATGTTTTCTTATGGAGTGGTACGAGTAAATATTTCCTTCATTTAGTAAGCCATATACATGTCTGCCAGACTTAGTAGCAAAGATCAAACAAGATTCTAATTCTATTCTTCTTTCTTCGTTGCCCAGGCATTTAATGTTCCATGGGCGTTTCTGACCTCTGACGAAATTATATTAAGTTTTATATTGAAGTTGCTCGCTAACAAGGGCAGATTGTCGTGTACCCCAGATGTAGTTGCATATATATTTTCACAGTACAGACACCATCTCTCTACTACTTTGTCAATTTCAGTTAGTAAACTGCCGTCATTTTCATTAATTGCCCATGTGTTTGGCTTTGGTTTTCGATTAATTTTGTTAACTTTAAAAAATAAATACTTAATGTAGAAAGTTTGTGCGTGATCCTCAACGTCCAAACAGATTGAGTTATGATGATCCTCATAATCTTGCCGGCACAGTCGTTGGACTCATGCCTCTCGGTATTGCATACTGAGCAATAATAAAGAGATTTTTTCTTTCCTGGATGGCTACCCATGTCTCCCCTGATGTCTATTCTTTCCTTGAATGTTCTCTCATGTTATTTTAGAATACCTTACAACCAGACACAATGAGATCGTTCACGACATTCTAGTATGAGTCAATATCTACACCGCTACTTATACAAAAATTGTCAGCTTTACTTTTAAAAGAGTCTCTGAATATAAACAGTCCATCCGGTGTTGGTCTCGCCTGTGGTTTGTGCAACTCACGTCAACATTTCTTCAGCTTTACGCAGAATCTATGGATATGTTTTCATACTCTTGATGGATGATCTAAATTTTTTAGCTATTAAAATTAATAATTCTGTTGTCTAACCCGATTTTCTGGCCATAGACACGTTTAAAGTCTTCTGAGTGGTTTTTAAAGCAGGTGTATAATGGTCAGCCAGTTGTCTGCACAGAACTGCACCCACCTTTCACCTCTCTTCTTCCTTTCTCCTAATCCATACCCTCGGCTACGTCCCTGAGACGGTCATCATTTTTTGTGGAGCCCATTTTGGTATTAAAGTCTCCCATCATTATAATAATATCAGGGCTGGGTAGCTTTTTAAGCACGTCCTATAACTGTCCTTAAAAATCCCGATGTCATCCTCAAATGATATTGCTGTTGACGCGTACACTACGACCAGACATATTCGGCACGGCTTTGTGTTGACTCTCAACATTATTATGCGATCACTCACTGGGTTATAGCCCAAAACTGACCCCTGATTGTTAATACAATTAAATATTATGATAATTTCAGTGGAGTACCTTAACATTTTCGAGAAAATTTGACAAAAGAGGAATGTTTATAGTAAAGAATAATCGATAAAAAAATGTGAAGATTTTATTTACCGTTTCGAATTAGACTCTAACACAAGAAATTTTCCTTAAAAGGTTTCGTAATTGTGTCCCTGAGGACGAATAAAATAAAATGGTTAAATTGGGTAGACACTTGTAGATAAATATTTAAATAGTTTTAATGCGTTTTTTTACATTTAGATAAAATGGGTATACAAATATATAGCATATAATAGCAACAAATGGATTCAAAATAATAAATACGAGAGGTAATATTATAAACTTTTAGAGCATCAAAAATGAAACTAGTTAGCGAGTTTGCAATTTGTTTATTGTTTTTTTTTCATTGCATTATATGCAACATTTTATTCGATACAACCACTGGCAAAATACAGCCATGTTTTTTCAAACCGTTTTTTCTTACTTCACCTTTGTAGACAACCCTTTATGAGGAAACACTCACTATACAGAATGCTTCTTATTTTTGGGTTCGTAATGTATCCAACTTTCGTCATGATGCTAAATAGAGCATTTCGTGATATCCGTCCAATTATTCTAATATTCTTCTATACCAACCAATGTGACGGTATTTTTGAGTATCAGTCAAATATTGAATATATTTGGCGTTAATTTTGTAGAAATTCATTATTCACAATTAAATGCTACTACGTGAGTAGTATTATTTCTACTTCCTTAAGTTTCTTAATATGACCTATGTTTCGTTTTATTACATCTTCAGGTAGAAAAGATAACTACCCTATTTAACCATTTTATTTTATTCGTGCTCATGGATACAATTACGAAATCTTTTAAGAAAAATTTCTTGTTTTGGAATCTAATTCGAACCCGTAAATAAAATCTTCACATTTTTTTATCCGTTACTCTTTACTATACACATAACCTTTGCTAACAGCCCACCTGAAGATTTTGTAATACAACGAAACCTAGGTTGTGGTAAAGAACTTAAAGAAAGTAGAAATAATACTACATCACGTAGTTTCATTTAATTGTGTGTCAGTTAAATTATGTTTTTTAACCTAGTACAAAGCTTTCTGACGTCGAAATGTTCACGTAGAATTTTTTATACTTGACTCATACCAAAATGTATTCTCAGGTTTACTGATAGATTAATAACTGGTCGACTTTAAATGTTGATGGGCGACCCTCACGCTTCAACTCATTAAATCCATTGTGCACTCTTCTTTTTTTTAGTTCATTCCTCATCCAGTAGAAGTGTGTATTGTATTAGAAAAGATTTTTTTTTTATTTTGATACATTATCAATACTACACGCAATAATAATACTGCGCTCGATGATAATGTAAACCTATTTTAACTTAGCCAACCTAACTCGATTCATCCTAATGAAAGATTATCTAATCTTACTTAACCTAACCCAACGCAACCTAATTCAACCTAACGAACCTATCCCAAGCAAACCAACATAATCTAATCTAACCAATCATAATCCCACCTAAATCAACTGACCTCCAACTATACAAATTCAAGCTAAATCAATAAAGTTCTATATAACTTAAAGAAACATAACCTACCCCGGACTAACACAATCTTATATTTGACAATCTAACTTTCCCTAAAATAACTAAATCTTACCCAGCCTAACTTATCGTAAAGTAAAGTAACTCATTCTAACCGAATATAACCTAACCCGATCTAAACAAACTTAAACCATTTAAAGAGTCCAAAATAACTTATCTTAACCGAAAGTAACTTATTATACAAAACCTAAACCAATATTTTTTAAACTAACCCAACTTAATCCAACTTAACCCAACATAACCCACCTTAACCCAAAATAACCTAATTTAATCCGACCTAATCCATTCTAATTACCTTAATCAATTTACTGACATGAAAGACAGGAAGAATGTACTTCTCAGCCATACCCATCCCATTACTTCTACTTCAGGTTTCCAAAGTGTTTTATATGTTATTATCGGGGAAATTTTTACAGTACATTTTCAAAAAATGATGTATCTTTGCAGAAGGCAAAGTAGTGTTGTTGATATAGTAGAATACTATTTCTCTTACCCAAACTTCTGGTTGGACGTTTTTATATTATATCTAAACTTGGGTAAGATTATATAAAAATGTTTTATTAATTTTGAATAGTCGTAAATGCATATACGTAATATTCAAAAGTGATGAAAAAACCTAATTTTGACTTGAACTCTAAGAAAATTCAGTAAAAATCCGATTCAAATGGGACCCGTTGTTTTTGTGTAATACTTGAATAAACGGAGAGATAGACAGAAATATTAAAACATGCGTTTTAGATTCACAGAAACCTTAGTAGCATATTCCACAATTTTTCTTATACTTTAAATATACAGACACGTCTTTGTTATATAATGGTACAGATTGATATTTTTATTGAAAATGATTAACGTTTTTCAAATACCGCATTTTATAAACAAGGAAATTATAAAGATGTTTTTTTTTTCTATACTATTAACATGCAAAGCCATCATAAATTTTAGCTTAAATATATTTTATATTATTTGTAAACATTCTATTATATGTCTATTAATGATTTCTTTTATAAATTATACATAAACGTATTCACAATTATAAGTGCTATTATACAGATGTCCAGTGGCAGATTTCAATGTTTGAAAAATTGTAAAAAAAAACTACATTTCTAATACAAAGTAGGTTTGTTTTAACTTTATAACAACAAATGCGGATTTTATTTTTTAAAAACCACATTTTCCAAATGGCGGCCATCAAGTCTGACACACTCTTCGAGTCTAGCACGCATGTTTTCAAAAATGCGTTTGCAGAGCGACTGGGGTATCCTACTGACTTCGGCTCGAATATTTTCTTTAAGTTGTGTCACAGTGCTCGGATTTGTTTTGTAAACAACGGATTTTAAGTATCCCCATAAGAAAAAGTCACATGGGCTTAAATCGGGTGACCTAGGTGGCCACGGTACGGTACCGTTTCGGGATATGTTTTTTTCTGGAAATAACTGCCGCACTGCATTCATGGACACATTAGCAGTGTGAGCTGTGGCCCCGTCCTGCTGGAACCATGTGTTTTGGTTGAAGGATGGACTATTCTGTAGTTCTACTCTGAAAAAGTAATTTAACATCTGGGCGTATCTCTCTGAATTCACAGTTACAGTTTGGCCACGTTGATTTTCAAAGAAATAAGGCCCTATGATTGCAGATGTAGACATGGCACACCAGACTGTTACTTTAGGCTTATGTAAAGGCTCTTGATGCATTTGTCTTGGGTTGTGGACATCCCAGTAAAGAAAGTTCTGCTTATTCACATATCCTCCAATGTGAAAGTGAGCTTCGTCACTAAAGAATATGTTGCCCATCCGGGTAGCAGTACGAAATCTCAACAACATCGCCTCCGCGTAAGTTTTTCTTAATTCAAAGTCAGAATCGTGTAAATCTTGAACAATTTGAATTTTATATAGATGGAACTTGAGCTTTTTTGCATTATTACCTGTAAAGTTGATTTCGGAATTCCCAATATCGCTGAACGTGTACGCAGTAATAAACGGGGATTTTCGACGACAGAAACCATAACACGCTCGACATTTTCATCCGTGGCTACCAGTGGTGTAGGTCCTGGCCTGGGTCTATTTAATGTTGATCCTGTAGCTCTGAACCTTGCTACCCATGACTGAATGAGGTTTATCGATGGTCCATCACGTAATTGACGAATACTGTAACGATTATTAAATCGACGGCGTGCTACAGACAGCGAAAATCCACTCGAAATGTACGCCTCGACGGCAAAAGACGACGACTCTCCACTCCACTGTTCCAAGGTTACTAAAACACCCGCACTGCCTTGCGCTTCTAACGGCGCCCCCCGCGCCCCTCTTATGTGTTGCGTTCAGAAACTATGTTCGTTCAAACTTTGAAATCTGCCACTGGACAACCTGTATAAGTATAAATAATAAGCACAATGAGTCACAACATATCAATCCAAGAAGGGCTCTAACCCCATGTTTTAGCAAAAAAATTCGATTCAATATTTCAAAACAAAAAGTAGTACTTTGGTAAGCAGTGGAGATATGCAAATTACTTTTATTCTAACATGACTTGCTCACACATTTTAGGGGACAAATGATGCACATAGCAGCGTTGAGTTTGAGTGTTAGTGTTGAAAAGTGATTCGATAAATAAATGTTTATCGAATCACTTTTCAACACTAACACTCAAACTATCTATATATATATTAAAGATATCTATAGATATATTAAAGATATAAAACAAATTCCAGTTAAAAAGTAAAATATTCCAAGCATTTCGAGTTACTTCACGAGACGTTCGATTTATTTTACTTTCATGAGGAATGATGTAATTCTGTAGCTTTGACAGATAAATAAGTCTATCTTTGCCGCGAATGTCAACCTATACTTTGCTTCAAAGTTAAACTTTAATTGTTTAAAAGCTTTCACCGGCCTTTGATGGTTTATTCATAAGCAACTAAACTGTCGAGTTTCTCTTTGAATGTTGGTCGTATTTGGCTGATGTTATGTAACATTACTGAAACTGTAGAATGAGTATTCACCGTTTGAATTTTCCTATGAAACTTTCAGCACATTTAAGTTTAGAGATTTAATAAAAGTTATATTGAGAAAATGTGCTTGAATCGACATTTTTAAATCTTACGTTATGTATTGAGGATATGTTAATGTTTAAGTTTGATGCGAAAGTGTACTTCCTCTTTCATAATTTTACTTACTTCAATATTGGGCTTAATATTTCATGTTATTAGCTTTTAATTAACACTGTTTTAAGAATAATCTGTCGTTTTTAACAAATAATAACGTTATTAATATACTTCAAAAAGTGGAAGGTTATCGATTTGACCGTATTTATATTTTAATTTGTATTGATTACCTCACACCTCCGGCATTTCACAATCATGTTTTTTTATTTGGAAGGGTATACTCCCAGCATAGTCTCAATTTGCTTAGATACATCAGAAAATTATTCAACATAAATAATCAGGTGCCGTAATCGTATTTGGATTTTTAAATTAGTATTTCGAGTCTCAAACAGTGATTCAGTTATTGATCTCCAGTTTCCATCTCCTTACTCTTGATGCTGCAGGAGTATTGCCTGTCAAAGTCGATCTATGACTTCTCTCACCCTTCGTCTTGAAGTTGCCATGGAAGTAAGGTCGGCACGGTTAAAACAAGTTGTATTAAAACACATGTTTTAAACGGTGTTTAAAATAGTTTGGAATTAAAAAAATGTCAATTAAGACATTAAGAAAACAACAGAGTTTAAAACAACTTTTACTAATGTACTGAAACAACTTTTACTAATGTACTGAAAAAAAATGGAAACTAATATATATTTAAGGCTTAAAATAGCTCAAAATAAATTAGAAAGTTGGATCTATGTCATATTTGTCATTCGAATTAGGACCTATAAAGAATCTTTGTTTAGACTTGTAATTAAAACATCCATCATTTTAGTTTAAAAATAACTATCATTAATTAAATATATTTTTTTTCGTGGTGGATATCTTTGGATAAGAAAGACAACTTTTATTTTTTTTGGTTTAGGTGTTTAACTACACTGAAATGTTTTACAGTTTTCTCGGTACCAAATTTATGTCATTGGAATGAATACGTCCAAATGTTGAAAATAGTTTTGCAATTCCGGTATTCGAAGCAACAGCAGTATGAAGCGATGTCACTAAGTCCATTATCTAGCCATTAATTTGGCTTTTAATGACAGTCCCATTCTAAAGTTCCCACTTAGATGTCTCACATGATCTTCAAATAGAAACTTATGAAATAAATCCGTCGTGGTCCTTTATTTTACAACATAGAGCATCATCTCTTTGTGGCGGATTTCTTTGTGGTAGTTTAGTGCGGTTTTCACTTCTATACTTAGGATATGTAAATTTGCTTAAAAATTAGCTAAAATGAAATCGGGTATTAAGTTTCCTTAAATCGCTTAGGTAGTACTCGGTCTCACACTGCAGCACATTTTCACTCTCGAACTTATTCTTAAACTCTATCCATGCTTCAATCTCAAAATTAAAGCTCAATAGCTTCGCAGCTTTACTAGTAACGGTCCACGTGTTTTTCAAATTGCAACTTATCTGCTACAATTATTCCTAGATACTTAAAACCATTCATTTGAATAAGATGGTATAATGATTATTAAAAGTTTGGCAACGATTGAAAAATTTACCTTCGAATAATTATTAGGATTTAGATGCATTTTGTACTTAGAACATAATACTGACAGAATATTGAAATCTTTTTATAACATTGCATTTGTTACAATAACAAAATGTGGTATATTTTATCAAAGGCTTTGCTGAAATCAATGTTGATAGGGTCGACTTGCTTCCCTTTTCTCTAAAGTATTTGCAACATATATTAAGTAGTCAACAAAATTTGTCGATGTAGACTTTTTTGGTAAGATACCATAAGGGATGAAAATTAAATGTAATTGAATATGAGAGTAAATTATTTTATAGATGAGAATATCGAAACAACAAAAATGGATAGAATTATTATAAAACAATAATTAATCTGTTGTTTAAATCACTTGTTTTGCAAACAGGCTTACGTTTGCCATTTTCAGCATTTCGGACGTTAACTGTGCGTAATGATAGATTAAATATATAATTAAGCGGAGAGACAAGTGCGTGGACGTTATTTTTGACAAAAACAGCAGGCATTTTATCAGAACTTTGAGAGCCTTGAGATTTTTTTCGAGATATGCTAACTTCTTTATCGTATTGGCTGATATAAAGTGATGAAAAATATCAATCAATAAACATTTATTGATGTCATCTTTTGCACTCTTACTATAAAAAGAACTTAAAAAATCGTCAAAAAGGTCTGCGATAGAAATACTCTCCGAAGCACTTTCCTCCATATTAGATGAAATATTGCTGGAATTTTTACGTCTTGATTTTGTATATGACCAGAAGAATTTGATTTATTCACAATTTTACTCCAAACATATTTAACGTTAATTTATCCATTGTATTACCGTATTCTGCTATAACTTTGACTTAGTGAATATTTAATAGATTTTATCTTGCTTTGGGAACATGTTAAAAATACTTAATAAACTCTTTTTAATGCATTATTAATATTTTAATTAGTATTCAGATATGAACTTACATTCTAGTTCACATTCTTTAAATTTCCATCAGTTTTTTATAGTGGGATTTACGGAATTTAACGAATTTTTGATATATTTGTCACTTCGTAATATCCAAAGCTGAATGATAATCGTCCAGTCTACTAAGGGTAGTTCATAATACACAGATATTGAGGTAAAGTTACTCAAAATCAGATTAAGAATGTTATTGTTTACATTGTCAATGTCGTTATATTGTGTGGAGATATAAATATAATCGAGTAATAATTTTGCAAAATACATATACAAAATACATTACATTTTACTTCTTGGAAAGATCAAAATATCTGAATTTGAATTGCCAATGCAAACATCTAAATCTCTCTAGCAATTTCGGAGTTGGAGCAATATAAATCGCATAAATTTTAATAACTTTTAGTCCTGTGTTGATGAGGAGTTTGATAGAAATCCAGATGTCTTTTATATTACCTCCCCCCCCCCCTTCCTTCAACCCACTTTACTAAATAGCTTCATATTCCTTTAGAACAGCAATAAGAGATACATCATCATTAATTTTTTTTTAATTTCTTGCACGCTGAAACACCTGCTACCATTCATTGAAAAGCTCGGAGTCATGAATCTAATGATTCAACTACGTTTATGTTAATTACTTTAATTACTCTATCATATTTATCAATTAATACTTTCAAACAAAAATATGTGGTTTTGGTTATCGAACTTCTAAAGTTTTTATCGTATGCGTTTAACGTAAATTATTGAAAAAGTAACTTCTACCTAATTATATTTAGATGTTCAGTATTATTTAAAACATGACCGAATATTTATCACTTTAAGTAACTAGATTCCTGGCGAATATTTATCATTTTAAGTAACTAGATTCCGCAATTGCGCATCCAGACAAACTTAAACGAGTTTTCTTTTGTGAAAACACGCATGACGACGTGTAGTTGTTTAATAGCTTGAGGAAGATGTTTGCATATGTAGATTCTTTGCTCTTCGCCGATTCACAGATGAGATGAGTTCAAGTTATCTTTAGGATTTGATTTGTTGAATTTTTGAGAACAGCTAAGATTATATAACGACATCGTGGAATAGATCACTTCAATATGATTTATATAGGTCTTTTAGTATTTTTATCTATTTTGACTATCCTATATATTGCAAGTTTCGCAATCCACCCTTTAGAGTTGAAAGTTGCATCGCGAGGTTGACTAGATTTTCGGAGATTCTGATATGCACTGGACGTACATATTTTATGAATAGCGTGAAATATTTTCTGCAATTCTTGGTATTGATTTTCCAACTTGAGCTCCCTGATTAATTCGAATCGTTCTTCTAAGATTGTTTGGTATTCATTGAATCTCTTTTACGATATGTTTTGGTAAATTTTTCTTTATTTTTTCCTTTAAATAGTCAAAGTATTTGTCAAAATACATTGACAATTTATTTAAATCGGTAAACAATTGAAACTGGCCATATATTGCAGGTTTTAGTTGTTTGCGCTCTGCACACTTCTATTTCTTTTTATTCATGGATGACATATCTCTAAATATGTTCTTACGTATCCCAGCGCAGCTGAAGTAAAATGTTATCGAACAACTGCAGCATATTAGGAGATCGTTCATTTGAATGGAATCAACACACATAACGCAGTTGCTTACCGCTACTCATGATTAATATTAGTAACAACTTCTTATTATGTGTTGAGTTGCTATTCACTATGCCTGTTGTTATTGAAACATTTACCTTACTCAATGCGTAAGGTAATAATATATTGTCATAAAACTATTTTGTGCGATAATTAGAAATCGGTTGGAAATGACCACGGCACTATACGACTCGAGAACAGCGGTCAACAAAACGGCGGAGCAACCTAAGCGACATGCGCTGTGCGTAATGATTTAAAATGCGCGCCACTTCCTATTGTCTTTTCGTCTTCAAGGTCCTTTGAAATACTGGTCGCGCACTAATTAATTTTCCCGTTATTTTAATCAGTCACTGGCGGTTTTGTTCTTAATATTGGAAAAATCTCAATAAAAGTAATACTTTAAACTTAGCAATTATTATGATATAATAAAAGATAATACTTTAACAATTTATGTAATTTTAATTGAGTATTGTGAGTACACAAAATGACTTTTATAACTGGTCATGTCTTGGTAACACGTGTTTCCGATATGAACGAAGACACACAATTTAATCTTTAATTTTTATAATAACTTGTAAAAGTTATTGAAAAATCGAGGAAATTGGAAAAATCAATAATGGTCGCGATAATTGAGATGAAAAGAAAATTTAAGGCCCGAATTTTGTAAAAAAGCTCCTGGTTAAATTTCCGATAATTTTCCGGACGCGATTAGGTTATTATAATAAAGGTCTCCCAAAAAAATACAGCTTTTGTAACTATTTCATTTTTTTCTAAAGTCCTATGATGACTGGACTATTACAGTAATCTACAGTAATCACATCAAAAATGACTAAACTGGATTTAAATTGACCAAATAGATAGAAGTTATGTTATAATTAATTATTATAATATCGTTTTATCAAAATCTAAAATAATTTTTAAATTTGGTGACATTTGAATAATTTTCTATATTAAGTAATTTCGATTCAAAATTTCATGATTTAAAAGAAACACAATTTTTCCTTATACAATTCTCATTAATCAGCAAGGTTATTCAAAAGATTCGTAAACTTAGGGACCTTTAAATAACGATATAATTGAGAACGTATATCCAGTCGCCCGCTAAGCTCCGCTGAGAACCGACTTCCTTAATTTCATCAATTAAATTTGAAGAGCAGTCTGCGACTGTTCATCATATTGCATTTAACGACATAAATGACGAAGTCGGCGTGCAAATGGTCAGGTTTTTCAGAGAAAGATATTTAATAATGTCATTGTGTTGCTCCTTAAAATTATGGAGTCTCATTTTGACAGAAAAACTAAATTAAACGTGTGTACATACCGTGGGCAAAAATTTCAAGAAATAACTTTATTCATTAAAATAATTAGCTTCGATCTTCACAGTCTACTTATGGACATTGTACAATCGTGGTGCAAGTTTGTAAATGTCATATAGGAATATACTTTTAAATACCTGTCAAGTAAGAGTAGAAATCTCACTACGAAGGTTCTGTACATATTTAGGCTCTCATGAATATTTAAGCTACATTGTATTTCTATTAAAATATATATGCAAATATTATTTTTTCCAACTTAATGGATTTTCAAAGGTATAAAATTATGGCACATATTTAAAGAAATTGTGAATCATCGCTATAGTTTTCCTACAACCGTTACATGGGCTTCCAAACATCTTGTTTTCCTATAACTGTAGGTTAAGTAGTTTCATAAATAAAGGGGAAAAACGTTTTTTTGCACACTTTCTAGTATTTCTGAGATATTTAATATGAAATACTTTTGTGACCCTTGTGACCAGTTCTTTCAAAATATACTCCACTACACTATGTAGAAATTCGAGAAATTCTTTAAGATGAACGTGGTTTGCCTTCGAGCCATTCATTTTGGGAATTAAATTGTAGTCTCCATACTTTTAATCTTTAGCCATACATCTTTAGCCATGATCTGTAGCGACGACCTGTGGGCAGAAATATTATCTGTAGCGACGGTCTGTGGGCGGATTGCAATTTTTTACTAAAAAAATTAGTATTTCAGTTGCCGTATAGAAGCTTTTTTTATTATAGCGGATAGTCGCTCTTAATTGCATACTTATTTATGTCATTGTGACTGATGTCATATTTGGCCGAAGACCGCTGTGACAAATACTTCTCAACATGACATATTTCTCAAAATGCATTTGAGAAATTGCGATACGTTTCTAAAATTTTCGAATTGAATTTAAATTCATAAATAAATGCGTGCAAATTGTACTGGCTTTAAGAAAAATTTTGAAAATTTCGATAACTATAAACAAAGAAAAGAAGTTTTTGTTTTCAAAGGATTAAAAACTATACATTTAATTTTTGCATGCAGATACTATTTAATATAAATAAACAAGTCTTCTCGATAAGTCAAATGATTTAACAAAGTATTGTACCGAAAAGAAAGACGAAGAAACGAACTTCCATTTTCTCTGATATTACCAATATGTAATAAATATGGAGAATAAAAGAGGCTAATGAGATATAGATAATAAAATGTCTTGCGATTTTATTGCTCTTGAGAAGACCTATGGTAGAATTGTGATAGAAGAATTATGGAATATATTATCGATGCATGGAATTAGGTATAATATATCAGGGACTAAAAACGTAATTTATTTTAACATGAATATCTGGTGTTGGAGTCGAATGGGAGTTGAAAGATTTGTTTGATGTCAACAAAGATTAAGCAGGGGTACTGTTTTTCTATATGAATAGAAAATGTTATCGGAATTAGTGACGTGAAAGAACTATATTCGATTGTAGAAAGTACTGGCTAGGCGGAGGATGGTGTGAAAGTATCGGAAGACAGAACAAAACTAATATAGTTTGATAATTAGACAACTTCATTGATTATCGTGTTCTGGATCTTAGTCTCATACCATTTTTTTATGAGAAATATTTAGATATAATAATAATAAATAGTTATATGAAATTAAGTTATACACTGTATTATAAATGGCAAATGTATGTAATGTTTTAATGAGAAAATGCTGTTATGCCTCAATTGCGATATCACTACACGGTGAAGCACAGCTAAGCTTTGCACCTCCCAGTATGCTTGAGCTGACATACCTCTATAAAATTAGTTGCCTTTGCTGATGTAGTATAATCATATATGATTATATGTAAATACTGGTCTATGAAACATGGAAGATGACGAGTTGCTTGCCTTCAAATAAATAAATAAAAAAAGAAAACGTTTATGTTGTTAGGAATATGTTTTGCGAAGAAATTTGCTTGATTGATTCTAATTCTCATGGTTAAATATTACTAAATCGAAAACATGCATTTGTATACCTACGAAAGAAGTAATGAGAATTGTTTAACTATATTGTACTCACTTCGTCCATTTACAATTGCTTTTTTCGTGACTTAAACTTATTAAATGCGTAAATAATACTTTATTAAATTTTTCCTTTTACTGAATTATAACCTGGATTTTTAAGTTTTCGTCTGTTTTGAATACCTTGCAAATTCATGTTGTATAAATTTATTTATTGTTTTTTTTCACTGTTTTAAATAATAAAGTCAATGTTTAAATATTGAAATATACTTAACTTTCTTTATTTTGTTCAAAATTTTAATACTCTAGTTTTTCGGATACTACTTTATTCAAATAAGTAGCGTTGGCTTTGCTTGTCTCATTTTCGCATATTTTCTATCGTACCGCCGTATCCATGTTTCCAAATTTTTAAATTAAACTCGAAATATTTCTGTCATTTTAAAATGAAATGACCAAAATATTTTAAATTTTGATATAATTACTATTTCCCTGTTTTACTCCCGTAATGTTCAATCCAACCTATATATCACGAACGCCTTCCATGGTGGACTTTCTTCTGGTACCAAGCTTCGTTTTTATTCTAATTTTATCTAATTCTTGCAGTTTTTTTTTGTTTATAATAATGCCACGAATCAACGTTTGAGACTGTGCTTAAGTATATATGACTGAACTAGTATACTTTATACAAATATACCCATAATCTTCGGATGATATAATTTAAAATACACGTGGGAGTTATCTCCACAATAAATTGTTTAATTCCATCTTTTTTTTATTTCCAGCTAATACCTATATTCATACTCCGTGGGATGATATTTTTCAAAATACACTCCACAATCAATTGTTTAATTCCATCTTTTTTTTATTTCCAGCTAATACCTATACTCATACTCCGTGGGATGATATTTTTCAAAATACACTCCAAAATCAATTGTTTAATTCCATCTTTTTTTTATTTCCAGCTAATACCTATACTCATACTCCGTGGGATGATATTTTTCAAAATACACTGCACAATCAATTGTTCAATTCCACCTTTTTAATTTCTAGATAATATAATAATTTCGATGGTGTGCCATCTTAATATTGAGTTAATTGTGTGACTAAAATTTCATGAATATATCATGATATTATTTTCGCCATTTGTCACCATTCTCCCGTCTTTATTTCTTATTATATTTATATCAAATAATATAAGTGTATTGAACGAATTTTTATTTTATAGAAGTCTCGGATTATGGATAATATTTTTCCTACTATTAAGTATTCTTCCCCGCACTGTGTTATTCGCATTAATTATGTGTTATTTCCTTTTCTAGATAATATAATAATTTCGATGGTGTGCCATCTTAATATTGAGTTAATTGTGTGACTAAAATTTCATGAATATATCATGATATTATTTTCGCCATTTGTCACCATTCTCCCTTCTTTATTTCTTATTATATTTATATCAAATAATATAAGTGTATTGAACGAATTTTTATTTTATAGAAGTCTCGGATTATGGATAATATTTTTCCTACTATTAAGTATTCTTCTTCCCCGCACTGTGTTATTCGCATTAATTATGTGTTATTTTCTTTTCTAGATAATATAAAAATTTCGATGGTGTGCCATCTTAATATTGAGTTAATTGTGTGACTAAAATTTCATGAATATGTCATGATATTATTTTCGCCATTTGTCACCATTCTCCCTTCTTTATTTCTTATTATATTTATATCAAATAATATAAGTGTATTGAACGAATTTTTATTTTATAGAAGTCTCGGATTATGGATAATATTTTTCCTACTATTAAGTATTCTTCTTCCCCGCACTGTGTTATTCGCATTAATTATGTGTTATTTTCTTTTCTAGATAATATAATAATTTCGATGGTGTGCCATCTTAATATTGAGTTAATTGTGTGACTAAAATTTCATGAATATGTCATGATATTATTTTCGCCATTTGTCACCATTCTTCCGTCTTTATTTCTTATTATATTTATATCAAATAATATAAGTGTATTGAACGAATTTTTATTTTATAGAAGTCTCCGATTATGGATAATATTTTTCCTATTATTAAGTATTCTTCCCCGCACTGTGTTATTCGCATTAATTATGTGTTATTTCCTTTTCTTCATACGTGACTTTAAAGTTTTATAATTGATTGGTATCCACTTTTCATGATCTATTGTTTTCTAGATTCTATTGTTTCCTTCATTTTTTTTATCCGTTTATGCTATTTTGAATTGGAGAGATCACATTGACCATTATTATTATAGCGACGTTATTCATTTATAGTTATTTGAATTTTTCATTTTACTTTACGAGTATGAACTAATTTTTGAAACATTTTCATGGACAATATTTGAAAAAAATAATTTATTATGGTACCCGATAAATTATTTCAAAAATATGTTTGTTGATATGAAGTTACATATGGGACTATACCGTACATAATAGAATAAAATGAAGATTACGTATTATTAAACATTCACACAAATATGTATTAACATAACCGTATAATAGCAAAACTAAAATTAGTCCTTATGTCGTGTCATTTATTTAAAAGTATTTTTAATGCATTTGTTAAACCGTAGCGTAATTTAATGAAAGCCAGTTTAACAGGGATACTTTCGTCTAATCAGTTAAGATGGCTAAATTTCACAACTTTAGTTAATGATGAAATTAAAGTTTTTTTTTCTTGGTAGAGACTAATCCACACTTAGCGAAGACTTACTTAATTCCATCAGATAATTGAGCAGCTGCCTAACGGTCGTTCGTAGTGAGCGTTCGCGAAATAAATGGTGGGCATTCTCCGGTAGATTACTCGCTCAATTTAATGGCGTTAGGGCAGTGGCCTACAACCTTTTTAAGTACGAAAATTAAACAAAAAGGCGTGCCAGATTTCTGTCGTTAAATTTAACAACATAGTTATCATGTTTGAATTAAAGACATTTTTTGCTTTGGCATATTTTTACTAAATAAATTGTTTTCTTAACAAACTTTTGTACATATTCTTTCGAGACAAACCACTTTTCAAATTTTATTATGTTTTGTGTATTCAATATCGAATTAAAAGCGTGCAATATTTTAATTTTATGGTAATACATTTTATACCAAAGCCACGCTGACCGTTTGGTTAAAAAAAATTTCTTCGTCAATTACCTACATATGAAGTGAAGATCGATAAAGATATGTATCTTAGTAATTAAAGTAAAAAATATAAAATTAAAGCTAAAACTATTTAGATGACAATTTTAACATCATTTTTAATAACATGCTAACATATAGCTTGACCTACAACTTCCCAATATTGTAGGCAAATGTCACAGCTCATTTTTCACCCTCTCCTAATTTTCGTATCAATTTGAAACTTTGAAAACTTATGCAATTCTAGTGACAATACAAAAATATGGTATCCACGTGAAAGAACGGAGAAAAAAAGTGGTTATGAGAACTTCACAACGTCTAATCAATGATTCATTCATTTTCTCGCAATCAGTATTTTATTTTGTAAGAAAAATTCATAAAATTTTCTTACTCCACATCAGATTGGCTTAGTTTTTTGCCACGGAAGAACTTTTACAGGCACAGTGGAAATTTTAGAGAAAATTGACAGTGTTGATATTTTTATGATTCCGTGCTCAGAGGAACCAAACAGGACCTCGTTTTTGCAGTAATTCTTTCTGTTTATCCGTCCGTCTACGAAAGGATTCTAATTTTGAAACGAAATAAGATGAGAGGCGGGTTAGCTAAATGATAATTAAAATTAAAATGATATTCCGATGATTTGTCTGCACGTGTAAAGAGAGGGGTAGGGAGGGTGGGGGTCAGTAATTTTTTTCCCCTCTTTGAGCTTGTGGAATATCATTGAAAAGAGGTCAGAAATCTATTTTTTAATTGAAAACCAATGATTCACTGGACCTTCAAAGTTATCATATATAGACCTATTTCTTTACCTTTGGTTCTATGCTTACTTTCTCGGACTTCATATTACTTTTTCCTCTATATTTGATTTATAATTAATTTTCAATATTAGCCATATTACTAACCAAACCCCTAACCCATAGACTACAAATATACAGAGACTACAAATAGAAATTTACCGTATTCGCAAATTCATAATCTCCCTAGCGGTTTTTTTAAGAAACGGTAGTCGGAGTTATCCAGCCACATATTGAATGAAGGCATCACTCACCAAACATCTTCAGATTTTCCAGCAAACAAGTGGTTCTTAAGATTATTTTATCTTTAAGGTTTGTAACATTTTTCATGTTGTGTAATATAAATTTAATACTTAAAATTTGAATAATTAATAACGATATATTATATTATACACACACACACACAGACATATATATATATATATATATATATATATATATGAAAAATAAATACATTTCAAAAATCGTTTTGAACATTACTTTGTTTTTACGTACCAACAAACTTCGAATTGATAAAAGCTAATAACCGCTAAACTTTTATAACCACGATTTTCATAAAAGAGCTCTTTTAAGACTTTAAAATACATTGTCCAATATGATTCTAGTACGTTATGTTGTAACATATTAGTCGACACACTGTCTAAGTTTGGAATATATTCAGTTTTATTTCATTTCACAGTATTTAGTTTTATTGAAGTTTGTCTTAATAAACAGCTTTTTACGATTAACCAATCTGCCCTTTCAATTGAAATAAATCACGTGTAGACGTTTTCTTGATTTTCATTAATCTTACATTCAATATAATTTTAAAAGATTGAATCTTTTATAAAGCGTGATAATTTATTAGTAATATTATTTACAGACGAAAGATCAAACCGGGAAGAATGAAAATTAATTTATATGTAACTTGAAAATCCAAATTTTTGTTTGCATCAAAACTATACAATTAAATACCTTATATTAAAAAAAAAGTTAAATCCCTTTAAAAAGTATCGCTAACCTTTTTAACTGAACTGAATAGGTTTTTCACATTTACGGCTAATGTGAAGAGTTACAGAAAATGTTAAGTTGATTATATTTGTTTATAAAGTACATAAACAGACCTGACTCTATTAAATTGTTGAATAAAGTTGACGATTCTAGTAAGCGCTTTTCAACTTGTTAGCTTCACGAAATATTTTAGCGTAATTTGGTCGCTAATGAAACAGTCTTCAGAAAAATAGGAAATGGTAAACTTTAGTAGATTCTGTTATAATATTGGCAAACATGCTGCTTTTTATTTGTGCTAAAATAGTCTGAGCGCTATAATAAACATTTGATTTAATTAAGACGTAATTGCTTCAAATTAGATGTTTACCAGTGACATCGGTTATTGATAAATCGAGCGTTCATTAAATATATGAGAAAAATGTATACTGATGATGTTTATTGTAATTTACCCCACATTATTTAAACTGAACTCCGTGGACAAATTTAATAAAAATAGAAAGTCGCAAAAAAATACTCACTTAAAAAAATTAAAATACTCTATCGGTCTTACTTACTAGAATTGCTTAAGTCACCGTCCAAATCTGTCTTAATTATTTAACACAGACACAGTAACATCGCGCGTCTCTACTAGTTAACTGTTAAACTTAATGTTTGAATATTGTAACGTTGCGTTATTCACGGTTTTTAAATAAATAAATAAGTAAATATATATATATGTATATTATATATATATATATATATATATATATATATATATATATATATATGTATATAACGATTGTAAACCATTAAAAAAAGAAACAATGCCCATACCAGAACCTCTGATCTGGTATGGGCATTATTTGCATTGGTACACGGAATGCAGCAGTATTTCTCCGGTTGTAAATTATATTTACAACTGTATTTGCGGGTTCATTGCTGACATATAAATAAATTAAGTAGGTTGTTAGCATTTTGGTAGTTTTAAGAATTTTAACAAAATCTTAGCAGTTAATTTTTCACACACATAACGTACGAAACAGTATATAGCATTAGCGAGTGCCATTTTTGTTTTCATTCGTGCATTCACTTCCTGTCTTAGACCTTCACATTTTACTCTCAACGTGTCCAAAGAAGTCTCCCTTCAAATATATATATATATATATATATATATATATATATATATATATATATAAATATAATTATATGTATATATATATATATATATATATATATATATATATATAAACAAAACCGAAGTGGCAGTTTAAATATTTTTGAAAAGGAATTAGTTTACCTTAAAAATAATATATTACCTTTAAATTTCCTTCATAAATTTTTTTTGTATTTCTATAAAGTACGCTTGTTATTTAACCGTCAAATTTTAATTTGTATTTATATTTAACCGTTTCACTGATTCAAAACTTTCATTTAATTTTCGTTTATACGATTCAATGACAATAAACGAAGTTTGTAGTTTTTGAAATGAATTGTTATTTAATTATATTTTTGCATCTGCACTATAAACAAATTCGAAATGTTGTTATTTAAAATGTGCCCAAAAAGTAGATATCTTACAACACAGTAAGCGGTGAATTATTCCGATGATAGTAGATTTGTCTAGGAAGGAAGTTTCCGTGATACTGACCGAGTAAATATTAAAAATTACAAGAAATTAAAAAACGTTTTAGGTACGGTCGTGGCGTACCTACGCAGCTTTCTTGCTTTCAAACGTAAGAAATCTCAATTTTTGTCTAACGTAATTTTTACTTGCATTAGCTTTGTAGCGACAAACGAAATGTGTTATGTGAAATCTAACATTCAATCAAAAAGTTAATGATGTAAAATCAAATAACAATTCAGTGGACAATTCTAGAATTTCCAAGTTCTCCGTTTTAAAATTTATAAAATGAGATATGATCAAATAAAAATAAATGAAAAAAACACGATGAAATTAATGTTTATAAATAGACAAAACAAAATACTGATATAATGCAAAGACTAAAATAAAATTCTGGCCAAAAACCTTAGAAAAATTTTGAATATTATACATTAAACTTAAATAAAATATTTCACAAGAATATTTCGTGAAATATTTATTTATTAGCATTGTTATTTATTTTTCAAAATAAAAGATTGATTAGCATTGTTATTTATTTTTCAAAATAAAATACCTTTCTCGATTCATTCAAGCCGCAAAGTGAATCAATTACGAAAGTGAATGAGACTTTTTCCACATTTGCATAATTCAATTTCCTGTCGCTTGAAATAACACAATTTGTTTTGCTCTTCTCGTATCCTACTCGTATGGCATATGTAGCTATAGAGTCATACGATATGAAATTAAATTTAAAAAAACAACTTTCCGGGATGGTGGAAAAACAAGTTACCATAAAAAATTACTTCACGGAGACGTCCATTGATCACAGTTTTAAGTATTCATCAATAATATTATTATGGACGAATACTTACATAAGGAGCTTCGCCTGTAATAAAATAGATTTCATACAATAAATAGCAGAATTACATCTATTCCTCTATAACAACCATTTGTAATTTTCACTTTTGTATTAGTATTGGTCTATTATAAAGAAAAAAATTCATGGTGAGTACCTACTTCTTCATTTCAAAAAAATACAGAGAGGAATAGAAGTACTAAAATTTATTTTGATTATAATTTTTGTGTACTCTAGTTAGACGCTATTTTCTTTAAACGTGACAATTTTAAAGGGCTCCTTCACTAATAGACAAAGATGTATACTTTTATCTTATTAAAAAAAATTTTCTTTTAGTATACAGAAATTATATTTATGTTTTTCTTTATTATTTGTTAGGTACAAATAATTGTAACATATACGACCATCATTTGGTCATGACGTACTGATCCCTGTAGCCTTTTCTTTTGTTTTTCAAATTTCATTCCATGATTTCTTCCACCTACATTTATTAGAATTTTTCTATCTATTACTACTAATATTATCTGAATTCTATTATTCTGAAAATTACATTCGACTAAAATTTGTTTATAAATTTATATAATCAAAGTTATTTCTAAAATATTTTTCAGATTAAGTCTTTTTTAAGATAATATCTGGAACGAAAGCATTTAAAAAAACTGTGCAATTGGGGGACCGCCGCCAGAAACGAAGTATATTAATTTTTCAACACTAAATAATTATTTTAATGAATTAGTAACAAACAAGTTTTCATTAATGTCGCATTGTCTTCGCCTCGTTGTACATATCATACTTAACAAGATATCTCACTTTGCTGTACAATTTCTTTTTGATTCTGCCGGAATTGTTGTTGGCATTGAGCGTTTGTTTTAGGTATTTTTTTCGCACTCGGAAGTTGGTTTTGGATTTTTTTCTCTTTCTATACTCTTCTTGACACCGAGCATATGATTTCAGTATTATTTTTCTGTAATGCATGTAAAAGTACTGCATATAAAAAACAATGAAATCATATGTATATTAAATGTACGTAAACAGTAAATACTACTATTAAGTCACATGATTTATTAACTTACTTTTCTAAGTTTGCATTATTTACACTTGCTACAGTTTCTGTTTCTTGACTTTCCATTATAAAATTGCAATAATGACATAATATAAATCCCGTGTGAGTTAAAAAAAAGCAATAACAAAATACTAAAAATTAATAAATTGTCAGCATGTTCATTTATTTTCATTGTTAATTAGATTTTATTTAGCTTGTTTGATGAAAAAGAAAATTTTTTTAGAATAATAAAATTTCATCTTAAAATTAATTTTAAATTTAATGCAATTAAAAATTAATATTTAAGGATTTTAAAATAATTTTTTTTAATTATTTAGAATTTATTTTAATATTAAATTTTATTATTACGCCAGTTATTTTTTTTTTAAATTCAGTTTAAAGTTAATTCTAAGTTTATACTTAATTATTTTTATTTTAATTATTTCAACAATAAATTAAATTTAAGATTGATTTCAACATTAAATTTTATAGTTCCAAAAAATTCCATGTTTCTTAATTTATTATTTAAAAATTTATGTATTAAATCACTCAAATTTAAAGTTAATTTTAAGTTTAAATTTAATTATCTTAAAAATTAAAACTTATTTATTTTTATTATTTTATTTGAAATTCAAATAGTTAAATGAATATAATGAATTATTAAATTTTTTGAAACAAACTAAATAAAGTTTAATTCATTACTGAAAATAAATGAATATGAATATATATTTAGAAATTACGTAGCAATAAATTGTAATTTATAATGCAAATAAATACATACCGAGCTAGAAACGGTCTGGCAGATGATTGGTTTACAATAGAAAGCCAGTAGAATAAAAAAAATAAGTTAAAATAATATTTACACGTGTTTAAAATTTAAGGCTATACATTTTATATACGTTTTAAGGTTATACAGCTGACCACACACAATGCTCGTCGCTCGAATGTCAATACTAGCACGAACACACACACAAACAACGTATATAATAAAAAGAGACAGAGAGAAAGGGAGGGAAAGGTCGCCTGGAGGGGGCGTAAAGCTTTTTCCTTACATGACGATTTCTGCCGATTCGCTCTAATGTAAGCCACGTAAAAGAACTTCGTTTCAATTATGGATTGATTATAATGTTTTTTGGTTCAATTACCTATACGTTTTATGGAAATGAAATTTTTTGCTCCATTAAATTTTACTTTTAGCGCAAGGGCAATGAATCCTAGTAAGCCTTCATTTTTCATAATGAACTCATTATGAAAAAGGAAGGAAGATTAGGGGGAAATATTAAGTAAAGTGTATGTTAATGATGATACATATAGTTTGGAGTCTGATTTTCTTCTTTCTCTAATACATGTGCTGACCTCTAACCAAATCTAATTTTATTTCATGAGGTGAAACGTTACAATTTTTAATGAGATAATCGGACCTAAAATTATTCTTTCGAAAAAATTATCTATATATAATAAATTATTTTAAAATATTTTTTATTGATAGTGATTTAGCAACATTTTCTGTTTTTTTTTAATTTAAAAATAGATTTCGTTCATTTTATTAATTTAGCCTTTACAATGGGGTTTAAAAATCCACGTACCACGATTACACTCAAGTAATGTTTGTTAATTTTTGTAATTCAATAATAAGTATAAAAAAAATATCTTTTACAAAACTTTCTGCAATTTTTATGACTACAATAATATGAAAATAACTATGATCATAGTATTTCTTATACAAGCACTATTTCCCCCTTTTCCACCCAGGTTGTCTCAGCTAAATACTAAAGATCATTGAAGTTCCCCTAATTGTGTTCCTTATCTACAATCTCAGCACTTCCACTCAAGAGGGTTAGAGTCTGGCCTTTCTCAATGAATAATTTAGGATTTCCATCTCTTTAAGAACGCATTTAGCAAACACTCTAAACGACTCAAAGATCGGTCCGTTCTCAACCAAGTCTCGGTGACTAAAAATACCACATTCTAGAGCTTCGCGTAATTTCACTCTAATGTGAAGATGCTTTCTAATAAAGCTTTACGTGCATCATTGCGCTCACTACAGTTTATCAAAACGTGACTCATGTTCTGCATTTCAAAACCGCAGGTACACGCCGGTCTATCTTTAAGGGTGAATCTATACCACAGATCCTTGCCAGCCTGCCTTTAAATAGGAGAGCTTCACATTTTAGTGAGGACAAAGCTTACCTTGTTCTTAATGGTCCAGTCATGTAACCCGGCGAGGGAGTCCGCTGCCAGACTTTCTAACATTCTGCGGCTTGTTCCTCCGACCAACAGCAGATTATTGTCTGAATATGCGATGGTACCGTATCCCTAAAGGGGTATCGCGGGTTTACCATCAAACATAATACTTCACAAAATTGGTCTAAGGAACGAGCCTTGCGGGCAGCCCCTGGCCAGCGTTTTCTGTACTACAGCGTCTCCATCCTGCAAAAAGATAATTCGATCCCTAAAATAATTCATAATAATCAAATGAATATCCGCTGACATTCCCCTGGACTCTAGGGTGTGTGTTTGTGTGTAACACACGCACGCTGACGTACGCATGCAGCCGCGCGCACACGCACACACACACACACATGTGCGTGTGTGTAATCGCACGCACACAGGCATGCACGCACACACGCACGTATATATATATATATATATATATATATATATATATACATACGTTAGGTTGGCTAGTAACTTGTAGCCACAACATCAGGACTTTTCTAAAAAAAATCTCAAAATTTCAAGAAGGTTTTACCGTGGGATATAAATAGGCCAAAATGCATTCACTTGATAATCCTCATCGCCAAAGCTTTAAGTGAATTACATAAAAAATAATGGATTTAATTAGAATACGGGTTCTATTACTTTACGAATTTCATTTGGGTCACCATGCAAAGACTGCCATAAATAATATATGTTATGCGATGAGCGAGTCCACGGTGACTTACGCGACGGCAAAGATTTGATTTGGAAAGTTCAGGAATGAAGACTACGATCTTGAAGATGAACCCCGTATCGGACTTCCTGTTGAATTGGACGTTCAACAATTACAACACCTAATTGAGGCGGGCACTGGACTGATGACTTTTCAATGGACAGATTAGCTACGCTGCAGTCATGTCACCACAGAAACACATTTGTACGAATTGGGAACAATTTCAAAATACGTTGTGTGGATAACCCACGAGTTGTAATCATATTACCTTCAAAGAAGAGTTGATACTTGTGAACAGTTATTGACACTGAAACGTAACTTTTACTGGCTGAATCAGTCAGTAACTGGCAATGAGAAGTGGGTCATATACGTTAACAATACACGCAAACGTCAAAGGGTGGGTGTCTGACGACCAACCAAACATGACGTAAGTGGCAAAAGGTGATGCTCAGCTGCTGGTGGAATGTCGAGGGCATTACTCATTGGGAGTTGCTTCCAGAGGGATCTACAATTAATGCAGATATTTACTGTGAATAATTAGACCGATTAGCTAATAAATGGAATAGTCAACAGGATCGAGTTTAGTTTTTGTGTGATAAAGCTTACCACATATTGCAAAATGTACTCATGATAAATTAAAGGAGCTGGACTGGATTCTATTCACTCATCCACTGTATTCTCCGGACATTACGTCCTCTAATTATTGTTTATTCAGGACTCCATGTAACCATTTAAGTGAAAAAAATCGATGTTACAGAAAATCACCAAAGCAACCTCGCAAATTTTTTTTAATTAAAATAACTGGAATTTTACAAGAAAGGCATATTGTCAATGCCAACAAGATGGCGACAAGTAGTAGATAATGATTAAATTTAGTGTAACATATAACTTTTTAAATAAAAATTGTTGACAGCAACTCGGAGTTCGGAGGGGAAAAAATTGACTTGTGATGAATTTTTTCATCTCATAATTTAAAAAATTATACCCACCCTGTACTGTTAAATCAGTCTACGGTGGACCTTATAGTTACATGAGGAAATGTCCAGTTATATTGCCAAGAAAATTATTTATTTATGCTAAATTTTAAGTCGGTTAATTATATGGAAGTAGGTGAAAAATCGATTACTAGATTTATTTTAGACAAATAAAGAAGCAGGCAGCAAAGGAAGATAATAAAAGCTTTGGAAAAATTAGTGGCAACATGTATCATACAAAAAGCCTGTGAAATACGAGTAGAGCAGACATACAACCTTTTAGTTATGACAGTATGTCATCACTGTAAATTTTCTGTAAATTTTAACCAATTCCTGATAAAATATTTTCTCATAATTCTAATTTTAGCCATTTCAGCGATAGGGACATGTATTTTGTGACAATTTCCAGTACTATCACAGCACCATCTCCACATTTTTTTCAAGAATAATAGTTTTGGAATCTTTATTGCCAATTGTGTTCCACCATATACATGAAAAATGAAAAAGGATTTGCGTATTTAATTTCCGCTTTCAAAAATGTTTCATATTTTTATGACTGTTAACTTGGGATATATGCTGGTAAATATGCTTTATTAATATGTTACACAAGTTTCTACATCAAACAGTTTCAGAGAAAAACGGCTGTGATAGACAGATTGTGTGACACATGAGTGATATGTTTAAGGCTCTGTTTTGAGCCACGAAACTCTAAAAACCGTCAAACATTAAATTTCATCCATACCCATCTATTGGTTTATAACTTGTACCTCTGTACACAAGTACACACACTGTGGGTGAGTACATGCATGCAAACATACATAAATAATTATTAATTCATGTTTTTTACGTTCCGTTAATGTAATATTATCGATTACCACCAAACATTCGAGATCTAATTTTTGGGCGATTTCTTCACTACCTTTACTTCTTTCGTCGTTCGAAAGTAAAAATATACATTTCATAATCTGCTTGTTTTTGACATCGCTTTACCAGATCATGAAATAGACCATGAATAGTTCATGAATAATTGTAACCATCATCATGAATAATTGTTTTTGACATCGCTTTACTAGGTCATGAAATAAACCATGAGTATTTGTATAACTTATGATAATATATATTTATCATAAATTACACAAAAACACTTCTATGTATTATACATGATTTTTCATGTTTTGGGTTTATGTATATTTCTCATGTACTTCAATTATTTCGAGTTGAGATAAAAACATTTGTATATGTTAAATAATTTCTCATTTTTTTATTTTTATAAAACGACTCTAATTGTGTCTAACTCACATAATAATGTGAGTGAGAATATTGAAAAAACCGTTGGCGGATTTTTCATTTTTCATAAAATTAATGATACTTCTAGAAAGACGGCCTTTCATCGCGTAATACACTTTAGTACAAGTTACTTTACATCATGTACATTAATTTTAAATATTATTTGAAAACCTTATGTTTTGATTAAATTTTACCTTCTTTTTAATTTCTTTTAATTATTCTTTTAGCTAATTGTACCTTTTTTAGCTTCTCTATTTTTTTGCAAAACGCATGCATTCATTTAAGCAAGTGGATGGATGTAGGAATATAATCCTATATTACAAAACACACTAGGAGAATGATTAAATAGAATTTTAATTTTTCATATATTTATTTCATCATAACTTTATAGAACAAACCTGTCAAGTATGAGTACAACTAACACTACGATGATTCTGTATGTATTTTAGCATGTTATTTCTATTAAATTATTTACCATAATTAATTTCCCATAATGCAAATATATTGTCTACTACATCTTTCACGAGCATATAAACTTGGTGAATATACATAAAATATGATATCTAATCATAGCTATAGTTTTCCTTTAATTTTCTCATCACTCCCACAATTTTTAAATGAATATTTTTAACTATCTATTATGCCAAATTTATATTTCTACGTTAAACAGTTTCTGAGAAAAATTGTTGTAATGGAAGGAAAGAAAGACATGTGAACAATATTACAAGAATTCCGTTTTTTGTTTTGATTTACGGAAAACTAAAAACAGTAAAAAAATATATTTATTTAAATCACTTTAATGTAATATACCATTTTATTATAACGTAATTGTATATACAGTGGACTTAATGCTACGAAAAATATTTTTACGCCTACCATAGTTGAAGGATATAACTATTATAATATGAGTAAACATGTTGATTAATAAATTTTAAGAAAATCATTTTTAATAACTTTTATTCACAACGAATATAGTAAAAAGATGAATCGTGAAATAAAACCGGACGTGAACAGAAGGAAAACAGCGCGAGTGGAGAGATATGATTTTTAAAACAACTTTTAAAAGCGTGAATATCTAATCTTGGAAGTCAACGAATGTAGATTGGTAAAAAGAGGAATTCATAAAAGGAGGAATAATGTTTAGCGATGAGGAGGGTTTAACTTACTCACATATATTAATGTAACGTACTCACATATATTAATGCTTTCATAGTTGTAAGGGTATCAAAATGTTTGATAGAGGTTTAATAGTGATTTATATATTGACGGAAATGTAACATTGATTTGAAAAATTGTTTGGATTGCCATTTTGTTTGTTAATAGAAACTCTGCAATTGAGCCACAAATTGCTACGAGATTTGGTATGGGTATAAATCATATTGGCAGACTAAGGCCATTATCCGTGGTTTCACTTAAATAGAAAACTAAACAAGCCAAGTGCGAGTAAAACTATCAAACAAGTAAGACTTGCAAACGAAAAAATGACGGAATTTATAAACCTGAAGTTTATTTTTAGTCATTTTCTCGCCAATTACGCCGTTGATAAGATTGGCAAAAAATTATCCCTTTATAATTTAAATATGTTTATATTTAAAAGGTACCTCGTTAAAAAAATATTTTTCTTTTTTTAATATTGTGAGATATGGACGGAAGAACAGACAGAGAGGCGGAATTATTAAAATAATTTGTAAGGATTATATTTTTTTTACTACAGGTAAAACTATATAATTATTATGTGTCACGTGTTACATCAGAAGATTTTTGTCTATAACCTTAATATATACTATATGATTTGATGAAACGATCATGATCATGATCATGAATCATGATCATGAACGAAATGGAAAAACAATAATAAATCAGCGGTTAATCGTAATAATCTTGTAGTATATTTTGCTATTATGGCAATTACCAAAACTAAATTGAGGAGGTATATATATATATATATATATATATATATATATATATATATATATTAGGGTGTCCCTTATTTTTCAAAGTTTTTATTTTGTAACGCATACCTTCTAATTTTTTTCATTTGGCCATAAAACACTCGAAAATAAATATTTATCTTATTTGAAGCACCGCAACCCGTGCCGAGTTGAGTGCGAAACATGTTCATACAAGTAACGCGAATGACCGGTGCGTACTCGCTCCTTGTAGTCATTTGTTTCCGAGTTTTCACCGGCGTATCGCTTAATTAATGTGCATAATAGTTTATTTTCAAGATGTCAGTGAAACTTAGAAGTAATAAGAAAATTTTTTTTTTTGGTTGGTGAGATAAATCACCAAATAACGGGTGTAAAGTTGCCTTTTAATCGTCAAGTTCTCTCAGTTCTGTTTTTTAATATTCGCGAGGTAAAATTGACTGTTAATGAAAGTGCAAATCTTGTGATTCGAGAGTGCATCATATTTTGGGAAAAAGCTAAAATACCTACCAGAGCTGTACCTAATTGTGTGAAAAAAGTTGTGGATCTTTACCATGTTTGGAGAGAGCTACAAAAGAACTGTAAAAAAACACAGGACGTTTATAGGCACCGCGAGGAGAAGTTCCAAAAAGATTTAGATAATTTATTTGATATCGCGCATGTCGATGCTCTACAAAGAATCAAAATAGCGGAAGACAAAATATTTTTACAAAAACAAAGAGAGCTAGGGCGTTCGGGTTGCTTAGCGGGTGTTGACAAAAAGTTAGTTGAGAAAGAAGAAAGAGTAAGGCAGAGGAAACTATGAGAAGAGGAAAAAAGACTAAAGCATTTGACTGATATGAATTTATTGACTTCAGACACCTCTATCCCACCTCAAGACCTTCACGAACAGTCTACCAGTTCTGACGAAAGTTTGGAAGAAAATTTACCTTCCACCTCGCAATCGCAATCCGTGACTTTGCTATCTGATACAAAAAGAGGAATGACGTGTTTTATTACCCTTAAACTAGTTGCAGCTTTAGATAGATGTCAATTAAATGTAAGGGATTCTGTTTACATACTTCAGGCTGTTGTAGAAGCACTTGGTCTCAGTTGTGAAGACTTTCCTATCAACAAGTTTTCTATTCAACGAATTCGAACCCAAATGAGAAAAGAGAAAGGAGAATCGATAAAAACTGATTTTCAGAACAACGTGCCTGAAATTCTAACTATTCATCGGAATGGAAAGCTATTGCCCGGTTTAAATGTGGCAGGTTCAAAAAAAGAACGCCTGCCAATTCTCATTTCATTCGGAGAAAAAGACCAACTTCTAGCAGTGCCAAAACTCGATAGTTCTACTAGCAAAGATCAAGCTGAAGCTGTTTAAATGCCCTTTCTGATTGGGATCTCAATGACAAGATACAGATTAAGTGCTGCGACATAACGGCTTCTAATACAGGCCACTTAAATGGGACTTGTGCGCTCTTGGAGCAAAAATTAGGAAGGAAATTGTTACTTTTTGCTTGCCGCCATCATATGTATGAACTAGTACAGAAATGTGTGTTTGAATCAAATATTCATCAAGTTACTAGCAGTCCCAATATCCCGTTATTTAAAAAAATTAGAGACAATTGGAAGAACATTAATGCAACTGCTACGGAAACATGTACTGATTTCGTATAGAAATATTTTTGTGAAACGGTGATTAACGAACTTATTAATTATTATAAAAAAGAACTACTGAAATCTATTATACGTGATGATTATCGGGAGTTGATTGAACTTTGTATAGTGTTTTTGGGGGGAGATAATGAAAAGAAATTTAAAATCAGACCACCTGGCGTCATGCATCAGGCAAGATGGATGGCAAGAGCTATTTACTCTTTAAAGATATGCTTGCTGCAATCACAGTTTAAAATGAGCGCTAAGGACAAACGAGCACTGCAAGATGTTGCTTATTTATTGCAATGGCTTATGTAAAGCCCTGGCTTGAGTGCAATTTGGCGGTAAAAGCCCCGAATCAAGATTTATGTTTCTTAAAAATAATGAAAAACTACGAAACAGTCGATCAAGTGATTTCTAAAGCAGCTCTGACCAAGTTCAGCCAACACTTGTGGTATTTATCAGAAGAAATAGTTTTATTTTCATTATTTGATGATCAAGTTGATACACAAACCAAAGCTGATATCGTATCAAATTTACAAAGGGAAAGTTTGTATGATTTTGGCAAGAGATATATTCCATCGAAGGAAGAAATATATGCTTCTTTGTACGGTGAGTTGAATAAGTGTTTTTTATTCATTTTATCATTAGAAAATGTGATAAGTTTGTTAATATATTTCTTTTATTATTTCAGAAAAACGTTTGAGTGATTTCGTGACCATCAAGAGCACAAATTTATTATCGCGGTTAAAAATTGATAACGCTTTTATCCAAGAAGACGTCTGGGAACAAATCCCTTCCTTTCAGGAAGCTAAAAAAAAGTTATGCACTTAAAGGCAGTCATTGACACAGCAAAGAGAGGCATGAAGCTCATGCAAGTTTTTCATGGATTAATAACTGCTTCAGAAGAACAAAAACAGTTCTTGTTACGTTATGTACAAGAACACCGAAAGTTGTACCCAGATTTCAAGAAAAATACTTTAAAAAAAAGTATCCTGAATCCTGAATTATACATCTTTTTTAATTTTATAAATAAATACATAACCTAAATTAATCTTCCACTGTTTTCTATTATAAAATATGTATTTTGATCATAATATAGCTTACATGCAACTAAGTCTTCTAAAACCGTTGTTTAGAAAAACAATGATGCCTTGTCGGCACGGGTTGCCATTGTCATATGACGATGAAATTTTGCACGAAGGTAGCCTTTAGTACTATAAAACGAATTAAAGGGTATGCGTTACAATATTTAAAAGAAAAAAAAAATCGGTGATATGAGGGACACCTAATATATATATATATATATATATATATATATATATATATATATATATATATACACACATATATATATATATATATATATATATATATATATAACTTACTGCATATAGCAGAACTGAATTCTCACTATGGAAAGCTACAAAATATCTTGAACGACCGTTAGCTCAAGTACCCCTATAAAAAAGATTGATGGAAAATGGGCTCGTTATAATTCAGAAAAAACGGATGTGTTTGCTCAATATCTTGAAGCTAGATTTTATCCAAACAAGGGAGATGATACTCTACCACCTCTTCATCCCAATGCTTATTTTGTCAGAATTCCATTAATTACGCCTAAGGTTGAGTGTAAAGGAAAATCTGAGTTTAGTGAGCACATAATATAATAATTCAGAAACAAATTAATCGTTAGTTATATAATTAGTTTTAATAAAAATTGTAAAAAAAAAGAAACTTGCAAAGACTGTGCCCTCAATTACTTATAATGACTTATAAAAAGTTGTTACATTGGTTAGGGATAACAGTTTTCCATGTTTAATTTCCCAAAGCCAAAGCTTTGTGCCTTCTGCTTTGAGTGGTGACAAAATATAAAATAACAATAATGATTTAATAATATTACACATTATTGTGTTGTCTGTGAAGTTTGTAAAAAATATGTTATTCGATCACATATGATTAATGAAAATAGTTGTATTTTAAGTTTCCGAACGCAATTGTTGGTCAAACTAATACTTTTTTGTGTTGTGTGTGATTGATCGAAAATTTCCTTTTTTGGTATTCCTCGTTTATGGTCATTAGGCGGTCAGTGAAAATTAAGTGATGATCTTCGCAGATAAAGCTGCAACCACGTAAAACCATTTATAAGATGCCAACGCGAAGATCACCATATTCCCATGACAACACAGGAGCTTGTATAGGAACCGCATTATTCTCCACGATTCTTTTAAATGTAGGCGAAGGAAAATTGATGATAAATACTGATATGAAAATTGTTGTACCTACTATCTTATCCTAAATTTTTGATCAAGAAAATATATTAATAAACTAAATATGTATACAATTGAAAAATCTTAATAACGAAGACGGTTTTTTGGTTGTGTGGATGATCGATTTTATTTCGCAAATAACGGCCATGTATATAACATTAGATGGTTCACAAAAAAGGCCCTGGTAGCTGAAATTCTTCATAGCTTATTTATTTATGTATATTGTCCACAGAAATTTTAAGCATATTATCACATTTGGACAGCCTGCTCATAAAATATATTAAAAAATGTTGGGTGCTTATTAAATTAGGAAGAAATTTAAATAAAGTGTTACTGCTTTATAAAAAGTATAACCGAAGCCATTATTCTAACTGGATGTGTGAAAGAAAAAAGTTTATTCTAAAGATATCAAATATAACTACAAATTTTTTATTTCATTTTAAACAGTTACAGTTTCCTTTTAATTTAAACTTTTCTCTATCTATTTATATTACAGACTTTTCCTAAAATAGGCTTAGATTTAATTACAAGACGTTTAAGCTGTATATAGCTTGCTTTTGCTAAAGTGACTCCACAAAATTTTGTGTTACCGAAAAAAAAATTAGAAATGTAAATTTGTGGGTATCATAGATATTTGTTGGTGGGCATCACGAATAAAGTAAACATTTTAAAAGTAATTTTCTTTTTCAAACTTATGCTGAAATAATCTTAATGGAGATAAAAAGGAATTGCTTTTAAAATATATTTAGAACATATACAAAAGTAAGGCATACACATACAATTTTGATATATTTGCATACTTGTTCGGGTACGTGCACGCCAAATTAAAAATCATTATTTTATTAGATTTTTCTAGAATTAATTAAATCTCCTCATCCAATTTTTCTCAAATATTTAAATTAAAAGACGGAAACGTTTGCCTACCTAAAGAAACAGAGATTATTTATTTAGTAGCAAGAAATTACAAAAAAAATGAAATAAAAATAACATAAGTTTAAAATGCTATAATGTAATATTTACACAACATTTTTGCATTTGAGAAGTTTATTAAGATTACATAAACCACAAAGTGATTTTTTTACAGTTATCGCAAAACTTATTACTTTTTATTTTCACATTTGCTTATGTAACATTCTCGTCTTTTTCGGTTTTCCTGGATGACTGGTAGTGAAGATGAGGAGGTTGAAGACAAAGGTTCAGAATTGGAAACTTCATCATCAGTTACGGCGGTAAATTTTCTCCGTTTTTTATTTGTACCCGACAATTTCTTACAAAGAACATAAGAATTAATTCCAGCTAAATCTAAAATGTTAAAGAAGACTTGCACAGGCCATCTGTGAGATGCTGCTTTGACATTGTACTTCTTCGCCATCTGATCAGCCACATCCACACCACACTTTGTAGCGTTGCAGAAAGTTACAGTCCCCGGTTTCTTTTTAGGATGATTTGAATCAATTTCAACATTGTCATGTAACGTGCGTAATAATAAAACATTCTCATTTCGTTTTCCTTGATAGATAGTAAGTGTATATCTATCATATTTTAGAATTTTCGTTTCGAACAAACTCAAGCAAAGTGACTTGGCGTAAGATCGAATTTCTCGTCGGGCCATGTTCATGGTTCCTACAATTGTAGTGTGTTTTGAAAGTAAGTTTTTTGCCAAACTGACAGATGTAAAAAAAATTATCTATCATGACGTTTCGGCCTTGTTTAGAAATGGTTCTACAAGACCCATAACAACGTTTTCCCCAAGACTTTGGTTTTGTGGCCTGCTATCATCCTTTTGCTAGGTTTGAAAAACCATTTAACACATATTTGGAATCAACATCGACACAAAGCCAACATCTTATCCCAAACTCATCAGGCGTATTTGCAATATACTGAAGAAACCTGCATTGTACTTTTGTAGAAAAAGATTGTTCGTCAACAGTAATATTCTCTCCTGGTTTTTAACAACGTAAACAGTTTTGAATGAATTTGTTCCAAACAACAGATACCAAGGCAAATTTATCTTGTTGAAGTCGTGAACTTCTTTCAGATCTTATATCAATTCGAATGTACTTCATGATATTCTTGAATCTATCACGAGGCATGGTTATTGGAAAAAAAGTTACCCCATGTTTTATTCCATAACTCGTTTACCGGAATATTGCTGGCACCGTATGCACCACGAACATGGAAAATAGCAATAAAAGCTTCTAGGTCTAAGTGTCCTATTATCATGCCCAAACTGCCTGTTAGCTTCTCATTTTGTGATTTTTGAATGTGTCTCAATATTGGTTCGTCCATGAACAGTTTCCATGCATCTATGATATTTTCTTTGAAATTTCTTTTTGCATAGGATGTAGGCCCTGCTTGCTCGGTGATAATATTGTGTCGGGCCCGGTGAACAGATTGATTTGATTCCGAGTGAGGTGTCCATGTTATCCAACCTGAGGCCGTCATATGATCATATTCGTTAGCAGTGGCAGGTAAGCGTTAACCTCTACCCCTACCACAACCACGTTTACTGTTATTACTGATGTGACGTAAAGTTGAAAGAGGTACCTGGTCTTCCGCGTTGCTTTTTCGTCATCGAAACTTGAACTGATAGCTGGTAACTCACAATCATCATCACTTTCAAGTTGTCCGTTTTCAGATTTACATTCCGGTTGATCTTCGGGAAGGTTTTGTAATAAATGAAGTATTTCGTCATTTTGTAGCCTATGAGTCATTTTTCCACTAATTTATTCACAATACCAAACGATGCGTGCTATGCTAATCACTCTACTGAGTATGAAATAAAATATAGAAAGTTCAAATCTTTACAAAAGTACTAATAACCCATACTCGGACCACAGAGCGGTCAAATGACCGTTGCCATCTTTGTCGGTATATCATCATTTTAAATAATAAGCAAACAAAATAAGAGCAATTTAGTCATGTATTTGTATCACTCTATTCATAATTATAAAAGTCACAAATTAGCAGCAAGTTTTTTTCAAAAGGTTTGAGAATAATTAAACTTTTAAATTCAAATTGCACTCAAATGACTGCTACTGTCTTTTTAGTGATATTTAAAGTCACATCGTAAGATAGAACAAGCAGTGATAACGGATCAGTGCAAATCTCAATTTTTATACATTTCATAAATCAGTTCATGTACCTTTGTTTTTAAGTTTATATATCTTCTTTAAGCATACAAATTATATGTATTAATATAGGATGAGAAAGAAAAAGGGTTATCAATCAATATTAGTAATATTTGGATGTGGAAAAAATTTGAAAGAAGTGAGGAAGATAGCGATATATTGAGGCTGCAAGCTAGCCGGTTGTACTTGGTGGTGACTCAGAATCTGAAAATAAAGAAAATAATATTATTCTTCATGAATTCCGTAATGATACCCCAAGTAGTATCATAAATATTTTTTGGTTCAGGTTTTAATCTCATGTCGCGAAAATTTCTACCATACCGCAAGTTAAAAGGCCGTTCTTTATTTCGTACGTTATATGGACGATTTTTTCTTTAACACTCGCTGTATTTTTAACTGTAACATATTAATAAAAACTGATAAAGAACTTGATATGAACAAAAGGAATCAAAAATATTTTCGTAAGTTTGTATTGTGTGTCCTTACTGAGTTTTTCAAGAATACGAAAAGGTTGGAAGGTCATAAATTGATACGGTTCAATAGCTAATACGATTATAAGAGTTCGATTCTATAATCGGAAAAATAATGCATGTGTACGCAATTACAATTCGATATTGCAAGAAGAAATCGGTTTTCTCTGAAAGGAACGTTGCTATGAGATAATATATTAAAACCTATCGCCATTTAAAATGTTAATATACTTTTCACGAGCAAGTTACCCTTAAATTTTGTTTTTTACGAAGACGCAAGCTACGAAATAATATTCAACAAAGCTTTGATTCCAAAGATTTGACATAGCAATCATAGTTTTGCACTATCAAATTCTACCTAAAATCTATAATTTATATGGACCATTATTTCACATCCCTAAATCTGATTTATACTCTTAAAATATCGTAGAATTCTTGTTTTCAAAACAATGATAAACAGGTTGACTGATGCTGCAAGATGGAAGAAATATAATGAATTAAAGAGAATATTTATAATTAATTATAGGGCATCATATCAACAATTTATTTGCAATAATTATAGCAAATGGTTTGAAAAAAACCAATATTTTTTCTTTCAACCGCTCATTTTAACTGAAACCTATCTACGGTGGTAAGAAAAAATTAAATGCTGTTGTCAAATGTAGTAAAACACTGCGATTAAAATATGGGTAGCCTAGACTTGGACATAGCGATTGGCAAATATTTTTTGAAAGATAATAATAAGAAAAGGTTTTGAAGAATGAAAAATTTTTTGAAAATTTTTTTGCATAGTTTTATCGTGGATAATACCGGTATTCATTTCAGCTCCATAAACAGCAACATAAAGTGAAAGTGAGTGCAAGTGAAACAAATCCATACTCGATTAATTTACTCCCCATCTGTGAAGCATTCTTTTCACCATTTTCCGGCTTTATCATTGCGGTTCAGTTTTAGGGAATTTTAGGGTACATCTTCAATTTTCATAGCCAGATTCTTGCCAAATTTTCATGGAAACATGTTGGGGTTATACCATTACAAATAAAAAAAAAGTATTATCCAAATTGATTGCACCTACCACTTAAATTCGAATACGATCCGTGTGCTCATAAATTTTGCGAACTTTTATTATATACCTTCAATTATCATAGTCGGGTTCTTAACGAATTTTCATGCGACCATACTAGGAGTATACTTTTTCGAAGAAAAAGATCTTCTGAATTGGTTTAGAAATGCTGTACTGTGTAATGAGTTACGGAGAAACATAGTTTAAGATAATAAAAAATATAAATTAAGACCCTCGTTCTTTTTGAACTCTTAAAAAACAGTCTCCTTTTATGAACTTGTCTCCTTTTATGAAACGAAACAAGAATATGCCTCGGGTATGTAATTATACAAATATAAATTTTATGAAGGGCAACACTGGCAAAGTTTTTTATCTTTTAATACCCATCGAAATTCTTTAAAAATTTTCACGAATTAAATCTCAGTTTTACTTGCAAAATGTAATACTTTTTGTTTCAACAATTTAGATTTAGTGAATATCTATTCGATTTTTAACGCTTAATTATTAACCTACGTTATTTAAAAATATAACGCTTATTTATATAGTAACTCAATTACATCCCCAATATTTTTGTAGTATTATATACTTGGCATATATAAATCAAATCTCTATTAAAGTCTTTACCGTGGAACTAAGGATATCTCAAACAAATTAAATTATCTGACATATGGCAGTTCGATTTTATTGTGATAAATATTATCTTGGTAAAGCAGCATTAATTTTTTTACTTACATGCTAGGTCAGTGAATGAAGAAAACATAGACATTTATTTATTGTTTATTTTTTAATTCTATTAGTTCCAATGTATTAGATAAACTTATTGGGTACGAGAAAAATACGCTTTACATATTTGGCTATATAGCATTTATATTAATCTTTACAAATATTATACTACGACCGCAGACTCATTGCATATGAAGCAATGAAACGTGGGAGCAAAACTGAGCATATTGTGAGATAACTCGCACTCACAGGTATTATGGCGACGGCTAGTGATGATTAACGCTCGTGTCGTAATGTTGTTGACAAGTCACATTCAATTTTAAACTCAAACAATATTATATAAATAACTTTAGTATTCGTAAACCTATAAAACGTAGTTATAAATAGGTAATAATAAACACTTTAATAAACATTAAAACGTAATTATAAATATTTTAATTAATATTAGGCTAAGTAAACATTAATAACTAATTCACTAATTACTATAGCAAATTAAGTGATAAATATTTACTATTAACATATTAAATATTACTGCCAATATAACCCTTGGTGTGGGCGCAAGTAGAGTTACTTATTTAATTAAAAAAGTGAATTTACTCCATCAAGCCATTGTTAATATCTCAAACGCCTGCAATACGAAAATTTGAGAAAGTCACACATACTAACGGATTGATTACGATTTTTTTCGATTATAACAAAAATCTTCATCAGGATCGTCACCATCGGAATCGTTATTTGAATTTATAACGAAAGGTTGTGGAATGTGTGACTTTCACAAGTCTTCATCTTGTAAGTCGAATACAGATTTTCCAATTTTCTTTTGAGATATTTGTAGACATTTGCAGTTTTAAATGTGTTGTTCTAAATTACCACTTCTTTCTTAACTTGCACCAGCACGAATTCTCTAGGGTTATATTAACACTGATAAGGTGGCAAACAAACAACTTCATGACCATGTTGATTTGCCAATTGGTCTAAATAGTAACCCTTTTCAGGTTTATACTGATATACCTATTGCAAAAGTTCTGCATTTAGACCAGATATCGAATGTGCAATTTTATAGTCCTGAAGCTATATTCGTATTTCGTCTACTCTAGATGCTGATGTAGATGTTCGACTAATTTTCTACGAGTGATAGCTGGCATTATCCATAATGATTACGAATGGCTCTTCCAAGCTCAATAGCTCAAAACCACTCGGTAAACCCTTCAGCATTTATTTAAGAATAATAGTCGTTACTTTTTAATTTTCCTGATCGCACAGCTGGCAAAAATTCATATTTCGCACAACCTGCATCACAAACTATAAGTCTGCTTCCTTTTCCAATATTTTTACTTAGACCACCTTCATGATTTTAACGAAACTAGGCTTGTTTAATTCAATTATTCTGATCAATAAATTCTTAGGTGGGCGTCTCCGCTCCCTTTCAAATCCTCCGATTTCCTTAAAAACTTGAGTTGAGCAGAAACAATATCACGTCTCTCCATTAACAGCTTTCTTCCAGCCGGATTTGTTTTGTACTTTAAACCAAGTTCTTTAAACATTTTATTCATGAAGGTAATTTTATTCATTGAGGACGTTGAAAACACTTAATACGTTCCTTTGATTTTTCCAATTTTTTTTTATTGGCTATTACTCACCATTAGAGTAAAACGATGAAACTATTTGATAACACTTTTGTCAAAATAATTTAGAGCGGTTACTAGACTAGGCTTATTATTTTCTTCATGGAGACAAGTCAGTTCACTATTTGCATACTCTTTTCTTTTGATATTATCTACCGTTCTTAAACTTATCCCATATATTTTCGCAGTAAGTTCACACGTCTTATTAAAGTTCACACGTCATTTACTTTGGTGGATATTGTTTGATTTCACTCAAAACATTGTTCAAAGTAATGCACGCTTTTTGATTAATTTTGACACAAACAGATTTATACTGCTCTCAAAAAAATTTTCCATTTAATTAATTAAAAAATAAAAATATACAAAATGTAATAAAGGGTTAAAGTTAACAGTCCAAGTTACAACTTATTAGAGTCCATTTACTATATAGCGAGGTCACAAAAAAAATTAGCGAATAAGTAAACAACACGTCCGCACTGATTACGGGAACCAACTAACTTGAATATTGTTATTTTTTAACAGAGTAGAGTTATTGTTACTCCACCAAGCACCTAGATATCTGACAAACGTGAGTCACTATGTTTAGTTATCTTGGTGGACTAGTAAATAGTGTTCTTTTATCGATAGCGCGTAGCTGACGTGCAAATCACTACACGAAATGGATTTTGTTACTTCCCATGCAAGGAGACCGCGGCCATAGTATAATTTAAGTTTTCACTACCTGAATATATTGCCTAATAAATCTTTCCCAGACATAAAACCAGGCATAAACCTATATTAACCCTTAATTTATAATATCTCGATGAAGGTCAGAAGAACATATAATGAATAGCATTCTCACATTCCCAGCTGTCCGTCAGATAAGTTCGAAACCACCCTGAACCTTTTTGGACTAACATTGGATTAAAGTTTAATTGATGCGGGTAGAATCTTAACTGTGTGATTAGCATTTATACAATATCACAATACAATTAATTATTTTCCATTCTCTTCTTTCCAAAATTTATTCAAGATGTTTGTGTGCGAGTTTACTTGCATGGGCGAAATTCTTATGTAAATATAGGTGTTACGTTTATTAAATCTTGAAAGTATAGCTTGATGATCATTACTTTCTTCTAAGACTCTAATTAGGTAGTATTAAAAGTCTTATTCTGTTACGTATAATTTCTTAAAATGTAAACTTTTCCAGAAATCTTTTTAGATTCCAAATAAATTTAATGAGCTTATTATTGGCGTTATGAGAAATTATATTATATAAGCTATTTAATATTTTATTTAAATTTCAGAATCTATCCAGCAATGTTGCAACTACATCTTCTAAAAAATCTCTAATTCCTCATTTCTATGCATATATTAATATTATACAACTTCTTAAATAATGCCTATATTCCGGACTTGCATTTGCGTCTATTATGGCCTTGATTTTTGTATACAATTATTTTGGTGCCATTTTTGTGTTTAAATAGAAGTATAATGATGAAGCTTCATCCTATACTTCGTGTGTTTATTTAATATATTCGTTAGATAGTTTGCAAGTCAGTGAATAGTAAGTAATTTTTTTTCACTAATTACGCCTCATGTATATGTAATAAACAAAGAGAATAAACAAAGTTTTCAGATTAATGTTATTTCTAAATTATTTTGTAATTTACATTTTCAGTTCGTTTTTGGGATGTGGATAACTTTAATCAGAATCTTCTCTCATATCGATATATTACGTTGATTATACTTGTGAAAAAGTACAGTTACAATTGTAATAGTAATTATTGAAGATATAGTATGGAACAACAAGATGTAAAAAGCGTAAATTTGTCCCATTTCATTTATAAATGTCTCAATTTCCATGAATAAATATAATAAGTTTACTACAAAACTATAATGTGAACAAACTTTAATTTGCTTCTGTAATACTTACTATTATCCTACATACTCCTTAAACTTCGAACATTATGCAATATTTTGAGTACGTTTAATGAGGTAAGAAATGAATCTGTTAGTAACAAATATTTTAAACATGCATTTTTTCATTAATTTTTAGTGTTAATTTTACATGGGCGACAGAAGATATTCCAGAAAAATTTATATGATATCAGAAAAAATTTATACGATTTTATAGAATATCATTGAATGACATCACACCAAGCTCTGGGGAATAGTTTAATTCTACTAAAACCGGCTAAGCGCGTATTAGGACATACCCCAAGTAGACATTCGCGAATGGCGCCACAAGAGTATTATAAACAGAGGTAGACAGATAGACGGACCTATATAACGAAACTATAGGTATACCGTATAATATAAATAGATAACTGTTTTTCGCAATTTGACTACGGAACTTTAAAAGTGAAAATTATTAAATATGTCCCAAGTACATACGAGCAATATTCCTAAAACAAGGTACCGTAATGGTATCATTAGGTAATTTTAATAATTTAGAGCGAATTGAGTCCATTTAAATTCATTTTGAGATTATATTGGAAAAAAGTTTCCATTGGAAAAGTTCTCATATATCTATCCTATGTGTACTTTGTTTAATTGTGACGGTCTTTACTTTACTCGCATTCTGTATTTCACATTTATTAATGTAATAAGATCGTATGTATATATATATGTATGTATATATATATATATATATATATATATATATATATAAATATATATATATACGTACTTGGTATTAAAGCGATACAACATTTACTGATACATTTCCGTTGTGTTTCAGTATTGAGTACTTCGCAGCACTTTTTCGTAAACGCTGATAACAAACAAAGCCTTAACCCGATTGGCATATTGAAGTTATCTTTCGTCAACCATGTTGCTTGAATATCCGTGATATCTCTATTGTTTGTGAAATACTGTTTCCGTTTCCCACGAAAGTAAAGCCTATAGAATAGTTTCCCATTAGATATGTGGGTGATTTGCAAGAAGGAAATATTGTTGATGCATTTTATTTAAAATATTTTATTTCAAGAGAATTTTTCGTCCAATTTAAAACCTAAAATGAATTTAAAATGCATATTTTTGGCAGTTTTATAACAACTATTGGATATATATTTACATATATTTTTAACTGTAACAATAATTATTCAATTCCAGAGGAATGTTTAACGTTTTTTAAATTTTGCAAGATTTTGATACATTTGGTAATGAGAAATTATTAAAAATATATAAATTAAAAACAAATAGTTAAAGTGTAGCAATTATTATTTTATAAAAGTATAATTAAACTATACAAGCAAAATGTAGAAGGCAATTCCGAGTGAAGTAAAGTATTATATTTTTATTAAATAAACTAGCCAATTTTATTATTTAAAATTATATTTTTGTAATTTAAAATCATATAAAAATGGTTTATCTATGTAACAGAATTTAATTCTCAAATAGAATATTTACTTACCAAGTAGTTGCTAATTTTAACGATTAACGCCATGTCAAATGCTTATATATATTGAAGAATAAAAACGGTGGTTAATTACTTGAGGTTGGACGAAAATGGTTTTTCCGGTATTTCCGCCGACATATATCTTGTATTTCCACCGAAATGAAGAGTTTGAAGTGATTATACGTGGCTAGCAAATATCTGAAAAAAAACATTCAAAACAGATAAAACATTCAAAACATTTTTTGAAATGCTAAATGCAATATTGTTTTAGTGAATTGCTTTAGTGATTAGGATAGAAAAATATTTTAACTTTCGTTTCTTAGTTTTCCTGATTTAAATTAACTGGCATTCTGAAATCTATAGAAATATATCGATGGATTAAGATGTCTTAAGTTTCCATATATATTTGTATATCCTATTTTACTATGTACTACTTTATATTTAAGTTTCATACGTAATATTGATTGATCAAAATATGCATGCTATGAAACTGCACACAAATAAACTACAATATGCCATTCAAAGTTTAATTGATTTTGTATAAGGCGACACTGACGTCATTCGGTAAGTTGGCGAAATTTACATATATAATTTTTTTTCTTATGTTTAAGATAAATAGGGCATATATATGTATTTTAGTTTTTTCAGTCACAAATGATGATATTGTTCTTTCATATCCTACCTCAAAAGCTTACAGTCATAAAAGGGACTTCACATTTCTCCAAGTCTTTTTGTGTATTTAATTTTCTTCCTAATTTTTTTTCATCATGTTCTATAATCGTCATACATATTTATAAAAATAAGTTTATATATAATTAATATTGAAATGTTTCAGATAACAAAGTTTGGATAATTTGATTTGTCAGTCCCTATTAAAATTTTAATTTTGTTCCTAATATTTCAGATAAAAATAAAAATTCCTTTTGTTTTCGTTGTTAATTCTTTTACAAATTTTTAGCTAAAATGCTTTACGTGAATAATTCGGTGCATTTATATTTCTATTAACATTATAGCTATAAGAAGCCGATTTTACTTACGAACATAATAAACAAAGTAGTGTAACTAATTAAGTAAAAAGTTATTTCTAATCTAGTAAAATAGATGATAATACAGAATATTAAAAAATCTAGTAAAATAGATGATTTAACTTACCAAAATTTGTAAATATCCTTTCATCATTATTACGGAAACTGGATAAGTTTTTTAAAAGTAAGATTTTATAGAGTGATTTTTAAAAGTCATTTTTACGTCAAAATTTTTTTTTTTATATTTATTTCATATTATCCAAAATGTACGCTAAATGTTATGCTATGTTCTCTTATCTCAAGAAAACAAATACTGAGATTATTTATGTCAGAATGAAAATAGTTGAATAATCATTTTGGACACACCAGTTAATTTAAACCAGAAAAATTGACAGAATATGCCATTTGGATATGCCATATGCCATTTGAATTTGGATATGGTATCAACAATTAGCGCAAATCAATTTGTTTGAAACTAGTTGACACAAAAGTATATTGATGAATACTGACATGTTAATGAAAGTGAATTTAATCAGTAACGTATACTTTTGTTCTTCTAGTTCTTCCTATAACCTATTGGTCTCCCGAATGTTCAACCTGATAACAAAATTCAAATATTAATTAAAAGTTAATTAATAAAAGGCGTTATTGCTAGAATTTACTAAATGATTATTTAAAATATAAGTAAACTGGAGCTTTGTATCATCAATACCTAATTAATATATTGAAAGATAGGTATAGTATATCGGTATGGGCGCTGGAACTCGTGCCATAGTTTTTGGATAATTGTGCTGTAAAATAAGTATTTGATAGAAATATCCCGTTAAAAAATTACTATATATATATATATATATATATATATATATATATATCGGCTTACATGAGACAAAACTATTAAAGGTACTTTATTCAAAACTGTTGTCATTTTGACTCAAAGGTTGATTTTGAAAGTGAAAAGAACCAAGATATTGATGAAAGTTAGAGTAGTTGTTGAGATTATATAATCTCCATACAACAGAACAGATAACAGAAGTCAAATTATTTGGAATTTTATATAATTTCAATTTTTAACATAACATGATTAGAGATTCACTTTTTAATTAGTATTTTAACTTGATAAAAAATACAGCGCTATTTGGTTGACTTTTGATCGCAAGTTAATTGATCTAATAAACATATTCTAGTAGAAATATAATTAGCTGTTCATTTTGTGGTTCAAAATTGTCCATGTATTTGGATTAAATTGTGTCGTAAGTGGGGATCCCACACGAAAATAAACATATTTATATTAATATTGAATGCTTTAAAATATATTACCAATTGAACTAATTTTTAAAAAGATATCTGTCAAAATAAAATGTCTTTGCTATAACGAGATGTTGTTATTAAATTATTTTTATTTGTGAGTGAAAAAACTTTTCATGTAAAATTTGGAGCATTTTAAATGTGTTATTTAATGATATACTGACGTGTACTTTTGAACATGAACGAGTTCTTTTCAACGACATCATTACGTATTTTTGCTTCGAAGGTGCATTTTTATTATTTGCGGACTTAACCTAGATTTTGTTTTAAATTATTTTTATGCCAAATTTTAATCGAATAAAATAAGAAATCTGGCTTCCATGGCAAATTTGAAAATTTTAAACTAAATTCTTCAGTTCATGATCGAATCATATACCAATTTGTGCATGGAAGGTCTGTATTCATCATAAACATGCGAAAAGTAACTATCGAATAATTTCGTATCGATTAATTTGAAATAAACATATAATCAATTTTTATGTTTAAATCTAAGAATGTTATTCTTCCGAAGAGTTAAATTGTTTAATCATCAAAACTCCTTAGAGCTAAATTATTTTTAAAAACCCATACCTATTTTTAAACGTTATGTATTATGGTATTAATATAAAATAGGGTAAATTTATTTAACAACAATTAAAATAGTTTTCTCGATAATTTATCGAGAGGCTAAAAAATAAAAAAAATAAATTACTATTCATCAGTTTATGAAAATATTAACAATCTGAACTTCTTGATAAGCTCCTACACATTTGGAGTGCCATAGAACTATCCTTTATATTTAAAAAAATGTCAAAATTACTGGCCAATATGAAAGAGCGTATCTAAAATTTTAACAATAAGTTTGATAACCTTCCATAAATTAAAAAGTTTAATTTTCTCGTGCCGATAAAAATGAAAATGGAGACTTTAATATATTATTTAGGACTTTGACCTTTAATTGGCCCTCATCTTCTTAATACAATAAAGAAACCACCGACAGCGTGAATGAAAATCTTTTGTTTTCCACGAAAACTTTTGAAATGAGGCTTTTATTATCAAAAGTTTTACTACCGCCTACCGCCTTAGAAATGAAAGACGATGAAAAATTTCTGTCCTGACCACGATATGTTAACGCTGTTCATTATGCCTCAGTTGTTATTGGCTCGTTAATGCCTCGTGAATATTTTCTGCACTACATACTCTAATATGTAGTACATAAAAGTAAGAACCAGAGTTTTGAAGCAGATAAAATAGAGAGGATTTTTTATAATATTATTGTTGATTTCAAATACTTTCCTTTGCATTATTTGAGGAAATTACTGTGATGTTTAAGGATTAATCTTATTTTATTAGTATATATCGGTAGAACACTCTTTCGGCCATTGTTGATCATTAATTAAACTCAGTAAGAATACCAAAACATAATGTGTGCTTTCTATATTTAAGGTGATTTGCTTGTGTACTTTATTGGTTTTTAAAGGATTAAATCTACGTAACTGCTCTTCTAGTTCATTAGACACAATTGTTTGCTAATCATAAATCTTATATTATAACTTTATGTACCAAATTGTTTTATGTTTGAAAGAAGTTCTAAAGGAACGAAGTATTTATACATTATTATTTAATTTCAATCAGTCGCTGATACGACACAAAGTTTTAATAAATTAATCATTATGATCCTATAATCTTCACTTGATAATGAATCTTAATAAAGTTTTATGCACATTATCAGGTTAAATTGTGGTACATGTTTAGTAAATGAGATACGAATGTATAGATACCTATGCAAATAATCTTCCTAAGCTGATTAAAAGAGGTGATAGGCTTTTGTTGTAATAAAATTTTATTACGAAAATTTTTATTTAAGTTATTGTATTAGCTTGGCAACTTATAAACCCGCCAGTTTTTTGACCGATTTCTGGAATGTTATGGAAGCTTTTAGAATATTCCTTGTAGGGTATGTAAAGAGTGCGCCATTCGAACTTCTGTTCAGTTTGCAATTGAGTAATCATTATTTGGAAGTAAATTTAGAGAACTCTTCCTTCATAAATATGGTTTAGGTCGAAAAAGCAGCAAAGCATCACACAATATACACACAACGATGGATGAAGGTATGCCCTCTCACGATACAGCCAATCACTGGTTCCAAAGATTCTAGAAGGGAATTTTGATCTGTCCGACAAACCTCATGCAAAGCGACCCTCTACAATTGATTTAGAAAAAATTTAAAGCTTTATTGAACAGATCCCAGATTAAGTTCACGATGTTTGGCAGAGCAATTTTTTGTGCTCTTATACAAAATTATGCTTTTAGAAAGAACTGAAACTGTTTGACTACCATATGAGCTAACACACATTAGCTCTCTGAAATTAAAAGCTAATTTCAGAGGAGAGTTAATGTGTGCTTGGAGCTGTTGAGCTCCCACTGCACCAACAACAGGCTAAAATATCTGAATACAGGAGTTGAAAGTGGGTAGCTTATGTTAATTTTTTGCGTAAACGACAGTAGTTGAAGCTGAAGAAAGAGGTGCACCTAGATCAAAATATAATATTGGACAAAAGATACTTTTGAGTGCATGGTGAGTTATAAGTCAAGTTATTTATTGAGTTATTCATTGGGAACTCTTTTAAGCGCACAGTAAAATTAGACATAAGATTTTTTGTGAACAATTGAGCAATAATTTACGTGATAGAAAATTGAAAGACGAAAGTCATGTCAAAATCGAACTTCACCGATTTTACAGTCAAAGGCCCAAAGATTTCTACAAGGGCGGAACTTTATCTCTGCCTCCACTTTGGCGACAAGTATTAAATACCTACGGCGCTTATATAATTAACGTTTGATTTTATTGACTACATATAAAAAGTTGAAAAGTTTGTGTACAGGGATGGCGGGCTTATAAGTTATCAAACTAACTACTTACGTACTCAAACAGGATTTAATTTCAGTCACCGAGAAAAGATCGCGACAGATTTAAATTCGTTGTAACGAAATTGTTTCAAGTGATGATTAATGCAAAATATGTCAGGGGAAATAGATTTGTCATCTTGCAAAATTTCATACTTTAAATCAAACAATGTGTTGGAATAATTACATAAAATTATTACGAACACATATTATTACTGTAAACATTCCAAATGGGGTAATGAGACATATTGACGTTAAAGAATGAAAAACAATTGTTTATTACAGATATTAGAGTCTAAAGCACCTTTCCCGTCCTGTAAGAAACGATCTCGATGTCAAAAATATTTGTTTTTCTCTAATACGTCACTCACGTAATTGTTTCAACAATATATTGCTATCATTAAATTGTATCTTAATAGATTTCAGAAAAAAGAACAAATGATCGACTATTATTAAGTTTTTCTTCAATGCAAAAATAAAACATGTTTTAAACGATTAATTTCATGAGATAATTTATAGAAAACTGAACGTGCAGGTACGAAACGAAATTAGATATAATTAATGTAATATGAAAAACAAGACAAACTAATTTATTATCTAAAAGCTTCCTACTGCACGTCAAAATTTAATTCAAATCTATTTTTAATTTAATTATTCATTATTTCTTAGTCTTTTTGTACAGGTTTAAAGGCAGTATACAGTAACATGAATAAAAGCGAAGGTTTAGAAAAGGTTAATTTTTACCGAACACATTTCCTTAAAAGTACGTCAATACAAATATATTTCCTTTTTTAACAATTTATATAAGAAAGGAGGTGGTTCTCTATTCAACCCATTTAAATTTTTTATTATTTTTTATTTATATATGTTAACTATAACTTTTTACTGGGTAGACTGATTTCCAATATTCTTTTTTAATTGAAAACCTCCTTTTTTAAATCGGTTAAAAAGGGTCCTTTGTAAAATTTAAATGCATTTATAAGAAAAAGTATTTTTATTAAACGAAATCACATAATATTCATCTTATATGTAACTAAACCTATTGGGCATCCTCTTTTTGTACTTAGTCCAAAAGGCTGCTTGAAAAATATGTATGGCGCACAATGTAAAACAACTAAAGTTCTATCAATTTACTTAATCAATTTTGTTTGGCGTGATCTTCTGATTTATTACATTTTCTTTATTTTGTGTAATCTTAAATTACACGTGTAAATACGTGTTTTAAACAGTTAAGACTATTCGAAATAAAGCAATTTTTTTAGTCAAAAAAAAAACAGAGTTCAAAACAACTTTTAATTATGAATTCACTGGAAATCAAAGAAAACTAATATATAGTTAGGATTAAAATGAATTGGGAATATTTTAATTAAAATATCAATCATTTTTTATTACTTAATTCAATCAAACTCAAAATAAAAAAAGTTAACTACTATCATTTAACATTTAAAATGTTGTGTGTCAGACAATTTCAGATAAAAATACAACACTTATTTTGCTTTTATTTAAATACAGTCACAAGTTGTGAAGCTTTCTCGGTACCGAGTTTATTTGGTACATCGGAATGAATACATCCAAATATCGAAAACGGCCTTGAAATTCCGGTATTTGAAGCAATAACTGTGTGAAACTACACAAATTTAACCCATCGTTCAGCCATTAATTTGGACTTTTAATAACAGCCACCATTCAAAAGATCCTACATGGTCTTAAAATAGAAACTTATGAAATTAATTTGTCATTGCCCTATTTTTTTAAACATAGGACACCGCCCCTTTGTGATGAACCTCAAAAAATGTCGAGCTTCAGAATCACCTTCATTAGTGCGATTTTCGCCCCCCGTACTTAGGATATAGCAAATTGTTCAAAAATGCACTGGAGATATCGCCATGTGAAATCGAAAATTAAGTTTTCTCAATTCACTCAGTGAATACTTGGTCTCACGCTGCCACATGTTCTCACTCTCGAACTTATTTTTAAACTATATTCATGTTTCAGTCGTTTCGCCAATACAACAAGATTTTTTCTAGTTGATTTCAAGTGTAACTCCTATATTATCCAGTTTTCTGTAGAGGACCCGCGCTTATTGCTTTAGTGCTGTAACATTCACTTTCAATGAAATAACATATCTATAGCAGTTGCATTATTTTTGGACATGTCTGACAAAATATACCAGTTTTCGAAAAAAAAGTTTTAGGCAGTCAGCTATATTCTACCTGACTTATTATGGTAAAGCTATTGCTTTTCCGCCAACTTATTTATATTTATCAGATGCGAAGTATATGTATTTGAAATATCGCATTACAGATTTGACCTGCACAGTAATATCCTCGGCATTTAAGTCGTGCACTTAGTTTAAGTTGTGAGATAACAGCTGTTAGATGGTAAATTCGCTACATTATCCGTTACGACGCTTCGCACATTAAAGCTGAATCTTTTACATTTTTTTTATGATTAAATTGGTATTTCCACCAAATAATCAGCTTTGAGGTTTTCAGTGCCAGTATCTTTTAAATGAGTGCTGTTGGTCAAAACATCTATAATACAGACACAGACTGTGGAGTCGTTCATTGCTCCAACCATGATTTGACATATTAACTACTTTATTTTTTAATATATCTTGTACATTTTCTTGAGTTCAGTTGTAGATACCATTAATAGATCATAAGTAAATTCTGACTGGTATATATACTATATAGGCAATCGCCCATATATGAATTACGTTGGGTCTTTTCAATTTGAAATTAATGACTAATTACTCAATAGAGGAATAAAAAACATAAAAAGTTAAAAACATTCTTGGTGAAAAAAAATTTGAACTGATAGTTTTACAAAATATAAATAAGACTGTTTTTATAACCTCGGTAGGAAACGATTCAAATGATTGGGTGATTTTCGTGAAAACGATTCTTTTTGAAAAATAATATTTTGGCTGTTAGACCAAGTAGCAAGGCTTCAGGTGCGTACAATATTCATATTTCGAATCATTCTTTTGTGTATAAATTAAAAATAAATATTAATAATAAAAAGAAACATATTAAACAGCGGATTCAGTGCCGAATAAATATTACCATTCTCTTATGTAACTCCTTGTTACGAGTACAGTCACTCGAACTTTTTTCTGTAACAAGGTGATAAACTTAATGTCAAATTGCGGAATAAACTTTGCATCGAACTTGAGACAATAAGCTCGCCTTATGTCACGATTGTCTCTTTCTTCTGTCGAATCCCTTGACAAGAAGAAGGCTTCATCTGTGATGTAAAACAATATATTTACTGATGAGAGTATGTAGACAGTAAGTGTGTTTCAAAAGTTTGGCACAAATTAATCATACATTATCTTTTAATGTGTAATAATCATAAATTCAATATCTATAAATCTAGCAAGAAGCTAAGTAATGAGCATTGATAAATAGAGACTAGTTATAAACGTATATATTTAGTCATGAAGGAAGAGAAAACACATTTTCTTATTTAGTGATTGGGATTATGTATAGAATATTCGTAGTTTTTTTTTATTTCATTTGCTTTTACGAACTTAAACAAGTCACTTATTTTGTTGACCTTCAGTTAAACATTGACTTTCTAATTGAATAAAAAAAAATAGCTTCAACGTGGATATAAGAATCTTTGCTCTGGACAAGAAGATTAAATAAAGAACTAGATATAAAACTTTTCTTTCAGCTACCGTCATTGAAATGAAATGAGACGAATACTTTCTATTTGGACTGCTGACGTTTCTATTATATAGTTCATAACGGTTATTTAAGGTATCATTAACAAACGAGCCTAGAAAATAAGACACAATTTTGAGGACATACACATTTGATTCGTAATTTCATTGAATTTTTCCTTACAAATTGAAGGCAATGAAAATTGAACAGTTAAACAAAATATGATAGAAATAAAGTTTCGTGATATTCTGAATTTTCATGGTGTAAATTGCTTTTTTTTATCTATTTATTCTATCATTGTCTGTTATTATTAGAATGAATCGTGTATAGTTCTTACCACTCTATTCAAACTATTTTTGTAATACAGATTTAAATCAGCACACTTTTTTTAAATTTTAATATTCAAAACAAGTTTTTAAAACCTTGTAATATATTCTTCTATTACTTTGTAAATATATTTACTCTTTTCCTTTCTTTCGTATTGTGCATGCATATAGTAAAATGATAACGAGAACTTGTCTGTGCGCGCATAACACAGAAACAATTTGACGAATTTTAATAAAATTTTACATTTTTACATCTTAGAGGTTTAGTCATTTCTCATAAGTCATTCAGGGCATAAGTAATGTTTTTTTATGACTTAAAACATAATTTTGAAAATATTGATTTATGTATAAATATATATATACATATATATATATATATATACACACACACACACACAAATATATATAAATATATTCCAACCCGGTTAATAGTTTTTTAAACAAAGATATTAAAACGGGGTATATCAGCAACGAAGAAACTAGTTTTTACGTGTATCAGCGCTGTAAAAGTTATTGTCTGGCCTCTACAAAGTGAAGGTGAAAGAAATTTTAGTAGCACAGACATCCTAATGGATTAATATTACAAAATAAATATATTCGTAATAAGACAATAATATTTCGAATGTTACGGATCTTATTCAAGCGTTATTTGAGCAAAATCACTTATCCAACATAACGTACGTGAAAAATATATGTATTTTTTGATACAATGCTGAACAATTATTTCAAATATTTTATTTGGTTATTAATTTTAAAAATAAATTATATTTTTCCTTATTTATCTCATTCAATTCGTAATATTAAATTTCATTTCCAATATCAAATTAATCTAAATATATACTTGTGATAAGTAGTTTTTCGTCTTTACTTATGGTTCTATTGGTCGTGTGTATGACGAGTAAGTTTTGTAAGTTTGTTGTCGACTATATGTGATACGAAAATATAAAGAAAATAATTGAGAAATATCGACTGAACCTAATAGACATATTTAAACGTTCTTTTATTTTGTTCCTTATTATGTGCGTAGAAATACAAGAATGATTTTTATGGAAAAAAAATTATTAGAATACACTTTTCTCTTCAAATTGCCTAATTTGTATAGGAATTAAGGCATTATATATTATTTAATATCATAAATTTTATGATCAGAATATACAAAATTATATGATTTTGAAGTGATGGCGATCTCTCAATAATAATATAATTAACGTCAGTACATATGAAAGTTCGAAATTATAATTTAAATTAATTCCATATACGATTGAGGTTAAGATGATCACTTTTTCCGCTTTACGGTAGTGATCCATTTATTTGTTTAGTGTATTTTCGAACTTACTGTTCGAAATCTTTATAATTTATACTTTCTGTTTCTTTGAGTATTTTTAGTTATACTATAAAGCAAAAAGTTTATTAGAAGCTCATTTTGTTTACACATGAAGGGATATATTTTATCAAAGAGCAATATTTGTTTCACTTTTCATTCACAGCAACCGTTTTTGTCGATTTAATTATTCCTTTATTCCACACCCATAAAAAAACGAAGACGATGCTATAATTTACCCTTTTCAACCTAATCATAGTTGTGGATAACCTACTTTTCTCTTTTATTAATACGATTCCTGGAAATATGCTACTTTTGTCTTTTATATCTTTTCAGCATATGTTTTCCTTATTTAGCCATTTTTCAGCCCATGTACATTGTGTTGAAAAATATTTTTCAATTATTTTTTTAATTTTATAATGAAAATTGATAATTTCTAGATAAAAATAGTAATATAAAAATATATTTAAATTTACTCTGTATACTGTTTAAGTAGAAGTCATAAAATTTTGCTACTGAAATAAATAAATTATCCACTTATAAAAAACTAATATTAAAACAAAATAAATTTACATGGCGATTTAATCGTCTTTTTTTTTAAATAGCTGGAGAACACATATTTACAATCTATGGCGATAATTAAAACTGCAACTGAAAATTCACTTAAGATTATGCTTTGGGTTAGGGTTACAGATATTTAATGATAGGAAAACCAACATGTCAGGTATATTTTGATTAAACTTGACTTATGTCTTTAAATTCTGAAATGTGCTTTGATTGTAAATTTAATTTAAAAACATTTTTCAGTGTCTCTCACAGAAATTGTCTTGTAAAGGCTGTTTCATCATAAGAGCTTCCACGGCACCGATTATAAATAAGATCTCTTGAAGGTTTTATCTGAAACAAAAAATATAAAGTGATTTATAAAGTGCATAAAGGAATGAAAAAATTCTATTTTGCTTCGTTGATACCTAATCTTTTTCTATCATTAAATATTCATTTACTGATATTCTAAATTTAGTAATCTACCATTTTTTTTCTAATATCTTTTTCGCCACCATTTCTTCCAAATGGACCATATTAATTTCTATGTCCTTATTTACGCTATTACGCTTAATTAAAATAATTTCTTTGTAAATTTATTATTCAAAATAATAAAGCACATATTTTATGATAATTCCATTGGTTAACTTATTCAATTAAAAATGTTAAATATTTTGTATTGCATGAGTCTGTTTCAAAACAAGTTATGGCAATTTTGATTTAAGAAATTTGTAAACTGCTTATTAAACTCGTGAGTATAAATATCATGATATTGACTAACAAGTGGCACATTAATATCAAAAATGTAAGATGTGATTACAACTACGGCAATAGCTAGAAGTAAGTCCATACAGGCACAGATTTTCCTAAAGACAACAACTAGTCTCGCTTATTAGTTGTCTATCTTGGTCGCTACGCTCTGTCTTAACTTTCGTGTATCGCCGTCTGTCTCAGGTACCGTATATTTGTGTACAAAAAGGCATGTCATGTAGTATAAAATTCTTTCTGTTTTCTGGACTTCTACATTTTCCATCCCATTTCTACATTTTCAAACAGTCCAATACTCACCTTAGAACTTCTTAAAGTCTATAAAACAATAACATTAATAATTTTTTGAAAAAGTTGGTGAAAGAATAAGTCGATGCCCAAGTACATGCTCACCCACTCATACAGATTATTGCTAAATCTCACTTGGCACCGATTCTAAAAATTTTTGTAAATTGATGTTGGTTCAGTTTTTATGAAAATTATTTTACCATTTTTAATGTCAATAATATCCTACGTTGATAAAATGTGACAAACTGAGGACGAATTCAATATGAATAATATCTGATTGATGGAAATCGAAACCAAAGTTTTCGACGTTTAATGAGACTAATTATATTTCACTTACATACAAGCCTATATGCATAAACACCTGCATACATACATACGGATATACAAATCATATTCTCTCTTGGTTTCACCGTAGTCGGTATTTCAAACCCCTACATACTGCACATATGTCTACTTTTATAGTATCCTAGATACTTCATGCCATTGTATATATGTAAAAGTAAATCATAAATGCTGATATTTTGGATGATATATGTCAGTGTAAGTACCTATATATATATTTCCATACTAACCTACTTACTAATGTTCGGTTACTGGACGTCATTGTACGTATCTGTATACATTTAAAAACTTATTTAATTCGATCTTTTTTTTCAAGACACGTGAAAGGAGTCGAAACTCAAGGAGTTCACTTCTTATCAGTAGAGTTCCTGCCAGCGCCTTCTGGCTCCATCATTTTTACTAAAAGAAAGATTTATGTTGCCTATAGTAATGTCAAAAATTTAAAGATTTTATTATTAGATTATAATTAGATCTATATTATTCAAACTCGATTACGCCACCTATGATGTTCATTGTCGAATAATTATATGATGAACCTCCAATTTCCATGGTTAAATTTTAACCAAATTTTCATGATACCGCAATGGGGGTATACACTTTCAAATAAAAAAAATATATCCACAATGGTTGATTAGAACTAGAGATTTGAGTTAAAATATAAAAATAAGTGGCATCATATCTTTATGTATAAAATCAAAAAAATAACAAAGTAAATAGATAGGTGACCTATTTCTATTTCCTTGTTCATATCATAACAAGTCAAACGAGACTAAACTCTATAACATTACTTCTCATCACTGCAGAGTTCCTGTCAATCAATGTCTTCCACCTCCATCATTGTATTCTGATTTTGCTAAATAGGAAACTTATGCCGCCCGCTATAATGTGTTATTAAATTATCAGTATATACTTATACCATCTAAACTTTATCATGACTATACTGTTAAATGTTAAGAAATTCAATGATGTATCTTCAATTTTAACCGAATTTTCATAGAACTACACTATACATATGCCAAATAAAAAAGAATCATCCGAAATGGTTGATAAATGCCGCAGACATGAGGTAACATGCGCAAAAACATACAGTCGAATTAAGAACTTCCTCCTTTTATGAAGTCTATTAAAAAGTGGTTTATACAACAAAATGTTATACAAGTTACGGTTTATTATCAAAAAAGAAAATTTAAAGTGGTCCTCTTTAGTAGGTAATCAATAATAATGACTCCTTTTGAGTCCTAGAAAACTGAAGTTTTACTTTATTTGTAATCAAAATTACTTTGGTTTTCTTTAGGGCTGCTGATGGCAGTCTTTTCTATTTTTTTATTACTCTTTTTCTACTAGAGTATAGTGGTAGCACCAATTTTAATACCAGTTATAAATATGTCCAAAAGTTGTGTGAATCAACTTCAAGCAATTCTCAATCATCGCCTGAAATCGTTAGCCTAGCAGACAAATTCATAGGAGACCACATAAAAAAATCAAATGAGACCCTGTCAAATAAGTTACATCAGAAAAATTTAGTGAAAGACGATTGACTGTAAAGACTTGTTTTCTAGAAAGAACTAAGTCAAATATATTAAAACCGTCTAAACTCTTAATGCGACAAAATTTATGACTTCGTGTAAACGGAGGTAAGAGAAAGATTTTGTTGTCAGATATTAGCTTCATTCATTTTGGCTTGGACATTTCTAATATTAACGTAAGATGTATTCAAGAAAATAATGTAAAATTCCAACACTTAAGAGATATTTTTATTTTTTAATTAATCAAATCTAAACATAATCTCATTTTCTCACTAAATCTTCTCTTTCATATGTATCTACCACAAAAATAGTCTCTTAAATAAAAAAATTAATGTTTATGCGAGTAATCTCCACATTCAAGCAACTGTTTTAAGAAGAAAATTGTTTGAGGGGCATAAATAAATAAAGTAATAAAAAATATACTAGACTAGCAAGTTCAGTAAGTAATATGGAACCTTCAGTAATTTAGGCAAAATTAAATATTTGTAGCCTCTCGCTGAAAGCACCAGAAACTAATCAAGAGGTCTTAAATTCAGGCTCATTTTAATTAAATAAAAATATCCCATTCAGTTCAAAGAAAGTTATTTATCTCAATGCAAAAAAATATTTATTGTCCTTGTTTATTGAACATTTAATTAAAATCAAAACATATAGAGAATTGAAAATCCTTGTATTAATATTTCAGTGAACGATAAATGTTTCAGTCCATTCTGAAAAGCTGCACTGGCTAAGTTGGGATATCAAATTTTTTGAATTTTAAATTCTTGGTTTCACTTTTGCTCTGTTATTCATCAATTACTATTTTACTAAAACTAATAAATAATTACTATAAAATCTAGTTATATTGACATTAAAAAGAAAGGAAATATATGTTCGAATCAGTTTTGGAAAATATAAATATAATAAGTGATATTACCTCGAGATTTATTTTATTATATTCTCTTTTTGTGGTCGTTTTCTTTTATTAAAGCAATGTCGCACATTTACATAAAATAAAGTTGAGACTATCAGTTAAAAGAAAAAAGGTTTGTGTATTTTTTATATATATACGTACAAGTATACGTATACTTCCAATTAAATACACAGATAGATATGTACTTTTCTTTCATATTATTTATAAATAAAATATTATTTTTGTCCATACTATTTTCACAATTTACAGAGTATAGTGTAGTTAGCAATAAATTTATTCATTACATTAGTAATACTTTAGTTAGCCTCAGGAGATAACACTTGTAATAAAGTAATTTTAAACTGTCTAACCCTAGAAACTATTTAAATATCGAATAAAGGTGACTTATATTTAATCGGCGAACTGAATTGAACGCTGCTTAATCGTATATCTTTACCGAGGCGTAGATTAAAATAAATCTCTATCGCCATTCCTTTGTGTACGATATATTTCGATAAAATATTCTTACTTCTATTATTTTGACATTTCTGTTGTTTATAGGATCTATATGACTTTATCTAGATTATGGAAATACAATTTTCACCAATATTCTAATAAATGCATGGCCTTGAAATTGTATATATATATATATATATATATATATATATATATATATATATTCCTTTTTGTATTCAAAGAAATTGAGGTATAAAACTGCTTTAATTTGAAATAATACTATTCAATTTACTGTTAAAATTAAATTGATGAACAGTTTTTCACAACGCATATCGTTCTGGTATGTAGATAGAATTAAAATATCGACTACTGTAGTATTTATGCATTTTTCTGAACAAAGTTATTACTGAATATCTATTGGTGTATATATTTATGGGGGGATAGATAATTGTTGGTTACCGATTTTAACTTAAATGGTAAAGGTATATTCTTATCCGTGGGCACTATTTTAAAATAATTTCGGCTAACTACAATTAGCGGAACCACAATAATTTTGCGGGAAACTAAAGTTATATTTAGTATATATGAGGATTTAAAACATTTTATAACCATTTTTTATCATGATCTTTTTATGGGGAAATAATTATTTTTCAATTACCATTTTTTTATTATCAATATTCTCTCGATCATAATTAAAAAGTTTAATAAGAGTAACTAGAACTTTCCTACACTGGCATGAAACACTGAGTAAACTGATTTTTCTTTTAGCGGAATAATACTAGTGTCCTCCAATATTCATAGCCTAATAAACGAATAACGAGATGGCCGCGCCGCGCTACGTTGCGTCGTATATCGATTTGAAAGTAGACTTAATCCTTGATATTGAAAAAGTGTATTTCGAGATGAGTTCTTTTTATGTAATTATTCATTTTCTTGCTATTCTTAATTAACTTTAAAGTTTTTATCTATATAGACTATAAGTAACAAAAAGCACCTTTTGAGTTAAATGTTCAACTAGAAGTAACAAAAAGCACCTTTTGAGTTAAATGGGCCAAAATAGACCTCAAAATCCTATTATTTTTACAGGTATATATGAATTATATATAGTATTGTTTAACCATTGATGGCAATGAAAGTAATTAAATTTTGTGACTTTATGTAAAAGAAATGAAAATTTTAAAAGACGGTATGATTAATTTTTCTTATTTTTTTTAAATTAAGCTTACTTTCTTTAAGCAGGTAAGATTACTTTTTAAAAGGCAGTAAAGTATAAAATAAAAGATTCCTTTTAGGATTTTGCAATTAAATCGCAGACATAATTGTTTATGCCCACATTCACATGGTGTAAGATTAGGTGAGAAATGTGGTTCTTTTTGTTTTCCATTCTAATATAGGATATTAAAGTTTAAAAATATCACGTTATTAAAAAGTTTACGGCATACGAATATATGTACATTATTATAAATTTATCTTAAAAGATATTTGGGGAACTAGATTTCTTTAGGAATTTTTTATTAAAATTATTAAAATATTTTTTTTAATTTTTCCTACGTATCTTTTTCTAATTAAAAACCATTTATATACAACTATTATATATTACCAATTATATCAACGAAAAACAGAATTGCTTTATTTGTATCTATTACTTCTTCACGTGTAAATTGTCACAATGGAAAACCGTGACAGTAAAAGTGCAAAAATACACCTCTCTCTCTTAGGCCTTCCTTCCTAACCAAAACACGTGAGTCAGCCAAAATGCCACCGACCAGTGACAGGCAGCAGCACTGGTGTAAAAAGCTACGCACGGTGATCTTCAAGCCGCCTGTCCAGCATAAGAGAGACCCAGTTTCGCAGTAGACGCTAATAGGATCTTATTTATTTTAATTTGAATGAAAATGAAACAATTACTACACTGACATTCTTTTAAGCAAAAGTAAGTATTGTTTTCCCATACGTTTGACCACTTACACATGTAGTCAACATTATGTGAGATGACCGATTTTTAAGCAAATCAGATAGAGGATGAATGAAATCTGATATTTTTGTCATTCATACATCAGACGGCTTAAACTAATAATTAAAACATAATCAGATAAAGAAGCCGGTGTCGATTTTGGTCGATGCCCACAATCGCCATTAAATGAACAAATTAAATCAAATAGGTTTGAAATTATTGTGAGAATGATGTTCAGATTTAGAAGCAAGTTCACGGTTTAAAAAAATTAAATCACACTCTTTTATAACCAAAGGACTCATTAAGTTATAGAAAGTGAGTACAAACTTGATGGGTTTACTGTTAGCTATTGCGAAGTACGACCACCACCTCCCTCCTCCATAATTAGGTCCTCCTGGTATACAATATGTCACCAAATAACTCATTGAAGAAAGTCAAAATGTCCTTCCTCCTTCATCAAAACCTCAAGAAAAAGAGAGCCTCAGAAGAGAGTGTCACAAGGAAACTTTTAGTAAATCCAAACTCCATGGGATTACTCTAAATTATTGACAAATTCCCCTGATTACCTCTCTCTTTCATCATTATAATATCTTGATGATACCATAGTATTGCATTGTCATCAGAATTCTATGTGTTTAAGAAGTTTGAAATAGATACGACGATTAGAAGTGAGTGAAAATGGACTGAATACATTTATGTATACACATAGTTACATATAAGAGAAGTTAACATAAGCGTGCCAAAAAGAAACTTATAGTAAATTTAATAAATCAAATTTCGAAAAAGGAATAGCTAATAGTAAGCTGAAATACACAGAAAAATATCCGCAAGAAGATGGTTAAAGGAACGGAAACTTTTCTGTGTTTTAGTCAACAAATAAATAATTTCAGATGAGATAATTATTATGAAGTAAAACTAGACCAATGCTGCTAATGGACTTAACTCGACTTTTCTCGTTATCGGATTCCTTTGAGTCCTTCCGCAAAATCTGGTAACGGGAAAATCAGATACAATTGCGAAATCGAATTATTTTTTCTTCGCATAAACTACTGTTGTTTCAGTATTTGCATTGATTGAACGGATATATTTACCTTCTATGAGGATAATCGTAACAAAATAATTTATTGAATTTTGTTAGAATTCCATACCTTAAAAGGAAAAAAGTGAACCCTAATACGATCACTCAGGTGGTCCACCAGTCCGTCAGTTAGAGTTGTTTTTCGCAAAAATATTTCACGTAAAAACAATTATGCAGAAATTAGGCATAGTGATAAAGCATAGCAATGCATACATTTTGAGTGTTAACACTTAATAAAGTATTTTTTTAATAAAAAAACCGACTCCAAAAAAACAGAAAATAATAATGCGCCTTTACACTGAAAACGTCTCCTATGATCGTTAATTGTGTGGTTTTCAGGGAATGAAAATAATGTTGGGTAAATAAGTTACATACAATTTTCGTTCAATTTCGATCACATAATATTTATGAAAAACGAGGCTAACTATACATTAGTGTAACTATACATTATGACATGGAATATTCAAAGATATGGACATTACTTCGTGCTATAAGAAAAACAAAAGTCCGAGTCTAGACCTGCGGTTTCTTATTTACCACTCACGTGTTCAAACAGAAACTGCAACCAAAATTGGGACTAATTTATTTAAAATGAGTACATTACATTTGAGATGAACATTATAATCAATACAAGAGTTTACTTCAGTGACCTATCTAAAATTAATTCTAATTAAACTTAACTAAATTTCGACTATGCTCCATGCTATCCTCTTCATCATTAATCCTTGTAAATTTTCGAGCTTGACTAAGTTCATCGCACTGCGGGGTATATATGGTTAGTTGTTTTAACCCAAGAGTACTATTGCGGTCGCACAATATTGATTGATGTCAAACATTGCTCCTATCTACACTCTCATTCGATAGGCATATAAAGTTTAGGGTCCTGAATATGGCTTAATGATTGATTAATATGAGTTATTACGGTACAATCTTCTATATTTAAATTATATAGTAAGACCATACCCTATACTAAAACATCATACATATATTATATACTGTAATACTATAAAGAAGAAATGCTAAAATTGTCTTTTTTCAGTTACCTAACACTAAACAAAAAAGGGCTTTAAAATATTTTTAAAAAAGTTTGATAAAAAAGAATATAAAATATGGAGATGTTTTATTGAAATCAAGTTTATTAAAGTAATGACTTTAAAAATGAATATTTTGTAAATGAGAACCCGCATAAAAGTAAATAAATATTGGAAAGCAGAGCAGCATTTTTTTAGTCACGAAATGAGATAAGTATGATAACAAAAAATTATATATTCTTTAAACTTGTACATTGCGTATTAACGATTAAGTATTTAAAGTTATAAAAATTACATCCGATGTTGCACATCTCTCTAATAGCGTACTATCACTAAACTCACTGGGATTGAAGTGGCTGCCTCTGTAAAATTTCCCTGGGTATATGTATTCTACCACTTTATGTAAAATCTACAAAGTTTTTCATAGAATATTTCAGTATCTAAGGCCGGATAAAAAACAATTGGTAGAATTTTATCCAACGGTTTATACGTTATGCACATGACAAAATCTACAGATTATAATTTTTGACAATTTTATCTACATTTTTTTTCAATTATCGTCATAAGCAATTTCAGAACCTTTCTGAGTTGCAGAAATTCGTTCATGATTAGTTTTCTAATTTAATTGTAGATATTTAGGCTAAAAAATGTAGAATTTTGAAAATAAAAATTACGAAACATATTAATTAGATCACGCCGTCTCACAAACCCTAAACTTTTACTTACCCCAAATATTTTTTGAAATTACTTACCACTCATAATTTGGTTGAAATTTAGTATATTTTTCTCTTTCGATAATAAGCAAACAAATTTTAAAGAATAAGAATGTAGATGACTAATAAGATGGACTTTTATAATTTCTACGGTATACTATATCAATTTTGCAAATATTGTTTTTATCCACGACGGAACGGAGAAGTTTAGTGTGAGAAGTTGTTTGTTTGTGAGTACAATCCAATGTTCCTATTTATCTCCCAAAGTGTTTAACTGAATTAGATATGGTTTTCTGCAAAATATTTGGGAGAAAGTTCTTAGATGGGTGGTATGGCGTTAACTCACCAGGGGCGCTGCAGCACTTTGTTGCAAACGAATTTTCCCATTTATTTCCAAAAAGTATAAAATAAAAAGCAAAATTAAAAAAATTTAAGAAAACCAACGACGGTTACATTAACCGTTGTAATTTAAAAACGATTAAATACATTTTATCATAGCAATAATTTTATTTTTTACCCTGTAATAGTAAATATTTTTTGGTAAAACAAGCTTTCTTTATAAACGCCGTCCACATGGCAGTCTATATTATTAAGAAACTTTATTTGGTATAATGCTAATGTGTATAGTTTTTTAGGTTTTAAATTTACGAAAAGTTTATATTTCATTTTAATTCGCTTGTATTTAAATGTAATTTTTAAAAATTTCGTATCCATACTTTTCCTCTTTATTATATACGTATTGAATAATATTTTTTCTCGCTTCTCAGAACAGGATCAATTGTTCAATGATAATAATTAGCTTCACTATCAAATTTGGTTGTGTTTCTTATCTACCTATATTGTTTTTATATGATTTTTAATAATATTTCAGTGCATTTTTTAAAATAACAAATTATAATATTTTTTCATAGTGGTTTACTGGTACATCGTACGCAACTACTTATTAGCGTATTTTTATTACAAAAGTATTGCGTAATGATATATGAATTTTTACTTTCAAACTTTAGGAGATTGTCTTATCTTAAACATAGAATATGATGTCCTTACATTGAAGTCGAGTTGTCGCTAACATTCTTTAAAAATTTATTTCTTTAAAGTGTTGTAAAAGTATTGGTTTTTAAATATATTCGTTTCTAATAGTTCGTAAATAATTAAATTGACATTTATTTTCTGACCAATCTGCGTATTATAACGATTACAAGAATTAATAACAATTGACAGTGTAGCGAAGAAAAGTAAAGAAAGCACCCGTTAATTAGCTGTTACGTAGCATGCAGCAAGTGAATAAATGCAAGGGCGATGTTCCATTCCTCTAGTACTAATTACGGAAAATTGACGTTAGATTAATTCTCGACATGCGAACCTTTCACTTTACTAATTAGCAATTGAGGGTAGTCGAATGTATTCATGTTTTCGTGAACGTAATTATATATTTGCTCTTTATCTGTTTACATGAAACGTTTACAACTTATTTCCTAAATTGTAAACTTAATTCCATGTAAATTTTTGCTATAAGTTCTGATTAATCATAACTTATCCAAGACATTAGGTAATTTAGGTAGGTTGGTATTACTTTTTAAAGATTTAAAACTTTTGAACTAACTGCCAACTTTTATTTGTGTTCTTTTGACTTCATTTTGTATTTTATTGACATACAGTACTTCAAACATCTTAGTTATTTTCTCGCTTTGCATTTCCCATCCTTAATGTTTTATTGCTTTCTAAGAATTCGTTCATAATGCAATAACGGACCGTTATATTAAATGACATACAGCACTTCAAACATCTTAATTATTTTCTCGCTTTGCATTTCCCATCCTTAGCGATTTTATGGCTTTCTAAAAATTCGTCCATAGCGCAATAACGGACCGTTATATTAAATTATTTAATATCAATGTGCATGGTTTTTTCGGTTTTAAATGTACGAAAAGTTTTTATTTCGTTTTATTTTGCTTGTATGTGAATATAGATCCTGATTATTAATAAATTTTCAAAAACAATTTTTTTAAATTCTTTATGCATTCTTGTCTTCTTTATTATATATTAATTGAATTAAATTTGTTTTCGCTTCTCAGAACAGGATCAATTGTTCAATGATAATAATAAGCTTAACTATCAAATTGTTTAGTGTTTCTGATGTACCCATATTGTTTTCATAAGATCTTTTAAAAATATTTCAGTATATTTTTTTAAATAAAAAATTCTAATATTTTTCATATTGGTTTACTCGTACATCGTGCGCAACTACGTATTAGCTTATTTTTATCATAAAAGTATTACGTAATAATATATGAATTTTTACTTACAAACTTTAGGAAATTGTCTTATCGTAAACATAGGATATGATGTCCTTACATTGAAGTCGAGTTGTTGCTAACATTTTTTCTAAATTCATTTCTTTAAAGTGTAGTAAAAGTATTAGTTTCTAAATATTCTTTTCTAGTAGTTGATAAATAACGAAATGGACATTTAATTTCTAACCAATCTGTGTATTATAACGTTTACAAGAATTAATAACAATTGACAGTGTAGAAATGAAAACAAAGGAAGCGCCCGTTAATTAGCTGTTACGATAAGTGCATGCAGCAAATTAAGATAAGTGCATGTAGCAAGTGCATAAATGCATGAGCGATGTTCCATTCGTCTAGTCTTAAGTACGGAAAATTAATGTGAGCTTAATTCTCGATATGCAAACATTCTACTTTACTATGTAGCAATTAAACGTATTCATGGATCCGTAGTAATTATGTATTTGCTCTTTATCTATTTACACGAAGGTAAGTATAAACTTATTTTCTAAATTGAAAATTAAATTCCATGTAAATGTTTGCGGTAAGTTCTAATTAATCATAACTTATCCAAAACATTATTTAATTTCAACTTTTTTTAAATATTTTGGGACAGTCATTATTACGTTAAAAATAATAGTTTTTATTCTAAAATTTGAGAGGTATGTAATTGCATTATTTCATAGGCAGTGGCTATAAATCAATCAAAATGATTTAAAAATTTAAATTCAAAGACCAAATTGCGAACGCCGTGTTGTGAAAATAGAAAATATATATAACTCTTTATTCATAAATTAATGTTGAAAATATTATTTCTGACTTTTTCAAATAAAGATTGGTATTAATTTTATAATTTTTAAAACTTTTGAATTAACTGCCAATTTTTATTTGAACTGTCGTGGCTTTATTTTTATCAATATACGGCATTTTATACATCTAAATTATTTTCTCGCTTTGCATTTTTTTTCTTCATCAACATTTCAGGCCCACCACAGAAATATGTATCATTATCACATATTTAAGCGTGATCGTTACATTGTCTTCAACGCGATATACCTATTGTTTTAAGTATAAATAAAATTACGAGTATATCAATGAATGACAGCATTCAACAATTTTATTTTGGTAATATATGATATTGAAGATTATTAGCGAACAAAAGTATTAATTGTATATTTATATGTTTAGTTTATTTCGTTTAGTTTATATGTTTAGTTTATTTCATAGTAGTTTTTTATGTTTAGTTTATATGTTTAGTTTATTTCGTAGTGCATGTATTCGAGACGAATAGAAAAATCTTAAGGCATGAACTCCAAACTTATAACACACAAAACAACCACAATGTGTTTTTATTTACGTACATTGGTAGCTTGTGATATGATAATGTAGTTTAACGTTTGCAATAACATTTTAGTTTGACAACTTTACGTTGCATTTTCCATTTTAGTGCAGTTGATGGATAACAATCAATAATTACTCGTAGAATAAATATGTTTGTAATTGACTTTTCTACTGGTGACTCACTTCGTTAAATACAAATAGATATTAAAAAATCTTTAACTTTACAAAAGATCTAGGTTAAATGATATCTATTATTATTTTTAAGCGGTTACCATTTACATGGAAAAAGACGGAATTTTGCACAAGTTGGTTCTATTCAAAAATCATTTGAAATTATAGATTCCGTTAAAACGTGATATAAAATTTTTCTATATTATTCAAAATATATTTTACGTCTGCACGGCATATTGCTTAATTCTCTAGCTTATGACGTCAGTATTATCGTCATTCAGATATCATGGAAGTTAAGCATTATAAATTACACGAAATAAATTATGCTGCGTCCATTTATACTAAATTTAAAACAAAGTTATTTTTGTCTATAATTATCACAGAAAATTTATAGGAGTTTTAAACTTTATATTGAACAAATCTGCTTTAGTCTGTCTGTTAGATGGATTTGTGCGTGTGAAACTTTCCACGAGCTTGGATGCCTTCCAAACTTTCTTTGTTTTGTATGATAAAAAAATCAATTTACTTATTAAAGGACTTACAAATGCACTCATACCTGGATGGTTATTTATCATACGTTTTTGTAAATCATAATAAGGCAATATCGTGATATGTAATGTTTATTATTTAATTGTTTAATATTGTCTCTATGGTAATAAGAAATAATTGTAATCCAAATAAATATTTTCATTTGAATGAAAATTCATAGCTTTTACTTTATTTTATAAGCTCCTGATACAATTTCAGTTCGTGTATTTGAGGTTTTATAATAAAAAATTGAATCGTGTAAACTAATTATTTTTCTTACTCGAGTTTTATTCTAAGTTTCCTTAAAAATTATGAAAAACTTTATATTTTGTATTTATAAGGGAATTTGTAATATATATCTAACTTGGAATGAAAAATAAAGTACTTAAGTATAGAGGCTGAATCTAAATAATTTTTTATATAATCTGCAGTTCAAATATTTTCACTGGAATTCTTAGTGATGAGAAATAAACTCATTGAGTTTGGACTTGTTCGACTTGTCTTGACAACGTAAAAAGCTAGATAAGTATATAGTGGTACATATAAAGGCACGAAATAACTAAGATGTTAATAGATAGATAGGTAAGTAAGTATGTATAGATATATGGAAATGCATAAAGCAACTAGAATATTGGTAGATATATATGTATATATATATATATATATATATATACATATATATATATATATATATATACATATATACATATATATATATATATATATATATATATATATATATATACACACACGTATATATATGAGTATGGAAAACGAACTATGATGAAGACAAGAGTGTAAAAATGATTTATACGTCCGTATATACGTACGTGTGTGTGTATATGTGTGTGGGTGTGTGTGGATGTGTTTGTGTTTGTATGTGTGTGTGTATGTGTATACGTGTGTGTGTATGCAAAAATGAATATATAGAGATATATATGAATTTATTTATAGTTATTAAACGCCACAAAGTTCTGCTTTGAATTCAATATATGGAATATTGCAGAATTCTTCGTAACTTCGTGAAAATCTGGGTGACAGAAGAAAAACACAATTTTAAAAAAAAATTTCCGCCTTCTAATAACCACGGTATAAATAGCGCACTGAAAAGTACGAAATAATGAATATACAAATATTTAATTGCGGCTTTTAAGGTGCATTTAAGGCATGTATTTATAAGTAAATTTATATAATACTACTATTATAGAGATTTTTGGATGCCAAGTGAAATGTAGCACTTATCTGTTAGTGCGTGTGTGTGTGCATATAGGTGGGAGAAAGTGAAGTGTGGACTTGGCACCGATTCCTAAAATTGTAGCAGTAACAGTATTTCGTAGATGTATTTGTGTTCATAAACGATATTGCACCGCAAAAGTTTCATCTGACTGTTGGTATCTTCATTATTTTGTACTTTTCAGTGCACTTTAAATATCGTACGTCTATCCTACAAAAGGTCACCAAAGTTTCATAGAAACGTATCCACTGAGCAAAAATTATGTAACAAATGGTCATAATCTTATAACCATAATCATAATGCGTAACAAATGATCATAACCTTAAGCTGGTTATGATCATTTGTTATACATTATTAGGAAGTTTTTCATTATCCTTTCAATGGCATGTTTTGAAAATTATGTTACTTAAGAGATCTTATATCCATCCATATAAACCTTTTTAAAATGTAAAAGATTCGATGATATAGTTTGATGAATATTACAGGTGACAAGATATAAGATATATTTTTAAGAAATATTCTCAAGAAGTTTGCAAGCAACAATAAATAATTCCTACCTTGCTATGCACAAGCAACGTAATTCCAGACGTCCCATTTTAAATGCTCTTTTAAATAAAAATGTTGACTGTCGGAAAACTTGGGAAAGACAAATTGATCACAAGTAGTATGCTGTTACAAATTTATAATATTTAGTAACTATTATTCGTGATGTAAAATTATTAGAAAACCTAATTACCCAAGCTTTGCATTAAAAATAATTAATTTTTGACCGATCGCTATCGTCCTTAGCATCATTCTATTTATTATATTTGGTTTTGCGTCATATTACGTAGTCAAACTACAGATTAATTATGAGCAATGTGTTTTTTGAATACGGACGCATGACCCTTGAGTCGAAATAATGACAAACGACTGGGTGGCAAATCGTTCAACTGCGAGTGAGTGATTGACAGCTTTTGCTAGTATACCGGCAAAAATTGTTTATCGCGTAAATATCAAAGTTTTATTAAAATATCTTAATGCATTAGAATTCTTTCTTCGACATTTGTGTATATTTTCTTTGTCTTTCGTGGTTAAAACAGTACGTGCGGCAGGGTAATTAAATTTTTCAATTGCTGGTCGTGCACAGTATTTGCGTGGCCAACCACCTAGTCGTGGTTGCGCTATTGCATTATTATCTTATTCATTTATGAATAATAAACATAATTTTGTTAAAAAATATAATGTAATAATTTAATGTCATAGAATTTATAAGTTGGTGTATCATAAATCAGATATCCGAAATGCGGTTACAGATGTCCGAAATTTGTCTGTTTTTGGGTAAAACAAATAAATAAAAAGACAAAGACCGAGAAAGTACTTATCGGAATATGTTAAAAATAGAGTTTGGCTGTTGTAAACTTTTGAAATTGTTAATGTAAACTTCTAATTAAATAACATACGCTTTAATTTTTTAAAGTTATGGTATGAAATAGGGACGGGACCTGAAAAATAGAGTAGTTTGGAAATACATTTCTAAGACAAATACATTTAATAGTACGCTTAGTAGCAAATCATAAATGCGTATTTTATTAAATTGGATTACCACGCACGTGCAAATACCATACAGTGTAATTAATATAAGACCTTTTTGAACTATTTATATACTTAAAAAGGATTGTTAACAACAACAATATGGAACTTCAAAATTAATACTGAAAATAATTACAAATTCTCTTAATATATCCACTTATGATCTCAAGTTTTACTTCAAAGAAAATTAATAACCTATTTTATGAACGTGAAGTAGTCGGTCGCATATTATTATTAAACATGTGATTTTAATCGTCAATTACTTCATTGGAACTGAGTTTTTATATTTTTCCCGAGTTGGTTCTACTTATTTTAATAATTTACTTTGAAAATGGTAATAAGGACGCAATTAAAGAAAATAGACTGACTATATGAATTGTATTTATTGCTTAAGTAATTCTGTCCTTACGTATTTATAGATTAATTATTAATAATTGAATTTTGTAGTAAAAAGATAAAAAAATGGTGTTTTTAGTATAATATTCATGTATTTATAAATTATCATGATGCCGTGAGAGGTAATTCGCAGCATTTTTTAAAATTTTTTGACAATATTATTTGCCCGGGCCAAAACAGGTAATTGCATTTATTGGAATTTCTAAATTTGTAGCGTGAAATTTTTCAGAATTATTTATAATGACGCATATGGAATAAACTAATATATATATATATATATATATATACATATATATATACATATATATATATATATATATATACATATATATATATACATATATATATATATATATATATACACATATATATATACATATATATATATATATATATATACATATATATCTGTGTGTGTGTGTGTGTGTATGTATATGTAGAGAGGTAGAGAGGAAGGGAGAGAGAAAAGCTTGGAAAAGCATTTGTTTAGAATTTCTCACTACAATTAGATTAACTTACATGAATAAATTCAAAAAGCATAAAAAATTAGCGAAACCTACTTTATGCATGCTTCGATATGGTTAAAAATATCAAATATGATAATATCCGTCTTTTTTATTTCCTATATTATCCGTATAAAATTATATTTGTTACGGCCAGCTTTTGAAATAAGTTACTTAATAGTTATTTGGACGAAGGGTGTCGGCAGAGTTGGGAAAAGTCACGGAAAAGTGAAATTTTAGAGAAAATACTTAATGCAACTTATATGCAACGTGATTTCATAGTCTACCTAAATTAATATTCCATAAAATTTCATTTTGTCGTGACTTCAGGCTCTCCTGTCAACTCATAGGTTTTTCTCCCAGACAATCATTCAATTATTCTAAGACCCCCAATTTATCAACGTAAATTTTGTATTTATTATTACTAAAACAAAATTATCGTAAGAAGTGTATATTAATAATGGAAACTTATTTGAATATTTTTACATTAACAATTAATTATTATGACAAATAAATGTATATAATATATTACGGAAAATAGAAAATTAACAAAATTCTCGTCCATCTATCATCGAGTAATAGTATCTGCTGTAATCTAAACGACAAAGTTAAAATTTGTCAAATTTAGTCAGAGAAAAAAAACAATGTATCTCTATCTGCAAAAATATAATAGAAAAATTTGTGCCTTCAGCACTTAAGGAGGAAAATTCGATTTAGTTATACAACCCAGACAGGAAGAATGGATTATCGATTGTCAAGTTACGGCCGCAATAAGCCTTGAAAAGGTTCAATATTTTGGTGATCTTATTCCTCACTGATATATTTATTAGCTTCGTTTTATATAGTACAGGTTCTCATATATTGTTTATATTTTAAATGAATTCTATCTTCTCCTGTGTCCTAATTGTTATAGATTGAATGTTCAATTATCACAAAACAAATTTACAATGAAACAAGATTATTAACACAATTTTTACGATCCCTCTCTATCCCCGACAACAGGTCTTAAGAGGGCGGTGAATTTTATTTATCGAATAAACAATAGTAATATTATATATCGTTAACTGTTCCTCAGCAAGTAATATGGGATGAGAAACTGATTTTAATTATTAAAAATGTAAAGTTCAAAATTGTCAAATTGACTAAAAATTACAATAGGATGGTATCCATCTGAAACCAACCTATTTATTAAAAAGACGAGATTTTATAATACCAACTCCCTAAATGTTTTAAAAAAAGATATTTCAGTAATGAAAATTATTGGAGATATGAAAATTGGGAACTGCCAGTAAGACTTGCGTTTCTCAACATATTAAGGCACGGAGCAGACCATTCATTAGCGCGATACACCCTTAAAAACACATTGTTTCTCAAGTTGGCAACTTTATGTTGCATATTCGGATGTAGATCTTAAAGCCTATATATCACAAAGAAACTTAAATAAATAACAGTAGAAACTATATTTATGTATGGCTAATTTCTGGCCGTGACTTCGCTCACATGTACTGTAATAATGCAGTCTGTGTCCATCGCATTCAGTATTAACATCGTGATTTATTTATAAAAAGGGCAGAAAATATTGTAGGCAATCCTACGAAAACCACGCTTGCATCTGAGTCTTTGGGATACACGGTATAAAGTTATGTATCCCAAAATCAAAGGAACAGACGTGATCAAATAGGAAAGTAATGAGTACCTTAAAAGATGGATACTACCTTTCACAAAATATTTCGATTTCAGAAAAAAACTATTTGTTAACCAAAGTTATAAATTATTCGTATGCCATTGTAAATTAAAGAGTTATAAGGTAACAAAAATAACTTGCACGGAAGTAATTTTTGTTTAAAGAAAATGTGTAATATATTCAAAAGCTATTCACGCCACAGACAATAACAACATACTTCAATTATTAATATAGAGCAACACATGGTACTTAGCTCGTTCTTTATACAACTAAGATATTGAATATATTTGGCGTTAATTTTGTAGAAATTCATTATTCACAATTAAGGAAACTACGTGAAGTAGTATTATTTCTACAATCTTTAATTTCTTTACCACGACCTAGGTTTCGTTGTATTACAACATCTTCAGGTGGGATATTAGCAAAGATCAATCTTTGCTAATATCCCACCTGAAGATGTTGTAATACAACGAAACCTAGGTCGTGGTAAAGAAATTAAAGATAGTAGAAATAATACTACATCACGTAGTTTCATTTAATTGTGGACAACTAAGATAATTTAAGCGACGGATAAAACGAGAAATAAAAAGAAAATTTGTAAATAAACGTAGCTCGGAAATTGTATAATTTTTCAGTACGGAAATTGGGTAAATATATAATGCTTCCAAAAGCATATGGGGTAGTTTATTCCATATGCGTCATTATAAATAATTCTGAAAAATTTCAAGCTAGAAATTTAGAAATTCCAATAAAATGCAATTACCTGTTTTGGCCTGGGCAAATAATTTTGTCAAAAAATTTTAAAAAATGATGCGAATTACATCTCACGGCGTCTTGACAGTTTATAAATACACGAATATTATACTAAAATACCATTTTTTTATCTTTTTACTACAAAATTCAATTATTAATGATTAATCTATAAATACGTTCCCAACTCTGTCGGCACCCTTCGCCCAAATAACTATTAAGTAAGTTATTTCAATTAAATTTCAAAGCTGGCCGTAACAAATATAATTTTATACGGATAATATAGAAAATAAAAAAGACGGATATTATCATATTTGATATTTTTAACCATATCGAAGCATGCATAAAGTAGGTTTCCCTAATTTTTTATGCTTTTTGAATATATTCATGTAAGTTAATCTAATTAATTGTAGTGAGAAATTCTAAACAAATGCTTTTCCAAGCTTTTCTCTCTCTCTCCCTCTCTACATATACATACATATACAAACACACAGATATATATATATATATATATATATATATATATATATACATATATATATATATATATATATACACACACACACATATATATATATATATATATATATAAACTCTAATTTATAAACCGTGTGCTTGCACACACGTTCGATCGTGATCCCCTACAGCTCGCAGTGGATTACTTTAATTTGTTAGTTTATCGAATCTGTACTAGTTCCATTCGATTTAGGATTTTTAAATGAAGTTCGCTGTGTACTTGGGCGGTTCTCAGCCCACTCACTATGCGTAATTATATTTATATTAGTTGTACATATTTCCTAATATTGTTTATGGTTACCATATATCATTTTGTATACTATTTTTCGTCGTTGTATATTAAATTGCTCAATGCTTTAAAACCAATCTCTAAATTGAACAAATTATTTGTTGCGGAAAAATTAAATTTCAAATTATAAAATAAACTTATACTGTATGGTATTTACATTATAATTTTTATTCTACGCTATCGTTCATCTGCGGTTTGTTTGCGTAAGAAACGGAAAATATGTTGGCATAGTTTAAAAACAACGTTTTTGTGTATTGATGAGATATCATGACAAAAAATTAGCTTATAATACAAGCAAAATTAACAATAAAAGTTAAGACTAGTTGAAAATTAAAAATATTCAATATTTTTTTCATGAAATAGTCTATATGTAAGCAATGTTTCACAAAGATGATGAGATTAAAGAGTGAAAGCCTCGACAACAGGTCTTACTAATATGCAAAATATAATGGACAAACTAATAAACGAGCTCGTCTTTAAATTAGTAATATTGTAGTTCATATAAATATTAGTTAAGATTCGAATTAGGACCAATTCCAAGTAATACAAAAATCAATACACACATGCCTATGTATTTATTTTTCCCATGGGTTTAAAACTTCGTACGTAACATTTTATGAGGGTGTATTTTAATAAATAAATTGGATAAAGGAAAGGAAGTTAATTTTACTCCATAAATCAGTACTCTTAAGTAAATCGTGACTATAATAAATTTCACTGTTAAATGGAGCGAGAAAGATAAAAACGATTTCCCTCTTTTCAGTTTTAAGCTTTATTTAGTGGTGGCTTTTCAATTCGTTGAGATAATTGAATCTTCATTTTGCAAGTATTCATTTTTTGACAAACTGAAAATTGTGGTGGAAACTCACAAAAAAAGGTAGCAGTTAGCTTTAAATTTAATGATATCTGAGCGGAACGCTTAATAAATATTGTTCATATTTTCCTGACAATATTTGGACTCAGAGAGAACTTCATTATTTGTGCTTCGAAACTTTCTGTTCCTTGCCTTATCCTATTTTCTAATTAAGAGCTTTAGCACCGAAGTATTTTATTTCAAACAAAATTCAGTCTCAATGAAATGAGTAGGAGTACATTAATGAGGCCAGAACTGTACTAGCCGGAATGTAAGTATGTGAGACTAACGAATTTTGGTAACCTGAGCTACCCTTAATTTAAGTAATCTGAGCTCTACGTTGTAAAAATATTTCGCTTGATTTTTCGTAATAAGGTAGGATATTATTAGCTTAGGTGTACATTTTTCCTTCACTTCTACGAGACATTTTGCAGCAACAAATTATACACTCAGGCAACCTTAATAAATGTTTTTGGTCCAACCACCCACTTTTAATGTGTCATGAGATATATCAATTGGTAAAGTAATTACAAGGATTCTAAAACTTTGTTTTCAGAATTTTATGTGAGATAATTTTAGAAATATTGTTGAAAATATCCACAAGGTATATAGTCTCTAACTCCAAAAGCGTTAAAACCGCAATTGTGAAAAAACATCGTTCTTACGTTATAATACATAGAATGTTATTATTTAAAAATCTCAGCAAATACTTCTTCAATTATTGGAAATATTTGAAGAATGATTTCGTTAGGATGCTTGAAAATTTGCTTTTATTCAATTAAAAAATTCATATAGCTGGTGTTATAAAATCGATTTTAAATGTGATAAAAATTGTAATAGCTCAGCCAACAAGCCTCGAGGCAAAAGCTATTCTTAAAAATTTAGCTGTTTTTAAAAAATATCGCAGTTTCCATGAGACAATGAACCTTAATTCTCGGTTTAACACATGATAATGGAAAAATTCACTAATGATGTGTGAATGAGTACGATAACTATTTTGCCGATTAAGTAGAAGGATTTGTTTAAAACGTAAAAGCTATTACTACTAAAATTATAGAAACTGTGAGACTGAAGAAAGAAAACATTTCTACATAACCAAATGTTGAGGATCCATTGATTGAGTATGAAATTTGAAAAAGGAAATGAGTAAATCCCATTTCCCATTGTAAATATCGATTACTTTCGTTTTTTATTCATTACCGTTAACCTTTCTTTTACTCGTTCCAATCATTTAGATGGCGAAGAGGATTAGTTAATTAGTTGATAAAATATTCTTATGTAAGATTCCGCAACCAAATTGTAAAAACGAAACCTTTATAATTTTAATTTATGTATTACATTATCAAAACTATTTCAGTTGATACGAAAAGAGTTGTGATAATATAGGTGGATATTTATTGATAAGACTGAGTGGGATACAATTTTACAGGGAGATGTGAAAGTAGGTGAATAAATTTTTTTCAAACGCCTGGTGATATTTTTTGATACGATACCCTATATGAAATATCAGTCTCCACATCGTTTTGTAGTGTATCCCACTCACTCTAACTTTTTAGCAACCTCTGTCAACAAATTTAAAAATATCAGAATAATGGTGTTTAATAAGTACTGCAATTGATGATTCGCTCAAACTGCATTAATTAATTGAAAAAAGAGATAAATAAGTCACTTATTTGTGTTATTGTTGTGAAAAATATACTGGGAAATATATTTAAATAGTAAAAAATTAATAAATATTTATATGTACCAATAAATGTTTCAACTTTTATGTGCACCAAAGTATGTATAAAAACTACATAAAGCTAACTCCACTAATACTTGAAAGGTTCATTTTTTAAAGGTATTAAGCTTTATTTTTCACAGATCAATCTTTTTGTCAAAACGATTATCAGTATCTTTAATAGTATGAAAATAAACATATTTTGACATTTTCAAATCCAATAAACATTTTAGATTAGAGATTTCCAAAATTATATTTACGGATATTTAAACATCCATTAATAATACAGATAATATTTATTTTTTATTATATTAGGAAATAAATTTTTGGTTATGATATTTTTGATATCTCATGATTCAATTGGTAACAGTGGATATTTGTAAAATAAAATTATTCTTTTTGCAATATTCGACTTTGGCGAGTGATTGTTTTATAAAGAAATTTTTTGAATCAAATGATTTTCACAAACTCATCGTCTTGATCACTTCGATAAAAAGACTTTCACATATTACATTATTCTAAGTATAACAATTTTTGATGCAGAGAAATAAGATTACAACAAACCGAACTCTTCTTTAATGCTACTTTGTATAGACGCATAATAAAGCAGAAATAAAGTAGAAAAACTTGATAAATTAAAATCAAACTCCAATAGACATAAATTAATCCCTGGGTAATAACAGTTTTTAATTTTCTTTAAGTAAATTGAGGTAATAGTCAAATAATTAATTATATGATATTAGCACCTGATTTATGATATGCTTTTCAATAGGAATAAAGTAATAAGGACGGTATGGAAATATAAATGAATGAATATTATTAGACAAATCTGTTCGATAAAACAAAGCTATGAAGTTCTATAAACGAGCAATACGACCTCAAACTGCCAATGTGTATCGTCTAAGATTGATGATGAACTCATCCAGTGTTTGAGGATAGAGAAAACTTGCAGGCCTCGCACGTAGGATTCACGCCGCCCTTGTTCCGAATTCTGATGACAAACGGAGCTTTTGCTCGACTGATATATTGGCATTATGTATCAAGTTTATACGCCCGAGTGCTCACTTTTTTGCCCAAAAAGTCTTCTAGGAGTTGCTCGAAAATGAATGACACTATCTTGAGAAAATGGTAGATTGTAATATTTTTAGACAAATTGTAAAATGGGGCACGTTATCAGTGTAATGTTGTTTTTTTTAACGTATTAAGCGTAATACATAAAGAAATGCTTAAATTTAAATTAATCTGTTCGAATTTTTAAGTTCTGTTATATTTATTTTATGGATATCATACAGAAGGCGAATAAGGAAATAATTAAATTCAAAAATTCCTTCGAATAATTTAACGCTTATTTATTGTTTTACGTTAAAACAAAAGCAAAAAATAGCCAAAATTTTTGTTTTTGTCTCTGTGCAAGTGAAAAATACATCAATGTGATTAAACCAGATCCAAATTTTATATAACCTGTGGGATTTTATTTCATCTAACTTCATCAATAGCAAATAGGAACAAAACTATTAAGTGCATGTCGGACCACATGCGAGTTAAGGTTCCGTAGTTACATCACAAAATATCAGACTATATATTTTATAAATCCTTATTTAATACTCATGCGAACCCATAAAGGTAGGTATATTGTAGGTAAATAAGGGTAAAACCCCAATGATTGGACCCGTTATTGCGATTTTTCTTCCGAATTTTTTCAATTTCAATATTGACGATATTTATATAATTGAATTTATCCGAATTACACTAGTAAGCTCAGTCACGTTCAATAATTTTCTTCCACTTTATTTCGGCGTTTCCTTAAGAGTTTTTTTTACAGTTCAAAAACTAATTGATTTGAATTACTACTTACGATAATATTTTAATTTGAAAATACTTATGAAAACTTATTTTTGGGAATTTTCATCATATTTTTATATAGTCTTGTTTGGAAATGGGAAAAGGAAACTACTTGTAGACCATTATGAAACTTTATATTTTGTAAATGGGGCTAAAAATAAAAAGCGAACCTACACTTTATTTTGAGAGACCTTAGCGATACTCTATAGAATAGAAACGCAATTTCCTCATCATTTGCAACATTCCGCAACATCCTCCCTTGTTAGAAAAAAGAAGTACTTAAAATAGGGATTTTTTTCAGCAAATGAGATAGAAATAAACAGAATTTTGGATATAAATGCAATAAATGCGGTTATTGTATCTATGTACTTATTATAATAAACTAATTGACCGTATTGTCATATTCGTCGCTCTGTACATTAATTCCTTCATCGCACTTTTGTGATTTTTACTCTTTTAGATCCATATGAATAAAAAATTGCAGATATTATTAATGAAATTTTGCTTCTGATTAAAATTTTAAATATTTTGTAGCAAAATAATAAAAAAAAACTGTTCCTCTTATTATCTGCAAAGCAGTAAAATTCAATATTTTTCACACCATATCCGATGAAATGTCATTGCATAGGTCTGTTAAAATGAAAATTATGTTCATTTGACCATTGTTTATTGCAAAAGTTTCATTCTCGAGCTAATAAGTAGTTTCAATACGGTTTCCAATACCCTCTGCTCTTATTACTTTTTGAACATAAAAAGAAATTTAAAAATTTCTTGAAAATAGTGCGCATCTTTGTTAAAAAATTATTTCGGACATGTTTTCTGTGTTATAGAATGTTAACGGAACTCTGATTGCGTTGAGCAAACAAAAGTAGAATTCCGTAAATATTGCACTTGGTCGATTTTTATTTTCAATTGCTAAGTTATGACGAGAGTTCATGTCTATTTTTTGTTTTCTTGTGTAAAAGTTACTATAATATCCTCTTAAGAAGGTTCTGTTCTTTAAGATTTATTCTTATATATTTTTGTGTTTAACAGAGCAGAAAATCTAATTTAACCGCACTGAATTTCATTGAAAATAGAACTAACATAATATATTTTCAGATTTTTCGAACTTTTGAAGCAAATTCTTTTGGAAATGTAGTCTGAAGAATAATAGGATGAAACAAAAAATATTTTATAATATAATTTTTTACATTTTTAACCCATTTCAAAAAGGCGGAAGTTCCCAATTTTATTGCATTATTATTTTTATGTGTATATGGCTTCATGTCTCCGCATTTATCAACCATTTTGATTTAGTTATCGAAATTAATGATATATCATCAAGTTCCTCAACACTGAACAACAAAAGTGTAGTAATCGAGTTTGAATTATATAAGTATAATAATAATCTAACAAGACATGACTAAAGGCGATGTAAATTTGCTCTTCAGAAAAATTAGCGTGCAATAATGGAGCCAGAAGGGGATGACAGAAACTCTTTTCAGGAGTAAACTCTTGTTTGACTCGTCATGAAGTAGCAAGAAAGTAACAAAGTAATGTTCTAAAGCTAACCCTTGGTAGATAAATGCTGACGCTGCAAATACCCTGCTTGCCTAAATCGTGAGATTTATCGATGTGCAATTTTTGTACTAGTATTATAGATTTCAAGCAGAGACTTTCTCACCAAACTTCGGGTTGCAACTTCTTAGTCCTGAAACAGCGGGGCATTGCCTAAGTAAGGTGATAAGTAGATACCCTATCGTTGAACTCCAGGTTCCAACCCTTCAGTCTTGATCTTGTAGGGATACTGCCTGCCTAAACCTTAAGACTTAAAGATCTACTGTTTTTAAATTAATATTATGGTTCTCAAGCAGATTCTATAAACGAACTCCAATTTCCAACTCCTTATTTTTGATGCTACAGGGGCACTCTCTACCCAAATCACGAGATTTGAAGATCTACGTATTTTAAATTAATATGTTGGGTGTTAAGACTCTGTTATTGAACTTCAAGTTTCAACTTCTCAATATTTATACTAAAGGAGTACTACTAATCTAATCCGTCAGACTTGAGAATCTGCTACTTTTATATTAGTATTGTGGGTTTCAAGCAGATACTATGCCACTGAATCCCGGACTGTTGCTTACTTAAATAGTAACATTTACTGATTTTCCATTTATAAGTTAGTATTATAGGTCTCAAGCATAGACTCCGTCATTGAAGCAGGGACTTTGACATTAAACTTCGAATCCCAAATCCGCGGCCTGATGTTATAGTGGTACAGTATCTTCTGTGTATGTTAACCTAAACCTCCGGCATTAATAAATCGATTTGGATATTTTTTTTATTTCAAAGACCTTTATATATCATCATAAAAAATTGTTTAGATTTTGGCCAAAAAATTAAAGGCATACCAAAAAAATTTAATTTTTTAGTTTAATTGAATTATATAGATCTAATAATATTCTAATAATAAGGTTTCTAAAGTTTTGATATGACAAAGAGTGGCAAAGCTGTACTTTAGCAATCTCAGGATATAATGACAGAGCAGGAAGATGGTGACATGAAATTTTCAATGATGAAGTTTATACTCATCGAGTTTGGACCCGTTTCACTCATCTTGACGTTTAGTGATAAATAGGTAGATAAGAATAAGTAAAAAAGTGTCTAAGTACGTACAGATATGTACAAGAGTACGAGGCAATGAGAATATCAGCAAGTAGGTAAATAATTAAGTACAAATATATAAATACATAAAACAACTAGAGTGTTAATAGGCACATAAGTACGTATGTACTAATGTATACAAAAACATGAAGTAACTAGGATATTGATGGACAGATATACAGGTATATACAGGCTTGGAGCACTGACTAAGGTGAAGCCAAACGTAGGAATATGATTTATACGTCTGTATGTGTATGTGTGTATCTGTACACAGGAATGTCCAATTTCGAAAATCGAGTTTAAATAAATATTGATATTAAGTTTACCGTGGATGTGTGGTATTCTGGCAATTGAAGATATCATGAGTACTATAAATAGAAAAATAAATATTTTAAAAATAATTGAATCGACTTTAAGAAACCACCGAATAAGATTCACACTAAGTGTAAAATAATAAAAATACAAGTCCACAATTAAATGAAACTATGTGATGTAGTATTATTTCTTCTTTCTTTAAGTTCTTTTCCACAACCTAGGTTTCGTTGTATTACAACGTCTTCTGGTGGGCTATTAGCAAAGATTAGTTCAGCAAAGAATCTTTGCTAATGGCCCACCTGAAGATTTAATACAACGAAACCTAGGTCGTGGTAAAGAACTTAACGAAAGTAGAAATATTACTACATCACGTAGTTTCATTTAATTGTGAATATGATGAATTGAATGAATTTCTATAAAATTAACGCCAAATATATTAAAAAAATAAGAGTATTTAGTTGATACTTTTGCGGTATAATATCGTTTTCGAACATAATCAAATTTACAAAATACGCGAAGATATTTTTGTAGTTGGTACCAAGTGAAATATAGCATTTATCTAGGTATCCTTGTATATATTTGAGAAACGAGAGAAGCGTCGACTTGACCCATGGCAGTAGCAGTATTTTGTAAATTGATTTAAGTTCGGTAACCATAATGTATATCAAAACTTACAATTAAGTTCTAATATTTTGATTGTTTTGTACTTTTTAATGCCCCTCTTGATGAGCGGTTACTTGAATGGAGTTCAATTTTTTTCAGTTTTATTAGAGACCTGTCGAATTACTCCCGCTATATAGGATATGTGAAAAAAATTCAACGTAACTAAAAAAGGTACTTTAAAATTTACTTTTGTAACTTCACTTCACCTCTGCCTTTAAGTTAATTCAATCTACAAAAATAATTATAACTTCAAAAGATTGAAAAATAATTTATTTGAAAACCTGTGACGTTAGTTGGATGAACTGATTTGACGAAATTGTAAGGGTTTCTAATTGCTAAATATGCAGCAGATTTTGAATAAGGGTTTTTTTCGAAAGTAAATTTAATTTCCTTTTTAAAAGAAACTTCTAGTTTATTACAAAAATATTTTCTTAAATAGTGGTCAAACCCTTGCATTTTTACAATCTTGTTACTAAACTGCTCAATTAAATTTTGATGACATTTTCCATGTAATGATGGGCTTTAACGCAATTGCTTAATATTTTATACAATATCTTTGTAAATATATAATAATAGATGAATCTTTTGGTGATAATTCTATTCTTACGAAATGCCATATTAAGTAAACTTATTTTCAATGGTTACTTAATCAAGTCATGAAAGTCATAGTATGCATGTAATTTCATATAAATACTTTTATTGAATATTGGTTTACATTTCCATGCAATATTCTTGTAAAACGTCCTTAATCTGTATTTCTTTTTATAACATATATTCGAGGCAATAAAATCTCATTCGACACTATCATTATTATTATGGCGTTTTATGCGTGTATGAATATAAATATGAAGGAAGTATCGACAAACATTTGCGTTCTACATTATTATGCTCAAGAATTGTTTATTCGTTATGTAGAATAAAGAATAAACATTACTGAATATTCTTAGCATCAGTTATTTTTAAGAATAAACCGTTAATAATGTGCATAAATTTGTACGCGTAATATTTAAAATGGGACATTTTGAAACTAAAATGATTGCGGAATAACTTTATATTCCAGTATAAAAACAAGAAAGTTATTGTTAAAAGTGTAACGATTTCAAAAAAATTAAAGTATTGCTTTTTGTTTCCTTCTAAAACAGTTGTTTATATTATTTTATAAAGTAGAAATAAAAAGAACATGCATCTTAATGAAATTTACAGAGAAAAAACAATTACATAATGGGTAATATGCATAAAACCTATAATAAATATATGTAAATAAAGCAGAAAAGCATATTTAAAGAGCAATATTAAAGGTTCCATTAAAATTATTGAATAATTTCACAAAATATTAGTTGCAAATTATGCAAAATGGAAGCTATTTCTGAACATCAATCAGAATCTTAGACGTCGATGGTATTATTCCTTACCACGTTACTTATCATTTCGTCAGCAATAGATTATTACGTTATGTTTGACCTTCTGTTTAAAATAGTTGTCTTGGAAAAAAGGAAAATGAAATTTGGGGAATAACTATCACAAAAAAACTCATTGCCGCTTTGAAACACTTCCTTCTAATTTTTTTAGGAGACACAGTTAAAAACACTTAATCTGGATGCCTTGTTAAAATAGATTTTCAAATAGGTTCAAAAAAAATATGCTTCGTTATGTTGAATTTGAAATACAATTTCACTTTCTCCATTTTCTGGGAGAAAAAAGTAATATTAAAAATATCCCACGTCATTGAAATCTATAATGATATTACGTGATAGGGGTTATTATCGGAATCAATAACGATAGTAGCTCAGATAACGTTACAAAAGTTGGGATTATGATCTGATGCGAATTTAAAAACATTACTCTTTAAACGGAACTTTTCCTGCAAGAACTAAAATCTTTATTTTCTACTAATAATGAAAATTTATTTTGATGTAATTCTTCGAAAATATATATATAATAAATATATTATAATTAAAATATTTCTCATTTTAATTAAAATGCAATTTATTGAATTGTTTGTGTGAATTTATTAAATATTTACTAAAAATGGGTCAAATTTATTTTATAAATTGTGGAATTGATATTCACTATTATTTCTAAGAACTTACCTATGCACCAGTCAAAAGATGCCCTATAAGAAAACTTTTCTCTACATATGATCAGGAACAAGTTCATGATTAGTTTACGGGGAACGGTGTCGCTGAAGGTGAAGCTTTGCTGGAATTCACTGTCCGCTCTCAACTCTATTGAATACTGGGCGAACTGAAGAGCGCTGTTTTGGAGAGATGAAAAGTTGAACATATGTTATATATCTTATCTCTTCTATCTTATATCTTGTCTATCATAAATCTAATAAAATTATAGTAATATAAAATATAATCTGACGGGTTTTAATGTAGAGGGGTAAATAATATAATAGGAATAAATAATTAAACAGAACGTAATAAGAATTTTCACAGTTGTTATTTATTCCTGGGAAGGTATTAGTATGGATTATAATAAATGTTCATTTGACTGTGTTTCTGTCTTCAATCATTTATCTGCCTTCAATTATTTACACTACAAATAAAATGTAATTAAAATAGCTATCAGTAGAAGTTTTTGCCATCATAATTAAAATTTAATATGATCTTCAAATTAATTATATCATGATTTAGTGACTTTGTATTTAATATTTACGTGCCAACATAAGGAAAAAATATATAAAAATACACCTAATTTCAAAATTAACTATAATTCCAATTTTATATATTTATTTTAAAATTTACCTTAACCAAATTTATTATTATGTATTCTTTCCCATAATTACTACTAATTTTGATTCCTTGAGTTTTCCTATATGTCATCATATGATTTGCCAATTTGCCAACATGTGATTATGTGATGTAACTTAATATTTATCTTTGAAATTCCTTCAGGTTCGATAGGTTTATACTACGGTTTACACCAATTTTCAAAATGTTTAGTTAAATATTTTACATTTACAAAAATTTTTATTTTTATGTGAAGAAATTATTATGCTTATTATCCCATCGTAAAATGTAATCAGAATACCCAATCTGTTATAGAACATATTTTAAAATTAATTCATAGTTCAAATCAAATAAAATTTCAATGCTTTGCTACACTATTTTTTTATGGAAACAACAAAATATGACAAATTATATTTTGTTGTTTCCGTAAATTTACATTTAATAAACATTTAAATTTAAAATAACTATTACTCAATAACTGAATAATAAAGGTGCTTTTATTTTAACATGTTTTGAATTGGAGCATACATAATATGTTTTTGGCCTACTTTAGACACACGAAGAGGTGCATCAAATAAACTTGGAAATTAGCAATCAATAATTAGTACTTGCTAACAACAATAAATGAAAAACTTGCGACACTGGATTAATTTTTATGAGTATATGGACATGAGATAAAAAAATATTTCATTCCTATGTATATATTCCCATGTGTGTGTGTATATATATATATATATATATATATATATATACATATATGTGTGTGTGTTTTTGCATTTACTGTTTTAACATTAATATTATATGCTCATTACACTTTTCTCAGCTGATATAATTAATTGCAGTGTACTAAAATAATATTATTTTAATAGATGGGTTTATATATACCTATTTTACGCTCTTACTTGTGCTCTTTAAAGTTTAAAAGCATATAACTATATGTTCTTAAACCAAATTAAATCACTAAAACTCACCGATCACCTGGAAAATTTACTGGGAGGAGACGTCTGTACTGATGTATAAGCATTTAGTGTTTATTAATGGTTTCGACGGTGTCACACACCAGTTTTAATGGTTCACACAACTACGAGGTAATTGTTTTTTGAGAATAAAATAGTAAAAGAGTACTAATTTAATAAATTATAAGTAAATAAAAAAAACTAGTATGTTAACCCCGCAGACAGAATTTTTAAATTCAATAATGAAGGTTAGACGAATACGAAAAGGCACAAATCTTTGACGTATGGTTTAGAATAAATCTTTCTCATTGGTTCCTAAAGTATTTTCACTTTAGTAGTGTACATATATATATATATATATATATATATATATATAAGTATATAAGGCTAACTTTAGTAGATTAGAGACAAAAGAATATTAAATAAATTACTCGCTGTAAAACTTGTATCAAATATTGTTTGTCAAAGTTTAATAATAATAAAAAAAGGATGGAAATATGAGTAACCAATTATTTTAGTGAAATGTATATTTAAAGTACTTTTCAATAAGGTGTAACTAATGTATCTAATGTAAATAGTCGGAGACAATTTGACTAAGAGCTAAATGTGTAATATTTGAACATTTCTAATATTTGAACATTTGCACCTAGTCGTTGGGATTCAATAAAAAAACAATATTAAATAACACTAATACTTTATTCGATTACCATAAATGTTCGAATCGTTGACCACATATCCTAATACGAGCTTCGAATAAATGCTCTCCCGAGAAGTTGCTTGTAGCGTCGATTGCTTATTTTTGATGCGGCTGCTCTGACACGTCGACATAAGTCTTCTGTGGACCTAATAGGCTTTTTGTGTACTTCTTCCAATCTAATAATTTATCTTAAATTGGTACTGGGTCCTGTATTCGCACATAGGATAGGGATTTAGTAGTTGCCAACTATGGAGATTGTGCAAATTTAAATAACAATCTCCTTTAAATGTAGCTTCATCACTCCACAGACTTTTATTAAGAAATTGTGGGACTTCTTCCGTCTTTATCAGCATTAGTCGGCAAAAGGACAATCTTGTGTAATTTCTTAGTTGAAGACTCTACACACGTGTTACGTGGTATGGATGAAACTTGTACTTATTTAAAATATCGTGTACGATATTGAGCTATTACTCGCATAGAAATAGAAGGATCTTAAGCAATTTCATTCAATACCACATCTTCGACATTAGGTTGAGGGATTTTTCCAGCACTAGTACCACTAATATCGCTCTCAGGCATTCTTCTTTCTACGTAACAACTTTGAACTCTTATAAATTTGCAGTAACCTTAGGGAAGCACATTGGGATACCTTTCTCCATAAAAAGTTGTGGCTGCATTTGCATTTCCAGAGGAACTTCACCATAAATAAAATTCATATTTGCATATTCTTGTGGAGTATACTGAATAGGTGGAATTTTAAAACACAAGCAAAAAGTGATATTCAGTCCAAAAACAAGAAAAGAACCCTTCATCAGACGTGAGTGCAGTTTTCATATGCTTAACGGGCTAGACCCTTTGGAAAAATATTTAATAAATTCAAGAGAAACCGAAGAAAAAGTTAAAAGGAATACAGCGGACGTCTTTCAAACTAACTATTGATATCCGAAAGAAACCAAAAGAGTACATGCGAAGTCGAGCAAGTCGAGTGACTCATTAATAACTCTCTTTTTCGCTTTATTTACATACATTCCCATTCGCTCACAGTCAGCCAACTCAAAACTGAAAAAAAACAGGATGTACGTCGCGGTGCGGTGTATGTACGCGTAGACATTCTAAATATTCGGTGCAAATAATTTTAATTAAAATTTGTTTCATTATTTTTATTGACTAACTAGTTATGCCTGATAATGTTTTTTATTGACTAGGCACAATTTAATGTAAATAAATATTCAAATAATGCACATTTAGTTTTCAGTCAAATTGTCTCTTTCTGCACATTAATAGTAATAATTGACTATTTACATTAGATACATGCATGAGTTATACCATATCAGAAACTACTTTAAACATATTTTTTTTTTAAATAATTGGTCACTCATGTTTTCATAATTTTTTTATGCCAAAGGTTTTAATAAAATTTTTCACCGAATAATTTATTCAATATGTTTATTTCTGTAAACTACTAAAGTTAGTCAAACTATTAACTACTATTGAAAGGGTTAAAGTAAAATATTATAACAAAAAAAACCTATAAAATTTCTCCATTTATTGTCGTGGTTTACACCAAATACCATAAATTTAGAACTATGTATAAATTTAGCCTTTTGTTTTAAATAAAATCATATCTTGGTTACTATTTGTGACATAGTTTTTTTGTACTTTTCCTAGAATATCCATTAATTTTACTATAAGCTATTTCAAGTTTAATCATACATTACTGGACAACTATGTATATATATTTATACACACACACACACACACACACACATATATATATATATATATATATATATATATATATATATATATATATATATATATATATTTATGTATATGTTGTTTAATTCTCATAGTAAACAGGCTTCGATAGTTTCCTGAGTTCAAAACGGTGATTATAATAATTTTTTTTCGTCTTTTACTGTTCCCGAGATAAACTATATTTTAACGTTACCAAAATGTTTAGTACACACAAACTAGGTACAACGAGACACTATAAAAGTGATATACGACGCGACACATCGTATAAAATAAATTTTTGCTCCGTAATAAAAAATTTAAAAAAAAATACAGGTTATTTTCAAAGTATCTCAAGGAATTATCCAAAAAACAATTTTTCTTATACCAATTAACCAAAATATACAAAATAAATATACAAATTTTGTCTTCGGTATTTTAAATCTGTATTTCTTATTATCAGTATAAGGTAATATTTTTTCCTTCTTTCCTACAGATATTAACACTAGAAACAATCACCAGAACGCCACATTTTAATTAAGCAACTTAGCACTATTTCATTTTATTATAGTGAAAAATTTAAAGTGTTAACTAAATTACTGGTAGATAAATGAAAGGAATAACCGGCCGTTATGAATATTGCATTCAAAAAATTACAGTTCTGATAATCATATCATCATCATATATATTAATACGCTAAGGTTTTAAGATGTTACTCTCCCTTTTTAGAAAAAAACCTCACAACTAATCCACATAAATTATATATCATTTTATAGATAATTGCTTACTCTACCGGCATCCACAACTAAAAAATTTATGATTGCTATTGTTTTTGCAAATTAATTAATTATTAAAATTATATACACAAAACAGCAATGCTGCCATCTAACGGCTCAACGTCAATATGATTGACGGTCGGTAAAATTTTTGTTTAATTTCAAATCCACTCATGTATAAATAAAGTGGCGCTTTAGCTCAATGCTTTTGATACTTTCGCCTCTATATGTCAATTTTAGTAAAATATTTGTTTGATCTGTCATCTGAGCTTCATAATGGAATAAATAATAATGCGAAGACTTCGCACGGGTCACGCTAGTAATATATTTATACTAATAATTTACTTCAAGACAGATTGCCTTACATTTACGCTAGATGCAATTGGTTTTCATGTGTATATTTATATTATACTTATGTACATATAATGCTAATAATGAATAGAGTTTTATTAGTCAGAGGTATTAAAAATGTCGCCAAAAATCTTGTGATGTCTTCTCACAAAATGTTTATATGCGTCTTTGGCTGTGCTTTACACAAGATAAAGCAATGCAACAGGTTATTTTTACCGTTGCTTTTTGGAACTCCTTTGTTTAAATGTTACTAGTTCTAAAATTACGGTTGGTAGTGACACTTTTTAATTTGTGTTTATTTACATATTTTTGATAGCATTTCTATACCTCATAACGTTTATGTATATGTGACTTTTTTTAATTCCGTATTTTATTAACTCAGGAACTTCTAAATATATGTAGAGTTTCAGTAAACGGAAATGTGTCTCATATAGTAAATGGTTATATGCACCTTTAGTTTTGCATAGTAAATGGTATTTTAACGACTTAGGTGGGTCATAATAAATGAGTACTGTATATGATTATTCTTGCTTCTAATGTTTCGAATATCATATCCAGTTTTAAAATAGATAAAATTTATATTAATTTAAAATGTAACATGTTGTATGAATCGTATACGTAATAAAAAACTGTCTCTTGTGATTATTTTTGTCAATACGTCAGAGGACTATTTTTTGTGTAACATCTTAATCACACTTATAATCCATAAGATTTCTGTGATTATTTTTCTTTATAACAAAAACTTATATAAGTTTTGTCCCATTCGCTACAAATAAAGCGTAATTTAAACAAAAAACTTTTGTTATTTATATACAGTGGCAGATTTCAATGTTTGAAAAATTGTAAAAAAAAGGACTACACCTCTGATACAAAGTAGGTTTATTTTAACTTTGTAACAACAAATGCGGATTTCATTTTTTTAAAACCACATTTTCCAAATGGCAGCCATCGAGGCTGACACACTCTTCGAGTCTAGCACGCATTTTTTCAAAAACCCATTTGTAGAGCGACTGGGGTATCCTACTGACTTCGGCTCGAATATTTTCTTTAAGTTGTGTCACAGTGCTCGGATTTGTTTTGTAAACAACGGATTTTAAGTATCCCCATAAGAAAAATTCACATGGGCTTAAATCGGGTGACCTAGGTGGCCACGGTACGGTACCGTTTCGGGATATGTTTTTTTCTGGAAATATCTCTCCAAATTCACAGTTACAGTTTGGCCACGTTGATTTTCTAAGAAATTAGGCCCTATGATTGCAGACGCAGACATGGAACACCAGACTGTTACTTTAGGCTTATGTAAAGGCTCTTGCTGCATTTGTCTTGGGTTGTGGACATCTCAGTAACCAAAGTTCTGCTTATTCACATATCCTCCAATGTGAAAGTGAGCTTCGTCACTAAAGAATATGTTGCCCATCCGGGTAGCAGTACGAAATCTCAACAACATCACCTCCGCGTAAGTTGTTCTTAATTCAAAGTCAGAATCATGTAAATCTTGAACAATTTGAATTTTATATGGATGGAACTTGAGCTTTTTTCGCATTATTACCTGTAAAGTTGATTTCGGAATTCCCAATATGGATGAACGTGTACGCAGTGATAAACGGGGATTTTCAACGACTGAAACCATAACACGCTCGACATTTTCATCCGTGGCTACCAATGGTGTAGGTCCTGGCCTGGACCTATTTAATGTTGATCCTGTAGCTCTGAACCTTGCTACCCATGACTGAATGAGGTTGATCGATGGTCCATCACGTAATCGACGAATACTGTAACGATTATTAAATCGACGGCGGGCTACAGACAGCGAAAAATCCACTCGAAATGTACGCCTCGACGGCAAAAGCGCAGTGCTCTCCACTCCACTGTTCCATGGCTACTAAAACATCCGCACCGCTTGCGCTTCTAAGGACGCGCCCCGCGCCCCTATTATGTGTTGCGTTCAGAAACTATTTTTGTTCAAACTTTGAAATATGCCACTGGACATCCTGTATTTAGTACGAAAAAATAACTAAAATCCAAAATAACAGGAATAAAATATAAGAGATTCTGTGAAATAAAATTAATAAATTTTCACAAATATCGATATGTTGAATTTAAAATTCGTTTAACGATGATTATGATCGCAGTACGACAATCAGTACATTTTTTTTGGATTGCTGGGTGCGGAAGGTTAAGGAAGGAGACAGAAATTATATTTCTTTTATGAATTATCATTGAAACATTTTGAGCTCTTTTATATGAATGATTATGTTCGTCTTGAAACAAATTTAATAAGAAACATCTTATTTTTGTTGACCATCTTCATTTCGAACCTTAAGGCATGGTATTTATCTTTATCATCCATCAATATACATCAATACACATTTTAAAAAAAGTTAGTTATTCTTGTGATTGTTCGCAATGTATATCCCAATGTCCCTTCGCTTTTTTGGTATCCATTTATGTATTATTTGCTATTTTAATATGATAAACATTAATACTATTATCCATGTTTATTTATCATTTCATTGAGAGTATTACCTCATTTCATGTTTCGAATTATGTATTGTCCAAATAAATATATTTGTTCCGAAGGAATATTTCTCAATACCAGTATTAATCTATCGTTAGCAGTTGGCACCGATAATGAACGAATCATAGCAATTACGTAGTAGCCGAAGAAGCTATTTCATAATGCCATACGTGCAGATGGTACTTCAGAAAGCCAATTTAAACACGTTTATAGCATCAAAAGCTTTCCAACTAATAATTTTAATGGAAAATTCGATTTGTTCAGGTATCGCTAAAATGATACCGATGTCAATGTTTTAAAAAATGACCTAAAATGGTTTGATAGATCACTCCTTCAATTAAATAAAATAATATAATCATTAAATAACACTCAAATAATATGTTACATGTTTCAGTAAGAAATTAAAGTAGTTAGTTAATTATTATTTTAAGAGGCAAAAAATTAAATCATATCTATGATTAATTGTACGAGAAACCTTTTTTACAAATTACCGTTTCTTTTTAAACGTTTCCGTCGAAAAAACAAACAACAGATTAAGTTGAGGCCTTTGTTCATGTTACTGGAAATAATGAAACGTCAAGTTGTATAAAGGGAAAAATTGTCGTCTTCCGATATTTAATTAGATGGAAATGTTCTCTGACATGCACCAGATGTTAGCGAAAAGAGACGAGATATTTTCTCTTCTTCAATAAAACGTTTATTTCATTACACTTCCAAAATAATGCAAATTGCTTTAACATTGAAAAACTGTAGTTAGACGTAAAAAAATGGGAAAAACTTTACACGAAAATGTCTTAGACGGGTTTTGGAGACTGGCATGAAACAGTGAAAAGTCTGTCTTCCTGTGATTGAAATTTGGTTTTTAATTACAGTCGAGGGTTATATTGATCAATCGTTATTGATTAGCATTATTTGTTGTAAAAATGCCGCAACGATATTGCATTATTATGTCTTTGTTGAAATTTTCATTTCGAGATTTGTGTAAAACTACATTAGCGTGTGTATATGGATTTTAACGATTTTCGTCATTTCGGTTTCACATTCCTATTTTTAAAGACATTATTAAGAACAAAATAGAAATATTACGTTGTAATGTTCCACAATATCAAACATAAGTAGTTCATTATAAGCATTTCGTTTAGAACGAAAATGCTAGTTGATGTTACATTAGATTTGAAATGTACGTAGATACCATGGTTTGACAGTCCAAGAAAATGTGTAAATGTAGAAGTGCTTCACTCAATATATGTCTTTTTAGATTTAACTTTTTACTTTTGCGTCTCATGTATTGATGCTTTGTTTACATAACTATTTTTATTGCTTTTTGATTTTTGACGTCTAACAAGTAACAAAGTCAAGACGTAAATTAGCCGGAGTTGACCTAAGGAAAATAAAAAAGTCATGCTTACGAAGCTATAGGCAATGTTAATACTAGATATATATAAGAATACATTATTATTGGAAATTGTATTAGAAAAGTCCAAATTTACCGTATTATTTTCGCTCATTGCGCATTGATAATATACGCCATGAGCCAAAATAAAAATGTCAATTATTGTATTCCAATGTAGGCCCCATCTATTTAAATAACTTTTTAAAACGCTTTTTAACACTTATATTTTTTTCAACGTAAATCTGAAATTTTGGTTAAAATCGCCAACTTCTACCCATTTTCAGTATTAAATTTCTTTCCTCTTAAATTTAATTTAAATTCGGGGCCCAAATAATAGCCACACGGTACTAGGTCGAGTCTATAAGCTCTACAGGATCGAGCTGTGAAAATCCAATTTCCTGGATGTCATCTTTGGCAAAGCAGAGATGTGCGTCGATGCATTGTTATGCATCAACAATACCGTTATACGATAGCGTTCCTCGGCACTTTGATGGCATCGCCCAAATAACGCTCTAAAAAAGCATAATAATTACTTATATCTCTGAGGTATCTGCCGTATTTTTTTATTACGGATTTAATCTATCTGTTTAATGTGAATTAATATGTTATACATACATGTTTTAAAGGAACGTTCTGCTCTATTTAACTTATATAAATTTGTCTTAAATTATTTGTTAATGTATGTGTGAAACACGTCAAATAACTATCATTGTCTTAAGGATACTTAATCGATAAGAGATAAAGACTAACTAGTTTTAATTGAAAATTGCTTAGATAGTTTTATTAAGACTTCTTTGTATTTGAATTTCACACATTTTAACTTCGCGTGGCATGTTACTTCACTTTCCAAATCATACGAAGTTATAGCGGCTTTCTTCAAACTTTAAGCTCGTATGACTAATAAAGTTAGTAAAGGGCAAAGTTGGGATGAGAGGAGTTTTGAAACCGCAATAGTCCTAATGGATTAAGATCTCCTGCCATTCCAGCTGTGACTCGTAATGAAAACTAAATAAAGTATTTGAATACAGGGTAGTGAACTCAGTCCGATCCAAGCGCAAGTTTTACAAGTGACAAGATCAGAAAATATGAAGTTAAATATTGTCGAAATTCATTAAAATTTAATTTAAATTTCATTACGACTTGTTATCAAAGAAAAATCATTGATGAAAATAATGTTCATCTAAAATGATTAAGGTTTAATTAGACTAAAGTAGTAATCATAGCCAGCAGTGTCCGCACACGATCGATAATCGGAAAAGTATGTGTTCGAATTTAATTTGGTTGCCATGCGTAATTTCCATATTTATGAAATTAAGTATTCAGCGATAGCAATTGTTGCTATGGATTAATTAAAGACTTTAATAAATGTGAATGGAGCCAAATTGTATTCAATATTTGCTCGAGTTTCATTTCCAATTTCCAATTATTTATTGAAGAACTCGGCATTTCAGTGATGTTACATGAATATATTGAGGACTTAAATATGATTTGAGTATATTGCAAAAAGTTTTCTTAGAATTTTTTATAAATATTCATAATGGAATATTCATGGTAGTAGGTAGGAGTAAGAATAATAATGCTAAAATGAAGAACCGTTTAAAAAGCCAAAACAGGTAAACAAATTTGTTGCCATATTTAATTACCTGTCTGAAAAAAACATGAATTTTTGGTCGCAGAATACAATGAAAAAAGCAACCATAGAACTTTAAAAAGAACGAAAATAAACTTGCATATTCTTTTACAATCCACTACGAAAATCATACAATTTACGTATCAACTCATTTATAGACTCTACTTACAAGACGCAATTTAAATTGATAACCCACAAATAAAGACCATTCTTCAAAAGACTTCGTCAAAAGATTTCCATCATTCGTCAAAAGATTTCCAGTTTAAAATTGAGACACTGTATGCATTAACGAGGTTAAATAAATCTTAAGTTCGAGTAGAATTTATATTTCGCTAACTTTACATACTTAACTATATAAAAACATTAATTGTACATGTTATTTTCATTCAACTATTTAAAATGTTAATATTCTTTTTTACAATACCAATTTATTCAGGAATATTTCTAAGACAGTTTATAAATATTGTAATTCTCACAAAGAATAATATCAATCCAAATTTTTTTTTTTAAATTACTTAATTTTTCTTCTGAACGATTTCTATATAAATATCTTTGGGTATTACCTATTTAAATATACATATGCAACTTAATATGATTTATCATTATGATAAATTACATGTTTCTACGTCAAATGGTTTCTGCGAAACGCGTCTATGATATGATAGGATGACGGACACATCTCTGATTTTGAAATAACGGTTAAAAAATATATAGAGAGAAGATTAATATTATTTTACTGTTGAATGTCCCTTACTAAGAAAAACATATGATAACTAGGAATTATGATAACTAGGAATATACAGTTCAATTTTAGGGATAGGAATTGATATTTCAATAACCTTTGTAAATATATTGTATTGGACTATATCTTAAAAAATACGAAAGTTCTACAATAGGCATATGTTACAGAAAAAGAAAATTTAATAAGTTTTTGTTTGGCGCGATAGTTTGAAAATTACTTACACAATTTTCATTTAAAAATTATCTATAGAAATAGCAAAAAATATATAAGAAAATCGTATTCAGATACTAATACATTAAATGCAACTTACATTTTCAAATCCTTCCTTTTCCACGTAAGTCGTGATTTGGGTACCACATGCGTTAAAACAGTTTTTAACATGTTGAGTACTGGTAAAGTGCTTCTAAATAATAATACAAAAGAAGGAAAAGGAGCATTAATAAGTTTTGATACGAAAAATATACTTCTAGTATCAAATTTTGATGACGATTATTGGTAAGTACTTTTTTTTCTAAATAAATAATTTGAAAACATAGTTAATCATTGTGGTTTTCCAGAATTAAAGTTGCAATCTTTTTCCCTGCATCACATTTTAAAATGCATATAGGTTTTTTGTTTATGTGAATGTTTTAAATGACGCCCGCATCGATCGTTCAACTTCCACTTCTCTCGACGCTTTCGAAACGAGAAATAATGGAAAACTTCCCTCCAAACAGCCGACATGTTCATGACAATCGCCCGTTATCGCATTGTTTGTGCTTTGCGAATGGGAAATTTTTCTATTTGTTTTTATCACATGTACTTGTTGAAATAAAATTAAATGATTGTGAATATTTACGAAACAGAGGATGCCAGTGCCAAAAACAATGCATGGAAAATTTGGAAAATTTAAAAGTTCAAATAAGTTTAAGTAGTTGTAATTTCGATAAAAAGGTCTTCGAAAATATAATATAAATGTCTAGCAATATTTTTAGATAAACCGTCTTTAAACATTTTCGAAAACTGCTGACATTCCTCTCGTCTCCAATTTTTTACTATTTGTGTACGTCCAAAGTTAGGTCAAAAGACTGGAGTAAATCAGTATATTTAGTAGGTACTTCGACGAAAATTTATTTCAGTTAATACGCAATAATAAATAGGTTAAAGGCAATAAATTTATTTGTCTTAGCCCTTCATTTAGTTACATTTGGTATTTAGTTTTGGCGACTTTTTGTAAAACACCACAGTCACCGAAATAACATTGGCCAAGGCAATAAAAGTTTCGTCAGTATTATGCAATGATGTATTAAATTTATCTTGTTTATAAAACATATCTTAAGCTATATTCTTGTGAGTAAATCCAATCGAGGATGTAATATAATAGAGTTTTATCTTCTGTAAATATTCTCTTTTTCCAAAAATTATTAGTTTTTACATGTCGATTATATATGAAGAAATTAATTTATTTATTTATCAACTATGGGGACAAACAGATACAAGTCATAGTGAGATGGAATTCAAATATTAGACCAACTTATATCCTAACATTCCCACATCAAAATAATATTCTACGTACATATATCTTCAGTCTTATTTATATAAATATTTGTTATGCACGTTAAACGTTCAGAAATTTTATAATATGTTAAATTAAATTATAAAATATATGATGTTGGTAAAACAGCCATAAATATTAAAATTATTGAAATCAGTCTTACATACAAGATTGACTGTAACAATTATCAGCAATAGAATTAATAGTGATAATTATTTTATTTATATTAACATGGATTTGAAAAAAAAATAAATGTTAATGCTTATAAAGGACTAATGGTTGTGCAATATCCGTTTAATTAACTGCTTGTATTGAAGTAATGAGCTAGCGAATATGTCTGGAGAATGAAATATCCTGTCGTGATCATTACAAAGCCTGCGTAGTGGTACGCGATCACCAGCATTAGTGCGAGCGGTAGGTAGATAGAAAAGCGCGGAACTACGGGTCGTTCTTTCTGACGCACGAAGCTGTAACTGATTCACTATATCGGCGCAATCGTAACAACTATGACAGATATTATAAAGTACAACTGCTCCGAGTTCAATCCGCCTTTCGTGAAGAGTACGATAGAAAACGTACAGTGCATTACAATATTATATTTTGGCCATATTGAAGCGATATTGCAATCTACTTACAGAGTATGTAACATAATATGGATTCCAGACTGTAAAAGCATATTCAAGCTGAGATGGCACAAGAGTTGTGAAGAGGATTCGATACCTTCTCATGTAAATGGGCAACAATATGTTATCTTCATCTATCGAGCGGTCACATATCTATTATTCTTAGTAATAATGACGGTTAAATAGTACACAATTTAAACAAGTATCTGACGACCTAAATTTTAATATCTTTTTGCAAATAATCTGCTGGAAAATAACGGAAAAAAAGGTAATAAATTTCAATCATCGAATTAAAATAGTCATTAGGAGTACAATATCGTTTCCAAACACAAATAAATTTGCAAAACGCTGCTACCGCTAGTGATTTTTGGAATCGATACTAAGTCCACCCTTCATGGAAATACTTCGTAGATAAGTACTATATTTCACTTGGCACCGAGTTAAAAATCTCCAGCAATAGTAATATTTGGCAAATTGACGAAGTTTCGTTAACAATATGGTACCCCAAAAGTTAAAAGCACAGTGCAGTGCACTTATTTTTGACTGGTTATTTGAAATTGGTTCAATTTTTTTTGTAAAAATATTTATATTTATTTTCTATTTCTAGTGCTTATGATATATATGAATATAAGAATATAGGATATATTATCCAGAATAACACGAACATACGATGAATTCAATATCAATAATATCTTGTTTATTGAAATCAACAGGAATAAAGATCTGGAGTTCAAATACTCTTGGAGACCCAATACTAACTTAAAACGGAAGATCTTCAAATCTCATGGTTTAGGCTATTAGTGCTCCTACAACATCAAATCTGAGAAGTTGGGACCCGAAGTTTAATGATAAAGTCACTGCTTAAGAGCTGATAAACTATTTTGTTATTGTTGTTGTCGTATCCACATGAGATGAAGAAGATCTCATATGGAAAAATGGTTGCCAGAACCTCAAAAGGTTAGACTTCTCCAGTCCCGCTTGATGAACAGCCGGGAACCGAACCTGGGTCCTCGCGGTGCGCCGCTCACTCACGGTCGTATGTCTTGCGATCAACCACGGTGACGACCACGGTGACGACCGCTATACTATTTTAAGGACGAACAAATCCACAAGACCCACAATACAAATTTAAAAACAGCAGACCCTCAAGTGTCACGGATTAAGTAGACCTACTACAGCATCAGCACTGATGGGAAATTGAAATTCGGAATTCATCGATTCCGGATTCCAATTCCTCTAGTTATTACGTCTCGATAACTACGAAGAACTTCAAATGAACCTTTAATCTTTGACGTCTGTTTTTATGCATGTATAATTAAATTAATAAAAACAATCTAATTACTTATCGTCAATGACGAACTCTATTTGTTATAATCAACCACGTCCATTTTTCCAAATTTTCACTTTCCACATATAGGAACCACATCGCAACCAATATCGCAGAGGAAACATCATGAAATCCAGTGCAGGATATTGCTTGAAATCCATAGCAAACAAGTATCGAGTAAGCCGGGATTAAATCTATCGCAGTATGCTATATATATAAAAATTGTAATTATACAGTTTTAAAAATATAAGGACCCGTAGAAAATGATCAGAGATCATTTTTACTTTAGATAAATTACTTTATCATTTTGCCTAATCTTGTTTATTTATATTTCGGCTCTATTTTAATATTCATAATTAAATGCATTTTTCTACAATATTCCATACGTAAAAATTTAAGTTATCCACGATAAAAGCTAATTTAAATATTATTTAAACCTACGAGCAATAGTGAGAATAAGTTCTGCTTGCAACATAATATAACACTAATGCTGAAATCCCTTTTTCCCCGATTACCAATATATTATGGTTATCAACTCTACTGTAAAAGCGGGGCTCTCTCAACGAAATATACTTCGTTTTTTTAAGTCGCTACTATTCTGAAAGACGAAAGAGTTATTTAAATCGATAACATGTCTGGGAAAGTTCATGACTGCAGATTCTTGTATTTTTTTGTAAACATATTCCAAGATTCTAATAGAAACGTAATTCATGAATCGGACGGTAAAATGTACTTTAATTCTGGCTAGTTTGACACGAATACCCTGTATCCGTGATTTAGAAAATTTTGTTTGTGTCTTTTTGTCCTATGTATATGCTAAAGTCTTTACTGTATCCGTGAATAATTAGATTATGTTAAAGGATTAAATTTATTCAGTGTTTTAGTTGCCATTGTAATTTAGCTCAAATAGTAATTATTGATGAAGTAGCATTTGGCTCATTATCCGGTTTCTTCTGCGGTTCAAATCACCATGACTTACTATAGTCCACATCATACATATATTTAAATATTTCAATCCAATAGGAAACTTTCAAAGTCATCTCTTTCTAGTTGTTCATACATCTTTTTAATTGCTATTGAAGTTGAAAGCGTCGAAGCTTGCCAATACGTATCTTGAATTAACTCTTACACTCTTAATTGGACAATACGGTCCATCAGGCGTCGAAACCTACCAATACGTATCTCGAATTAACTTGTAAACTCTTAATTGGACAATACGATCCATTATTTTATCCATCGTGTGATTATCTGAAAATTTATTAAATATTAAATAGATTGCAGTAATTACTCGTAGATTGTTTAAATCAGGCATACGAGTTGGTGGAAGTTTAGCACCTAGTAGGTAGTTTTGAAATAACTTCGCATAAGCGGTTTTGTTTCTAATAGCATTTTTTTTTATTCTGGAATCCATCTTGCTTACAGTTACAATTTTGGTATTGTATATTATTGGGTGCATCATCGGAATCCATCTTGCCTACAGGTATAAGTTTGGTATTGTATGTTTTTCTTGGTAGTTCGCACATGTTGCTTTCGTATCTGGTTTCTTTGCGTACGTTTCTGGAGGGTTCATCTCAACATTTTAAACATCTATATGGTCTAAAGCCTTGGTTTTTGTAATAGCCAAGCCTTTGACTTCTTTTAAATTGAAGTAGTTCCTTTTTATATGGAGCGTCGAATAAGATTTTATATGTAGTTGAGTTTTTTATTTTAAATATATACTTGTTATCACGTTTGTGTTCAAGATCAATGTGAAAAAATTAGTAAAGGTTCTTTAGTTACTCTGTACCTATATTGGCAATGTTTTTGACTTCACGACCCTGTGCTATTAGTTGTTGTTTGATATCATGAATATCTTCAGGTGCGTGTACCCTGACCACCCGATATACCTTTTAACCTTTGACTTTATATGTGTAAATGCTAATATCGTTAGCAATAAGGTCGTCTTGATTTTCTCCTAGATATCTACCTCATTTGTACGTAGGCATTATTTTTATTGAATGGCTCGATTTAATTTTACTCATGGTATAGATGTACTATCAGTCAAATTACGGAAGAGTTGTTTTAGTAATGCGAAGTTTATAATACCAGTAGCAAAGTTTGACTCCGGTTTTGGTTTTAAAAGAGTAGGAGGATCGACAATTATTTCTTTTCTTTCCAATGGTTCGAAACAATTTTTTATAGTTATTAAAAATATTTCTGTAATTTTTGGTACGTTTTTTGTTCCCGTGTTGCATTCAGTTTTATTGAAAGTATCTGATCATTCTGCCAAGCTTCATGATTTAGGATTTCTATTTTGTTCATTATAGTTGCCTTCGCTGTATTTTTAAATACAGAACTAAGTGATTTATTTTTGTTACGCATTTTATTTGGTATTTTTTCGCTGTTTCCTTCATTTCTTATTTTATTTCCACAAGTTAAGTTGATAAATAGATCACAAATCCTTTAGGTTTACGGTTCTTAAACAAAAGTTACATTCGACGACATTTACCAAATCTGTGGAGGTAGGCACTCAATACTTATATCAGCCATGCATCCTTTTACCGTATTTATTACTTTAAAATTGGGGTAAGTTTGTATAGAGGTTACCACGTAACTAGGCGATTAAGCCAAGGCCACGGTTTCTGTAGGCATGACCTCCGGATTACGGATTAGATGATTAAGTCCTCCCTATTATACAGACGTGTTCTTTCTAGTAGGACAGAATGCCACCGCGATCTAAAAGAGTTCATCTGTTGCCTATTCTACTATATGCCGCATTCCGCTACTCCTGTGCAGCCTGTACCACAAGTTTATCAGAAAAGCCAAAGTCGAAGGATTTCTTGGTCGGCGGGAGATATTTATTCCCCTTCCACCCCTTAGGGCTGAAATCTGGGGATACATTTCCTAGTGATAAGGCTCCCTGATAAAATGTGTTTTTGTGAAGTTTAACAAGAATCTCACAACTTCGACGTATCTGGATAATACATAGCACTAAGAGCATAACGCTAAGAACATTATCAGTGAACTGCAAATAAGATATTAAAATTTTCATACAAACATTGTTCTAGAGCAAAAATAGTCTTCGAATCAACAAAAAAGAAAATTGATTGATGCGACCTGCGACATGTTGATTTCAATCTTTTTAGAGTTTGACAGATTTAATAATTCGGATTAAAATATAATCGGAATGGTAAAGAGGTGTAACTTTAAGGTCAAAATTAGATATTTCGACATCTCTTTACCATTCATTTCGAATCCCACTCTCTCTAGAGAAAATCGTTATTTGCCGTTTTGTATTATGCCTGAACAGATTTTTGAAGTTAATGTCGTATATTAGCATTATATTTCAAATATTAACTGTTTTGCACTACACGAATGCCTTTTACACTGGCCTGATTCCCATATATACATCCACACATATTGTAACATGCATGTACCTATATAATACAATACGTAAACATCAAGTTGGTGTATTGGACACGGGGCAGTGTGATAATATTAATTTTTTTTGCTAAGCAATGATATAGTTTTGATTTTTTAACGTATTCGGTCAAATAATATTGTGAAATTAGTTCATTTTACCTAATCAGTCTTTCCTGCCTATTTTATAATCAAGATATCTTTATAACATCAATTAAAACGAATTCGCTTTTAATGAATCAGTTAAAATAGAAACACCAAGAAGTAACGGCATTTTTTTAACTCAAGCTTTTAGTAGAAATATAGAAATAATATTTGAAATACATAGTTCATTTCATGTGGCTCCGGAAGCTTTCTATTCGTCTTGTTTACAACAAAACGGAAGTGCGGACGTTGACCTATAATTATACGTCTGATATATAAGTCAAAATATATGAATAATGATGAATAAAGTAAGGGTGAATTTGTGAAGGAGATTCGGCATGTAATTTACGTTCGACACTTGAACCATAGTTATTTAGTGCAGATATTCCATTTGCCACAATTTCACGTTCTTTCAAATGTGTAGAGTAGAATAAAGGAAGTATAAGAAAAAAATATAAGAAAAAAAGGGAAAAAGGCTTAAATATTTTTTTGGATTTTATAATAAATGCATTTTTGTTCATTGTCAAATTATATTTAAATTTTCTAATAAATTCCAGTCAGCTCTTTTAAAACAAAAAAATACACAATTCGACGCATACCGGTAAATGCCATCTTTCTATTATATTAATATTCAATTATGATTTTATTAAATATTAATACAGAACTATGCTATTGCAGACATGCCCCTATTTTGTTTACCAATACGTATCTGCTAACCACAAATAAACATATTCTCATTTTTAAGATAGATCTACGAAAAGTATATGACCAATTGAAAAAGCGATGATACGAGTCCAACCCAACTGATCTGTATTTAAGTGCATCATTTCAACTTTTGCTTAGAGATGGAAAAAATCGAGATTATTATAACTGGTTTTACTAAGATACTGGAATTATATTTTTTAACACTAAAATGTGAGGGTAAAATTTGTAAAATTTCATAAACCCTGCGATTGAAATCAAATCTTCCTTTGACTCATAAAGTTCATAATTTTGCCTTATGTAAGAAGGGTATGATGTTTTAAAACTCTTATTATAATATATGTATTCATAGTTAATATATTCATTAGAAAATCCAAATATTCATAAATTCATTATAAAGTTGAATTTTTCAATCGAACTTTAAGGAATAATTCAAGCTTCCCTAAGTTATAGGATAAATGCGCTTTTTATCGTATTAACATAACTTCCAATTTCAAAGTAGTTTTCATGAATATACCGTAGTTAGCCACATCACTATCGTAGTCGTTGTGTATTCAAAGTTAATGTATGATGATGGTCTAGTAGTTAATTCAAGGCATGACTGGCATAGTTGTAAAATAACACAGCACAGTGATAACTGTTGTCATTGTATAGCCTTAGTTAACTATTTTATTTGTTAAATATTATTTTATTTTGGGTTATTTTATTAGTTTTCTAATATATTGTTAATTATTTTAGGGTTTTGTAGAGAAAAATAAAACTTTATAAATTAATTTTTCTCACCCAACCCTTATAACTTTACAGTTCCTACTGTTTTAGACCGATTTTTGTGAATTCTTGCGAGTAGTTGTTTTAGGCGGTGATCTCAATTAACATGATACAGCAGTATATATAACAATAATGTAAAGTGTTTGTTATATATCGCAATTTCAGATTAAAACAAATCCACCTCAAAAAAAACAATTAATGTAATTTAAAGGCTTAAAAGTACTTTGTAGCCTCTAATTTATAAAAAAAATTATGTAAGTACCTACCTTGGTATCTTACACTAATTGCCTCCCATATTAGTTATTTACAGAACTCTATAAATGTTAACATTTTAGACGCCACTTAATAAAGGTTATGCTTTTTATGTCGAGTCCTTTTCGTTCTAAAGGTTTAGTGAAATCTTTTATCTCGGGCGATACTTTTTTTGCACGGCTCATCGAAGAATACCATTGGAAAGAGATTTCAAAAAATGAGTTTTAATTTAAAATTATTGTGATTTTTTGTGATGTGTAACCGTTTGTGAAATAATATGATCTGAAATATCATTCAACGTACCTTACGCTTTAACTTTTTATCTGATTCAAAAAAAGAAGAGCTTCTCAATTCTGTGCGTATCTCCAACTCGGCGACGCGTTGTCCAATTTTCATTCTTTCTTTTTTTCCCTCTTTTTCTTTGTTTGAAAGAAAATAGTTTCAAAGAAGTTCTTTCCAAATATGGTCAGAACTAGATAATGAAAGGTCAGAACCAGATGTCTTCAACGGATGAGATTACAATGTCGCTTTGAAACACTTGATACCGAATTTGAACTTATTTGACGTGTTTTTATAATTACTTTAGTCAGAGAAAATTATCAGGGTCTGAAGAAGGAGCTGGAAGGTGATAATATAATTCTTTAAGTATGAAGTAGATTCGTCGAGTTTGGTTTCGGATGAGTTAAATACTTGTCTTAATGAGTTCATCAGTTGAAAACAATAGTGAGGGTCTGACGATGGAGCTGGAAGATGGCGACAGAAACTTCTCAATGGCGAACAGTAGATTCTTCAAGTTTGTGCTCGTGCTCGACTTTTCTTAATGAGTATTTTGGGCACAAGTAGTGGCCAGGGTCTAGTCTAGCCAGACAGAGACGAAATTAAGCGACAGTACTCCTCAAAGGTGAAGAGTAGTTCAATCGAGTTTAGGATTGTATGATTTATCTGAACGAGTTATTTGTTTACAAATGGTAGCCATTCAGGTGACGGCGACAGCAAATCTTTAATGGTGAGAAGTTCAGAGATTCGTCATGCTTGAGCTTGTTTGACTTTTCTTGATGAGTCCTTTGTTTTCAAATAATGGTCAGGATTTGATAATAAAATCGATGATTATAGGATTCCGCGATTATGAAGAGTACTTTCACTAAGTTCGGATTAATTTGCTTTATCTTGCAAGTCTTTTGTTCACAAATGGTGGCCAGAATCTGATGGTAGGACCTTAATGGCAAAGGTGTGTATGTGAATCGAGTTTGGGCTCGTCTGACTTGTCTGATGAGTCCTTTGGTCACAAGTGGTAGACAGAGTCTGATGATACGGCCGAAAGATAGGGATAAGAATTGCTTGGGGATGGGGAGCAAACTCATGGACTTCGAACTTATTTGATTTTTCTTTATATAAACAAGAAGACAACATATTAAATAGGTAAGTAAGTATGTGCTAGTAAGTACAAGTACAAAGGAACTAAGTAGCTGAGATATTGATAGGTAGGTAGATAAGAAAATACGTACAAACTTAGGCAAAAATATTAAAACAAAATAACGAGTTAATTTATAAACAATTATATAAACAAGGCCTCATTCAATTAAACACATTGAATATATCAAATAACATATTTCCAATTGCATTTAGACTAAAATTTTAACTAGCGTCTAATTTATCACTTCTAAGCCAATCAGAGGTCATTAAATTTGAAATTATTTTAAGTCTTAATGAAAACCATTTTTTCACTTTGAATCACTGCTTATACATGTAGCAGTTAATAAACGCTATCATGATGATGAGCACCATCTACCGCTGAATAAAAATATTTAACATAATGAATGCTATATTTCTAGCCGACTGTGAAATCAAGAGTGTAACATATTGACACCTGAGTATTTATATAGCTTTACATGTAGACATGCATTTGAGTACAAAGAATTCGACTTAGCACCGACTGCAAAAATCTCTAACAGTAGCGACATATTACAAATTTTGGCATGTTCGGAAACGATATTTTACTCCGAAAGTTCCAAATAATTCTAGTATTTGTAATATTTCATGTTTTTAGTAAGTTTCTTATTCAATTTTTATTTAAAATCAGTGAAATTATTTGTTGAAAACTTTTATTAGTAAATGTATTTTGGTTAAACCGTATCAATAGTTTTGAGAGATGAATAATTTTTATTTAATCATGTTATAACATGCACTTGGTCTATTTTATTAATCATACTTAGAGTCAAAACTTTAAAAAGATAAAGAATAAAGTGATACTAAAATCGTCTTAAAACTTTGGGAAAAAAATTATATAAAATTGGATGTTAAAGAGAGCGTTTAAAAAAAAATAAAATAATATTTCACTTGAAAAAAAAACATACTTAATGCCTATCGTTGAAACGATGACCGAGATAGTTACTTAGACCTACATGAGACCTGCATGTCTATGAATTTTAAATTAAATAAATAATAGAGTAAATATAATTCAAGTTAGAATTATACATCTACTGAAGTTTACGCAAATTACCTTCTAGACAAATTTTATCTCATTTTTTCTATTGAATGTAAAAGCTATGAGCATTCGTTTTGCCGCATCGATTCATGTCGCTCCTATAACTATACGGTTATGTGTAGCATTTATGTGAAAAGTGAAAGGTCTGAGATAATCGTGTTATTTTGAAGGATAAACTAAAGCAGTTCTATGTACAAAGTTACATTCGCAGATCGAAATGGACACGCGTTATTGAATGTTCATTTGGTTATTTGATTACCAAAAATAATGCTTTGAGACCTTCATGTTAACAATTTTCTGTTTATAGACCAAAAGACAGTATTAGATACTAAGTGTATCATAATTTGGCTTAGAATTAACAGAGAGAGACTTCATTCACATTTTTTTAATCCTTATCCTCACTTTATGTTCATGAGGTAACAGGTTATTTATCTGGGACTTATTTAACGGGATCATGTTTCTGAGCACGGGTCACAAATATAACGGTTAGCGATTCGCGACTGGCAGAACATACATATTTTATCCCTTTTATATAGTATCTTTTATTTCACTTGTTGTTTCACGGTGGGGTTGATCCTGTAGCAATAATTTCGTCATCTATGCACTTAGCTTTCTAAGGATAATAAAAATAAAGTATCTTTTGTAATACCTTCTAGAACCATTTATTTATCATCCAGGTCAAATTTAACCGTAAAAGGTCAAAATCGGTTGAATGAAATGGATGAAAAAACGAGACATTATCAATTAGCGGTGAGGTTGTAGAGAGGAAGTAAATGATTTTGAAAAATTATGAATATCTAACAGTATTTCTGTTCACTTCTTAGGAAATATAGTTTTTCCTTTGCAAAAATGCGGGGAGACTATTCAATACGCAAATGGATCAAATTTAAAAGTCATCGACTCATGGCGTCGTTATTACTTACCTTGCGATGGCGGAAAATGGCATGTTCGATTTTGTGACCCCCCCCCCCCCCCTAATTTGATTTTACTCATTTAAAGCCAAGGTAAATATTGTTTTACTAACTCAAATGTCAAACTTTAGTTGAGCTTAATAGTCGCAATTCAATAATTATCCTTTTGTACAATATATGAAATATTGTAGAAAAACGATAATTATTGAAAAACTCAAATAATTTCTGTTCTTTAAGGACGTATTTACAAAACTCCGGAGAACGGATATTTACTGGTCATAAATTCAGTAACACACGCGTAGCGATACCAATAATTAATATACAAAACCTTTAAAGCTTATTGGTCTAATACTGAGCCTTTACATTAAATTTAAAACGAAGTTATATACTTTATATTTCGTTTAACACCAGTTTTATCTAGTGTTTCCAAAATTAAATGGAGTAGTCGATAGTATAATTCCAATTTTATTTCGAATTTCATCCATTGACTAGATAGCTATATTTCGAATATGAGTCTATTCTCTTTTCTTTTGCAATTGCTTAAATAAATACAATTCAAAAATAAAACGTAATACACAAAACGATGCACTCTGGTTAGACAGTGAATTCGCGTGACCGATGCCAAGGGGAGACCAGGTGACACGTAAGAATGAAATAATAGGTTTACGTAAACTAAAATATGTTATATATACTTCAGATTCAAATTTAATAAAGTAGTGCGCTTACAAAAGTAGTTGATGCCGAAGGGAGTCGAGTTGGCCCGATTCGGTGTCACCGACCCGAACATGACGGCTCAGCGTCACTGCTCAGAGAAAGTGCGCTGTTGCGCAAAGTTCGCAAATGCGCCTAAAAAGTATTCACTTCTCACACAAAATCTATTCATTTAACTTAACTTTTGTTGAGTTAACTGAAATCCTGTCATTTTTACAAATTGAAATATTTTGTGAAACTTTTGTTCTGTTAAAGTTTGCCAGCTAAATATTTAGTAAAATACTATACAGACTATAGTATTGAAATTATGTTAACAAATTTATTCAAGAGGAAAAATTTGGAAAGCCTAGGAAATTTTTTTTATTTTTGAATAAATAAATTTTCCTCTCTGAAGGCAATAAAAGAAGTTAGCGGAAAAAAATCATGAAAAATTACCAATTTTCGTGACGATATAAAATATTTGTTTCTCTATGAAAATCTTTTAGAGCTAAAAGATATACATAAATAACGAATGTCCACACCAAACCCACATACTGATTTGGTTTTATGCATTGTTACGAAAATTTCTTTCTCACGCTCTACTAATACGAAATAACGTTAGATTCTTTGGATTACTTGGTATTTAATGGAAGTACAGCGGTGAATATGTTTCAATATAACTTCAATGTTTCGTATATTGATATGTATTAATGTTTTCTTACTTGCTATAACTAAATGGAAGAAAAATTGTAATGTGAAAGATATACAAACCAGTACTTATAAGATATTACTTGCTTTCACGGTATAATTGTATTCAATTAAATTTAAAAATGTAATATTACTTATTACTAACGGGTTACGAGTTGAATAGAAAACACTGTATAAAATTAAACAAACGATATATTAATGCCAATCAATAATTCAGCGTCTCCGGTCCGAATCGGAAATCAAAAGAAAGGTTCGAATTAACTATTTCCTTTTAATTAAAAATGCAGAAAAATATGTACGTCATATTGAATATAAACATTTACTAAAATACTGAAATATTGTAAAAAAGCTCTAACATCGCCTTATTAAATTCTGAAAGCATTCAAATGTGTTACATTCAACATTATTAGTCGTTTATAAACCCGGGTCAATGCAAATTCATTCCGTTTACTTACGAGTGTATATTCGATGTGGTTTTCGTCATAGGTCGCAGCTGTTTTAAACTCTCAATACATTTGGATGAGCGCAATATCGAAGTTCTCTCCAGATTGCCTATTCAATTTGTTTCTACATTAAGCACATTAAGTGAACAAGAAAACAATATCAGTTTGAAATAAATTGATTGCTTCAAAAGCAACATTTTTCCAGACTGGTTCTGAGAGTTTATAAAAATTTATCCAATAATGTAATTGAGTATTTTATGAAAAGAATTTTACGGACTTCTCTAAAAAAATTTACTCAAACTAATTCAGTTTTTTGAATGACGAAACCAGTAAAGACACAAATAAAATATCTAACACGATTTCGTATTTTTGTAAAGTTCTACGAAATAAACAAAATGCTGTTGGTGTTAATGGAATCTAATGCGTGAAGTGTATACTGAGAAAATTTAGGTAGTCTGAAGTTTTGTTTACTACACAAATTGCATCAAAATTTTGTTAGTATTTTGGTATTTTGTTAGCAATTAATTAGTCGAATTATAATATTTGTGCCACTAAAGTTGAACCAATTCTAATAACTTGAACCTAGAAAATAAATATACTACTAACATTTATAAAAGAATTTTTTCTTCCCCGGATTAAATATTTTTTTTACATATTTTTGTTTTTGTTATTAAACATTATATATTATTATTTAGACATTTTTTTACATATTTTTATGTTAAAAAATGTCTAAATAATAATATGTAATGTTGATAATGAATATTAAATTCATACCTAATCACGTTACAAGTACTTATGTAAACATATAATCACGTTCACGCTATACAGTTCCGTCATTTTTAATTTGGTTTTCTTAAAAATATATTTTATAACAATATCTATATTATTGAAAATTATAACTTAAATAAACACCGTATGCGTGGTTGACAATTTACGTTTAATTAAGAAAATAAATCATTCTTCTAAATTAATAGCTAAACAGGGTATCATGTTATTCTGAAGTATATTCGGTCACGTGCGATCTATTCGACATGGGTATAGGTAGATAGTAATTTTCTTATCAGACTTAGAATTAAATGCGGAATATTCTTTATACTGGAAATTAAGAAGTATAATTAAAACAACAACAGTCGTTTGTCGTGAAAATGTCGGAGGTCGTGATGGAAATTTTTATTGTTATTCGTTTCATAATCGGTAACTGATCTGAAAATTTGAAAGACAGACTCCCCGTTTCAAACTTTCGTGCGAAACAAAGGGCTTTTGTTTTCTCTATAGTTTGGTTTTATAAAATTAGATTAAAAATATAGATAATTAGGAATATTTTGAAATACTGGTTTAAAAAAATTAAGGTTTTAAATAAAAGTTTTATATTTTCATTAAATACTACCTAGAAAGTGAGATTGGATAGTTAATATTGATTAAAATATGGATATATTTTAATTCACCAAAGAAGTAACATTAGGATGGCTTCATCTTCAGTCCAAACTAATATTATATAATTATTTAAGAACTAATTAAACAATCGACTTCGTAACTATCTAATGATGTTAGAAAATAGATAGATAAAGTAATTTTGTTAATTTTGTAGCCAGGTTAAAGACTTATTTCCAACTGTACGCAAATACTTTGAAATAAATTTCAACGTTATTTATATTTCGGGTCAGAGTTCTTAGGATTTATACAGTTTACTGAAAATGATTTCGTTAAAATTAATGAGTTTATCAAAGAATTTAAAAAAAAATCGATTAAAGTGGAAGAATTTATTTTGAAATTCTTTAAGTAGCAGCTTTTCATGAAAAAAATATTCCATCAGTTTTAATAAGACAATGTATTATTTATGTTAGTCAGTACATATTTTTATTTTAAATTCTACCCCTTTTTTATTATTATTTTCATTAATTAGAAATAGATGTCCGACTATATTGATTGTATTTTTATGTTTTTAATTACATCAAGTCGTTTATATCGTCTCGTTCAAGATATGGCTTTATGTTCCATTTGTCTGGATAACTGCAAGCGCTTCTTCATTTTTAGCGTGTCGTACTTCAACCAATAAGATCACTCGCCTGTCTGTCTGTCGGTCACAGGCGTTTCTTTCAGAATTATTAAGAAAGTTTACAAGAAAATTTTTTGAAACACCAACATATTATGCAGAATTTATTCAGAATGGATTATTGAATATATTAAATCAAGGTTTCTTCTCGTCGTGCAGTTAATGTTAGGGACAGGAGCAACTTAAGCCAAACTTGTTTAAAATTTTCTTTACAAAATTTTTTTCTTGTTTAACATAAAGTTTAGGAATTTACAATAAAAATAAATTGGCAAATGAGACATCCAATGCGGAATTATATTTTTTCATTGTCGATAAATTTCCTTTATGACTTTTCTAGTCAAGGAGATAAATTTATTGAATATATTTGGCGTTAATTTTGTAGAAATTCATTATTCACAATTAAATGAAACTAGGTGATGTAGTATTATTTCTACTATCTTTAATTTCTTTACTACGACCTAGGTTTCGTTGTATTATAACATCTTCAGGTGGGATATTAGCAAAGATTCTTTGCTAATATCTCACCAGAAGATGTTGTAATACAACGAAACCTAGGTCGTGGTAAAGAAATTAAAGATAGTAGAAATAATACTACATCACGTAGTTTCATTTAATGGAGATCAATTTATATTTTATTCAAAGTTTCTTTAAAATGAATCTATTCAATTCAGAATTTGTTTCCTTTTATTATTTTACAAAGAACTTTCTTAGTGTTTATAATGAAAATTAGGTGTCGTTTGTAATATTATAATGTGTACATATCATACTATTTACTTAAATTTTTATTTCAAAAGCGTAAAAAACAGTAAATTATTTTGAAGGACAAATTAATTTAACTCTTTTTAAATATCGGTATGTAGTACCTATGTCTGTTTTATTGAATATACCTATACTTTTAATTATAGTTATGTTCAGAAAAACATGCAGAAGCGCTAGTGATTCAGGAGTTCTAGTGATTAGTTGTTACATGCCGAAATAACATGATCTGTTTTTTATCGGTGTGTATGTTATGTTTATTTCATTAAAAAATTTATGACATCAAAACTCTTTTCTATTTTGAAAAGGATTTCAATTCATGAGCTTCGTAATATGTTTTATGTTCAAATATCAAGTTTCCTGATGAAAGGCGAAATGAGGATTTCTAATAATATTCGAGTATAAGTAAGAATTTTAACGTCATTAAAATAACATGGGAAATACAATAATTATTTTCTCAATGAAAATTGTGTGGCTTTATACGTATCATCGTTAATAGGTTATATTAAGTTAGGTCATTACTATATTAGGTCAATATACAAATGACACGGTGGCCTAAATAAACTTTACGTCACCTTTATACTCCATTGTAACCTAGCTCCGCCCTAATAACGACTGAGGATAATATTTCGCAAGCACGCGGCCAACCGTTATTTACATTCACTGATTGGCCATTAAACTTGGCCCACTGAGCGAGGAACGCACCTCGTTATGATCATAATTATAACTGGCAGACGCTCCTTTTCCGCTCTTTTTAATTATGTTCCAATTTTTGGTATTAGATTTCAACGTATGTCAAAAATAATAACGTTAAGTCGTCAACTAATGGTTTGAAGTAAACAGGTTTTTAACCCTAAAGGAAAATATCGCACCTTTATAATGTGATTAATTTATGGAATTTATTTTATATTGCATTACTAAATGTACTTATTAAATACACCAATAATTAGGCGTATTTGTTATGAACACAATGGGATAATGTTATATGCACAATGGGATAATGTTATATGCACATATAATATGAAATTATATAGGTAGCGTTGTAGAATATTATATGATATTTATTTCCGATTAGGATTTTATGGTGTATTCTTATACTATTATTTGTTCATTGTTCCATAGATTTAAGCTATTTGTTAATTATTTTTGTAAATAATCCCCTACGTTTAGAATAAACACAATAGGATATTTTTTTAAGCACATGTAATATGAAATTATATAGGTAGCGTTGTAGAATATTATGTAATACTTATTTCCGATTATAATTGTATAGTATGAGAACATACTATTATTTGTCCACTGTACCATAGATTTAAGATATTTATTAATTATTTTTATAAATAATCCCCTACGTTTATTAGACAGTAGTACGATATTTCATTTATATTGGAAAGGTATAATTTTTAATTTATAAACACTAATTTTAGCACGAAATATTTACAGAAGCTTAAACTTTATAACGAAATAAAATTACTGAGAAATAAATTAATTAATTCATTATTTTTGTTTTGAACACGCATTTATTAATAAATTAAAATCAAACGCTGCATTTTTAAAAAATGTATTTATAACCCAATTTGATAAATTTTCAAATTGATTGAACTTTTATAAGAACTCGCCTGTAAAAAATATTTCGAAACAAAAAATTAATTGAAAAAATAAACGTTAATTGGGAAAATAATCACTAATTGTGAAAATAATCATTAAGTTATATAATAAATTGCTTTTTCATGTACTGATTTCTATCATCCATTATTTTAACCAGCTGAATGCGTTGCCCTTATAATAATAAATCTATGTCAAAATATTTATCAAAACAATGCTTTTTGCTTTTATAAATACTTGAAAAATATAATACATGGCTGCGTAAAGTCCCAATGATTAGTTTAAAAATACAATTTTAACGCTTTTACGTTTATTACATAAAGCCCCTTTTTCATTAATACATCAACTTTAATTCAAATCTGATTTCAATACTTATTGAATTCAGATTATAAATTATAATATAAATGTAACTTTGATAAATTTTAATTTATATGTAACTTTACACCAATATGTTGGGCAATTATTTTTGTAAAATATAATGGTATGATTTCTGCGACAATAAATACAATCTCGGAGTCATTTGTTTTACCAACTCTTTAAAAATTTATTTATAACTACTGCATATAAAAAATCAGAAAACAATATTTTTTTTAATATTGAATATATTTGGCGTCAAATTTGTAGAAATTAATTATTCACAATTAAATGAAACTACGTGATGTAGTATTATTTCTACTTTCTTTAAGTTCTTTACCACGAGCTAGGTTTCGTATCTAATCTAATCTTTGCTAATAGTCCACCTGAAGATGTTGCAATACAACGAAACCTAGGTCGTGGTAAAGAACTTAAAGAAAGTAGAAATAATACTACATCACGTAGTTTCATATAATTGTGAAATTTTTTTTTATTAATATAGATATAATTGCTATAGAATACATTCTCAAATAGGCCGCGTAAAATATACACCGATGCGTAGAGACGTTTCAAATAAAAAGGTCCCATGTTTAAAATTTTCCTATACTTAAGTATTGTGTACTTATTATTGTGTGTGAATGTAAGGTGGAATGTCCGAGTCAAATCTCATTATTATAAACGACAGGAAATTGAATTGCACTCTTACCCAGCGTAAAAAGCAATATTGGCTGCGAAATGGAGATGTCACACTGAATTCCTGCATAGCGACAAAGGGATGCGAAGAGTCAGGGAACTCAAGATTGCAGGAAGTACAAATAATCAGGTAATATTTAGTTAATTGAATAAACGTATCAAGAATTACGTACTGTGCATATGTTTTGTACCACCGCGCTGGGAACTAGATATTAAAACATTTAAAGCTAAACTAATAAAAATATAAAACTTCAACATTTCAAACATTCCAATTTTCATTATTAAAGTGTCTAACTCTTTTATAATTCATCTTATAAAGTGTCTTTGAATAAACATGTACGTTTTTTGTTGAATATGTAGGTATATCTTTTTTGCCATTTATTCTTAGAAGAAAAAAGCATTTTATCTTAGTATGGTAATTGTATGCCATTTTAGCCTGGAAGTAACACTTGAAGGAGAAGGCCACGGATGACGATCGTTCCACACAAGGTTTGTCAGTGTATATATTCCAAAATGTACTGCCAGTACTAAAATTATAGAATGAGTGGCACGAGCTGTGTAGTTTTGGAACTGGTAGTAAATTTCTAAACGCGTACGTTCTATTTGTGGCTCTAATAGTATAATACTCCGTGAAATTATTGTATATTTTTTTTAATATCAGTTTTTTATAATATTTATTAAAATTAATTTTTCTTCATTTAGGAAGCTCCTCATTTATTCTTATGGACTGCGCACTAAATTTTTTTTGAAAGTTTTCAACCTATTCCAAAAGAAAATTCTTGTGTTCATTTTCAAGAATTATTTTTCGTCTCAATGTCCTAAAGGAACCTTTTATTTTAAACAAAATATAATTTGTCACATTTCATGATTAAAAATGAATTCGATATAAGAAGAGTTATGATCTAGTTATAGTATTTACCGCAGAATGATCAACATCTTTCTAATTTATTCTTAAAACTTTTTTTTTAAATAAGACAATATATTCCTAATCCACTGATTGTAATAACATTTTAATAGGAGGAAAAATTATGACACTGTTTTCCTAATTTCGCTCTTACGAGCTGGATTAGGAATATAGTGTCATTCTGTTTTCTCTTATTAAAATATTATGATAATTATTGAGTTAAGAATATTAGGTCTTATCTAAAAAAAATCTGTAGTATGTGACAAATTTCCTTAAATTAAAAGAAATAACATTTTTTTCAAACTATGACGATTTATTTTCATAAATTCAATTATGATATTTTCAATTGTGTTATTTATAAATTCAATTGTGAAAGGGTTCAATAAAGCTCAAGTTACATGAATAGTTTACTGACAACTTGCTTGTTGGGCGATTGGGATCGAGACTGCCTTACATATTGGGCGAGCCCGATAAAAGGGATGAAGGCCTTCTGATTTGATTTGTTGGCCTTCATCGAGATCATTTTGATTAAGGACTAATGTCGGGTAGACTGTAATTTATTTGATTTAAATCGTTGCGTAATCGATGACGTTACACTTGAAAAAAGACGAAATATTCAATATTAACATAGTATTGTAGGAAATTTTAAAATGTTTCTTTCTAATAAGGGTAACATTATGTATTCATATTCTGTTATTCATTCACTGTTCGATAGAACAGATATGCTCACAGATGCATCAAATAAAAAGTCCGTGTATTTAAAATTCTTCCATACTTATCTATTATGTATGACTACTTATTATCATGTGTGAGTGTAAGATAGGATGTATATGTATGAATAAATTAAATATTAAATTGGTATCAATATTTTTCCTGTGAAATATTATCATAATTGTATCGATGCGGTAACTTTGTTAATAAACAATACTTATTAACAAAGTTACCGCATCGATACAATTATGATAATATTTCACAGAATTATCTTATCACTTTTTAGTACATTGTTGCTAGGTAATAATGGCTGATTATTATTAATAGCTCCAATTTGAACTATTTTATCGTTCTTTCTTCACAAATCATACTAATCTATTTTACCTTATGATTTACAACAAAGTAATTAAACGGGGGTCTCATGAAATTCCCAAAATAGTACCACACAAAACTTAATCATGATGTGCTTCAATGTCGAGTTTATCGACATTAAGTCGATAAACTCTTTTAATGAGATTGCTTCAAGGCACTTATTTTCTTACTTACAGAGTGCAAATCATATTTATATCAAATAAATATGTTTTAATAAAGAGGAGATTTCTAAACTTATATAAATGTGTATCAATTTTCAAGGTCTGGTTTAAATTTCACCGTTATCCATTAGCATGCACGATTAATGTAAGTACGTAATAATCTACAGATCATAATTCTGAACGTATTTAAATACATACTCAATATTGTATAATATTACACATTTTATATTTAAAATAAAATTACGATATCATTATTAAAATACGTTAACTATTAGATCATATAGATTAGGACGACACCTCAAAACTAGATCGAATTAATACACACTAAATAAGTATAAACGGAAAAGGACAGTCTGATGATAAAGGAATAACCGTCATTTGCAGAAAACATAAAAACATTAAAATAAGAAAAGGGTAGGTGTAAAATAAACATCAATAACCAAGCAAAAAACAAATATAGTGTTATCTCAGTTTGGTAACAATCACGATGAATTTGATTGTAGAAAGAGGATTATACTTTTGTATTAAAAAAAACGATACAAACTCCGGAATGGTGAAAAAAATTATTTGATTTTGTGTGATTAAATTAGTTAATGTCAGGAATATACTTTAAGAGACTTTTGGGCGACACATTCCACAACATCAATAAACTTACCATTGTTTTATCTTTAAACTTTACTTAATAAATTTGTCAGTTTTACAAATGGCGTCAAGGAATTATGATTTAAGTAGTAGAAGTTGTTAGCATTGTAGATAAAAACATTCTCAAACAAGTGACATCACTGCTCAAAAGGTTTAATTCGACGCCAATAACAATTTTGAAAAACATCGCCGCAAAAAATTTTGTGCAAGCATATTTAGGATATAAAGTGACACAATAATTTAATTAATTTTCTTTTCTCATTATAAAAACATCTTTAAGGGCTGTTGTAATCTTATACAAAACCTGAACTGTTTTTATCTGATTATTGTATTTGAATGGACGGAATTTTTCTCATTAAAATTAATTTGATTCGGACTTATATATTAAAAAAAGATTTCTGAATTAATCTGATAATTAAATCGAGCACAATCTACATACAAGGTACATGTTCGAAGGACAAGGTGTATATTGACAAAGTACGAATACGATATTATCATAGTACATTATATATTCAAAGGTCTGCAACTAAATCGTTCTATTAACAGGAGTAAGGATATAGTTACCTCGTGACCTTTAATTTATTACTGCTGAATTAATGGTGCTCATGTCGGTAATGTACGTAATCGCTTTGTAATTAATTAAACTAAATTTTAATACGAATGTTTGTTTAGCGCCACGCGTCTCGAATGAATTAGTGGCCCATTTTATCAATTCTTGTGAACGCAATTGCCGAATTCCGTAAAGTAAGCATAGTTGAATCGATCCTGTTGGAATCGATGATGGTATTGACAAGTGTGTGATTTTTCATAACATATGCTTTATTAGAGATAAACCTGTATAGCCTCTATTAGGTAGCCATATCTTGAATGAAACTTATTGTTCGTATTTTGAAATCGTCGAATTAAACCTTTTTTCTTATTTAAACGAGAACCGATTTATTGAGGAAATCTACTGTCAATTAATAAATGCAGTTTAGTTACTTTAATTATAAGATGCAACACAAGTATTCTGTATTTTGTTTATTATAGTATCAATTATTTTCTGAGGATAAATGAGTGCAATAAAATTAGAATCAATTAAGATGAACTGTAAATGTAATCGAAAAATATTTTGATTAAATCCAAGCTGAAGTGCAACTCGCTTCTATTTTGCATCCGACCATTCTCCATAAATAACTTTAGACCTAATCGGCTAATGGTTATAGTCAAAAGCTTCAATAGAATATAAAATTTATAATGAATATTCATTATAAATTTTATATTATATATTGGAATAGTCTCTAATGAAAGATAATTATTTTTTTCTTTTTGACTTATGTGAATACCCACGAATGGTAATAAAAAAAGAAAATTTAAATTTTTTAATTAATTTTCTTCAATTATAGATATATTTCTATTTCTTGAAAATAAATCATATTTGATGTGATAAAACCAAATTAATATTAAAGTTTAATATTGAAGAACAGTTTTTATTAACATAATAAACATGTTTTATTCACTGTAATGCCCGATAAATGCTCTATTATCTCCATAATAGAAATGTATTTATGAAAAGTACATTACACGATTGAATTTTAAGAGTGAGTTTATTCAAAAAAAAATTTTCAAGGCTTATACGCTTTAAACCTTCCTATCGTCCTGAAAGTAATAGAAATGAGAAGTTCTATTACTTTCATTTCTGCAGGTGTTGAGCATATATTTTGCTTGAGAATATATATATATATATATATATATATATATATATATATATAATTTATTTCTTGAAACGCCATTCCCAACTTTGAGTTTTACTGGAAGGTCTGAGTATGTGGAAGAACATAAGAACAAATGTCTACAAAACAGTAATTAATAAAATAAAAATATACAGAAATTTAATATAATAATCGTCTAATGATCATTTCTGAACTACCAAGTAACTTTGTAATCCCATTTCTGATTTTTTAGATCCATCTAATTTCTGATTAATAATTCAAAATCAAAAGAAAGATAAGTAACAATCCAGGTACCAAAAAGAAAGAAGGAAAGGACTTTTACTAGTCTGGGGTATCGTTGTGTATAATAAAACATCCCTTAGAACTACATAAAATAATTTTAATGTTTCGATTTTGGGATATTTGCCCTCAAAGTAAGTTTTAAGAAATCTAAAGTAATACATAAATATAGCTAATATTACTTTTAATGAAAGTTATAACGTATGCCATAGTACGTAAAGTTTCAGAAAAAAATTAAAAAATTTTCATGAAACGATAAAATTTTGTCAAGGTTTGCTCAGTACCTTAATTCCAAGTATGTAACTTACTCACACACACAAACTCGGAAAATTATTAAAAAATAAAAAAGCATGTTGTCTGTCCGGTAAACAAATTACTGCAGAGAAATGTATGCGGAATAAAATTTCAAAATCATTTAAAAATATTACTGAATGTATTGTTAGTACACAAAGACAATTTATCAAAAATTAGTTATTATGTTCTTTATTATTGTTTGCTAGTAAATAAGTAAAAACAATAAAGAACTTCGGTAAATTGAAAATAGTTTTATTATACAAAAAATATTTCCATAAACTGACGATCGCCGTTTTGAAAAATAAATATTTTGTCATTTCCGTCTAGCCCATTCTTACCGGATTACGACTAAAATACGTTTATTTCTTCTGTCGATATAAATATCATTACATGTCATATGCAATTACTATTATCATTTTTTAAATATTTGACCTATGATTTAATTTATAAATACTTACAAAGTCATAGAATAATTCACGAAGTAATAGATAGCATCCGCAATAGGCTGACTTCTAGAGATACCTGTCGAGATCTCAGTTACTTTGGTCATATTAAAAAAAAAAATAAATAGCGTGGAACGAGATATCCTACTGGAAAGGTTAAAAGACTCTGTGACTGAAGACCACGTCTATGACAAGCTGATGTCCAGATTACAAACATCCTATAAATCACTATGAGGTCTCACAATTAGTGCAAGGTCATGAGAACTGACTCTAAGTAATTACTCCAAAATGGCACCTTTCATTTTGGGTTATGATCCTCAAGAATCGAGTAGTGTTTAAAGAAGAAGACGAAGAATCTTATCGACAGATTAAAGCTATAGTTAAAGTAAGTGAAGTTGTTGACGCTATTCTCCCCTCTGTTCATTTATTTATTCGTTTACTGTTTATCTTTTTTAAATACCGGACAAACAATACGATTTTTAGATTCTAATCAGAATGGGTTGTGAAAAGTATCCAACAGAGTTTACTTCTGGTCGTGTTGTTAAATAGGAGCAGGAGCGGTCTAAGGTTAGCTAATTGTATCAAATTCTCTTTAAGAAATTTCTTCTTTGTTTGACATACATTTTAGGAACTTATTAAAAATATAAGTTTGACAACGATCCTCACTAGTTGTAAAGGGATACATTGTCACTAATGTTGTATTTTTAATGTCGATAATTTTCCTTTATAACTTGTTTTTAATACAATTTTGTTCAATTCGAAATTAATTTCATTAATATTAGAAAAAAATTCATAGTATTTATAATAAATATTACGTTTTCCTTGTAATTATTATCATTTGTGATTTTCACAATACTTGCTTAAATTTTTAAAATCGTGGACTAACAATAAATAATTTTGGATGAGAAATTAATGTTGTTCGTTGTAAATTTAGGTAACTAGTACCTATGTTAGTTTTATTGAATATAACAACAGATTTATTTATGGTTATATTCATCAAAAAGGCATATGTGCTAGTGTTTCAGGAAACCTATCGTTATATGCCGATCTCTAAGAAATAATGTGAAATGTTTTTGAGCGGTGGTTAACTTTAATTTTATGTTTAATTCGTTCTAGTGAAAACTTTATAACATCGAAAGTGTTTTCTATTCTCAGTGGGATTTTAATTTATAAGATCCGTGATGTATTACTTCCGTGGTATATACTTTAAGTTTAGAACTTGGACCACTAAAATGCACTGACAATTTTAGAGCAAACAATACAATAAATTAATTCCATAGTAAAAAAAATATAAATTTTCATACTACAGATTTAAAGTAACTTTTTCCTTCCATGGATGAAATCGTAAAAAGAATTGCTTCCATGTTTATATAAATTATTAAGCCGGTTAATTTTAAAAGGATCAGTTTATTTATGCAATATTTTTTAACGTCATATTTTTGCAGTGAAAACACTAAAAAGAAAATTATGGATAAGCCGAAATGATGACATCAAGTTTTTTAGTAAAAAATAGGATAAGGTTTCAAATAATATTCGAGTGTAAGTAAAAGTCTAAACGTTATTAAAATAACACGTGAAGTATGATGATTATGACCGTGACTTTTCTATTGCCGTTTCCTACTCAAAAATTATGTGATGTGATATGTATCATCGTTAATAGGTTATACTAGGTAAGTATATAACTATATAAGATCTCTGTACAAATGAAACGGTAGCTCATATGAACTATATATTCGTTACCTTTATACCCTATTACAATTTAGTTTAGGCTGCATACTAATAATGATGGAGGATGTTATTTTGCAAGCCTGCGTTCAGCAGTTTTTTGTACTCACGGTTTGACCATTAAATTTGATTTATTGAGACAGGGACATAACTTGTGATGGTCAACATTATGGTTAGTTGACTTTTTTCACCTCTTGTTGATTGCATTACAACTTTTGGTATCAGATTTCAATGTAGGTAATAAATAATGATGTCAAGTATGTCAACAAAGGCAAATGAAGATGGGTGTGTGTAGTTAGTTTGAAATGGATAGGTTTTCAAACTTTAACGAAAATGCCTTTTAATCTAATGAATATATTTAATTTATTTTATTTGGTATTACTTAATATACTTGTTAAATATACCAATAAGAAAAACTATTCCTTATAAACACCACAGAATAAATTCGTCAATACATATAACCTAACGTAGGGGTGTAAATGTTACGAAATATTTTTTTCTGATTAGGGTACTATATCGTTATCTTATAGTATTACTCATTCATTGTTCCATAGCTTTAGGACATTTATATATTATTTTTGTAAATAATCTCCTATATTTTTAGTCATTATTATAGCATTTCACTTATATTTCAAAACCGTAATTTTCAATTTATAAGCAATAACTTTACAAAAAGTTATTTACAGGCGCTCCAATTTTATATCGAAATAGGATCACTATAATATAAATTAATTGTATCATTATTTTTATCTATGATAATTATATTTTTAGATCAAAATTAATCACTACATTCCAGAAAGAGTTAATCTGATTTGCTGTATTTTCAAATTGGTGAATCCTGATAGTAAGAACTCGTTTGTAATAAATATTTCTTAACAAAACGATTAATTGGAAAAATAAACTACCATTAAGGTATATAATAAATTATTTTTTTCACAACTTGGTCTCTTTCACCCATTGTTGCAGACAGGTGAATAGGTTGTCCTTATAACAATAAGCGTATGTCAAAGTAATCCCCAAAGCAACGCTACCATTTTTATTAACACCTGAAAAATTTGTTCAGTCTATATGTTCACCTATACTGCTAATGATAAATTTAAAAATATGAGATGATAATTTCCATGACTATAACTTAAAACGTCTTTATTTTTTAATAAATCAATCTTCATTTACATTTGATCTAAACATATTATAAATGACTTTACACGAATATCTTAATAATAATTTTTTTTAAATTTTAAATGAACTATTTTTACAAATATAAAAAAATAATTCTAATTACTATATATGAAAACATGAAAACAATATTGTCTTTGCAATTATTGGTGTAATTACTACATGTTATATTACATATCTTAAAATAAGTTAATAAATAAATAATAGTCGTGTAAAGCAGACACAGATGCGTCAAAAAAAGCCCATATATTTAAAATTCTCGTGTACTTTGTATTGTGTATGGTTGCTTATTACGTGTGAGTGTAACGGGGGACCGAGTCAAATCGCATTATTATAAAAGACAGGAAATTAAATTGCACTCTTAGCCGGCGTAAAAGCAATATTGGTTCCTTTTTACGCCGGGTAAGGAGGATATGGAGATGTCACACTGAATTCCTGCAGCGCGACAAAGGGATGCGATGAGTCAAGGAAATTAAGATCGAAGTGAATACAAATAATCAGGTAAGATTTAGTTGGTTAATTAAATAAACGTAACAAGAATGACGTTTTATGAATAATGAATGACGTTGTTTACCGCTCATAAATAGATCTCGAAACTTTAAGAACAAAAACAAACAAAAATGTAAAAACTATCCTATCTTTGAATGTTCACTACCGAAGTGCTTTTAAATCTTTTATAATTTGTCTTAAAAACTTTCTTTGAGTATACAGATGCACGTTTTCCGTTGAATATGTAGGTATATTTCTAACATATGAATTTTCTATTCGCTCTTTGGTAGAAAACTAAGTCCAATATGTAATATATTGGACTTCAACTTGAATAAACTTTTATCTTCGTAATTGAATATCACTTTAACTTGAGAATAAAGACTTAAGAAGCTTGCTACAGATGACCTTCGTTCTGCGGGATGTTTTTCAGTGTATATATATAGAGATATAATTAACAGTACTAAAGTTATAGAATTAGTGATATAGACGGTACAGTTTTAGGACCGGTAATAAATTTCCGAACTCATATTTTTCTTGCTTTTCTTCTTCTTGAATTTGTTGCATATTTTTCTGTTTTTTTTTCAATTCGTATTTTTTTATTTAGCAAAAATAAATAAAATTTTTGTAGAACTTCTACTTCCATCATGTTGTAATTTTTTTGTTTATTTATTTATTTTTTTTTATAGTCCGCACATTACAATTTTTCGAAAAATTTAAATCTATTTTAAAATAAAATTCATGTTTTCATTTTTAAGAATATTTGCCTCATTTTCTTAAAAAAGACCTTATTTCAAACAAAATACAATTGGTCTCATTTCACTATTGAAAAATAATTCTATGCCGAAAATATTACGAATTACTTGTATAATTTACGGCAGAACACTTGAGAATAACAGCTTAATTGTTCTAATTTCTCTTTCTTACGATTTTTTGGAAAATATGAGACCATGTTCCTATTTTACTAATTATAATAATGTTTTTAATAAGATAATAAATGAATGATACCATATTACTAACTCAACTATTACGAGTTACAATAATAATTAGGAATGAATTAGGAATGTGGTGCCTTGTTAAAAAAACAATTACCTGTAGTATTGGACGAGGTTCTTTGAAAACCTTAAAGAAAGAAAATTCCATTCATACCGTGGAATTATATTTTATCTATTCAATTGGGATTGCCCCGCAAGTGAAGGGCTGAATAAAGTTCAAGTTACACGAATAGGTTACTGACAACTTGCTTGATGGACGATTGGGATCGAGACTGCCTTACTTATTGGGCGGGCGGGGTAAAAGGCATGCGGCCGACTGTCCCTCTAATTCAATTTTCTGACCTTCGTCGAGATCATTTCTATTAAGGACCAATATCAAGTAGACCGTAAACTTATTTGAATTAAATCGTTACACAATGGATGGCATTGGGCTTGAAAAATGCAGAAAAATTTTAATCAAATTGGTATTTATAGTAAAAAAAAAATGCGATATATTTTAATTGAAATCCAAATAACGTATTTTGTAATGATTCCTAATTTTTTTGCAGTACAATAAATCAAATATTGAATGAGTACTAATAGTTTTCCTATTAAATATTATCATTAGTTTATCGGTGCAGTAACTCTGTTAATAAGTATCATTAATTATTCAATCGATTTTTTAATAACGAGGATAAACGATAATGGCTTATTATCATTAATACCTTTCATTTGTAGTAAATTATTACTTTATATATCATATTTATCTATTTGTCCTTTGATATCAAGGCCATAAGACCAGGAGCTCATAAAATTTCCAAAATGGTTATAAATTTTCTTACAATATTTTACGTAAGGAAATTACATTAATTCCAAAATCTGGTTTAACTTTCCGTTCGTACGTCTCCGCACATCATAATCCTGAACATATTTAAAACATACTATATACGAGTTGGAGATTTATTTTGGGTTATAAATTTTACATTTGACATAAAATTAAGGCATTGAAATTACAATACCTTAACTCCTAGATGGTAGAGAAGTACATCATTACCTCAAAACTAGATCGAATAAACATACACTAAATAATTATAACAATGAATGATAACAACTGCGAAATAACTGCCATCTGCAAAGCAGATAGGAACATTGAGATTAAGGAAGGAGTACGTAAGTTAATAAACATTAACAACCAAGGAAAAAATTGCATTACCTTAGTTTGGTAAAAATAACGATGAATTTAAATGTGGAAAAGGATTTATACTTTTGTATATACAAATTAAAATAATCGGTGTAAACCCTGGTGGTGAAGAACATTATTTTATTTCATGTGAGTAAAATATTTAATATCATGAGCACATTTTTATAAGTTTTGATAACCACTTTCTGTATCTTACCATTAATTGCATCATAACTTACCATTAATTAATTTTAACCTTAGTTAATAAATAAGTCTGTTTTACAAGTTACATTAAAAAGTTAAGGTATAAGTAGCACTACTGATTAAAAACATTCTCAAACAAGCAGTCCTCATTTCTCAAAAGCTTCGTTTTGAAAGTTTGCTTCTAGATTAAATGGTTTAAAAATTTGACGCCTATAATAAGATCGATATATCGTTTGTTTGTCGGTACTAACAAATTTGGTATAAAAAATTATACTTAGGATACAAAAGGTTTCTACATATTAGGTTTGTTTAGTTCAGCTAGTTGTTTTTAAATATTTTTTTCCTTGTTATAGAAAACATCATTTAGGTCAGTGGTAGTCTTTTATAAAACCCTAACTTTTATACCAATGTGTGGTATACGAATGAAGCAATTTTTCTCCTTAAAATTAATTTATTTCATGTCTCACATAAACAAAATTGTGGATTATTTCGATAATTAAATCGAGCACAATCTATATGCAAGGTACGTGTTTGAAAGACAACGTCTATATTGAAAAAGTACGAATACGATATTATCATAGTACATTATATATTCAAACTCCTGGCGGCCGAATTGTTCTATTAACAGAAGCTAGGGTATAGCTCCCTTGTGACTTCATTTGTTTCTGTTAAATTAATTGTTCTTAAGGTAATGTACGTATTCGCTTTGTATCAAACTTTGTAATTAATTAAACGACGTTTGAATGTTTATTTAGGGTCACGCGTCTCTAATGAATATGTGGTCTGTTTTATTTGACTCTTGAGAACACAATTGTTGAATTCCGTAAAGTCAACATGGTTGAACCGATCCTGTTTGAAATGATAATGATATTAATAATTGTGTTCTTTTTCGTGACATATGCTTTGTTAAAGATGAACATAGATAATATTCAATACATAGCCATGTCTTAAACGAAGTTTGCCGTTCGTTTGTAAAATAACACGCTTATTTTTATTTAAACGAGAACCGATTAATCGAAAAAATCTACTCTCAATTCAGAAAAGTAGTTTAGTTATTTTAATTATGCGATACAACATAAAGTATTACAATTTTATTTACAATTTTAGTGTATAAATTAAAACTAATAATAAACTCGTGCAATAAATTTGGAATTAATTACGATGTAAATATAACTTAATAATATTTTTAATAAATGCAAACTGAAGTGTAACATCTTCTCGTTTGCATCCGACCACACTTTTTTAATCATTACAGAACTAATTGGCCAATGTATCAAAAACAAATGTAATCATTTAACGCATAAATAAAATGTTAAATATATTTACAACAAAATAATATATTTACATGAAGAGTATTTATTTTTTTTTACTTTTGTGATATCCACGAATGGTATTAAAAAAAGTAAATTTAAATTTAGTAATTGATATTCTCCAGCACAGGCATATTCCCGTTTTAGGAAAATAAACAATATTTGATGGGAAATAACAAAAATAATACTAAAGTATAGTACTTAACAACAGTTTATTATTAATGTGAATTACAATTCTTTATTGTGTTAACTTCCTAATAGAAATTTCTTTGTAAAAACGCATTAAGTAATTGAATCCTAAGAGTAAGCTTATTCAGTAAATTATCATCATTAATTATTCATTTTAAACGTTGTTAAATAGATGCAAAATATTACTTTATTTAGTTTGCTAGATTATTATAATCGGCCTTGATGCAAAGATTTACTAAATGGGACCGAATGGGCCGTGTAGTAAATTCAATAATGTCACAAATAAAAACTCGTATTTTGATTACTTTAATACTAGCCTTAGACACATTCTGGAAAACCACACTGCACTATAGATGCTTTTGAATGACGTCATCTGATATGATATGATATGAAAAATATTCTAACAAATACGAAAATTATGATAATTCCTTTCCATATTAAAACTAGTAATGTCGACCCTTACATTAATATATTTAATTCCAAATAGTACCAGTAAAAATAACAATTTACAGTATTTATGATTTATCTCTTAAGTTAACATTTTAAAAATTTATAATTTTAAAATAGTAACTCTTTTGCTAATAATTTTGAAGACAAATTTATTTATATAAAAAGGAAATAATCAATACATAAAATTGCCCGTAAATTAGTGTGTTGCAGGTTGAGAGCTATCATGAAATAAAAAAATAAAATTATATTTCTAACAATAATTAAAAATGTTATAATTTGTATTTATGCAGAAATTATAAACGTAGCGTTAATAATAAACGTAGGCAGCTTTTTAGTTCATTCGCCTGTATATAGGAAATTTTTATCTCAAAAAGGTTTACAGTAAACACTTAATGACCGAAGTTGAGGATAATAAATTGAAGGCAATTACAGAAGAGGATTTATTTTAGATTTTTAATGTTGTCGCTGACAAGAATTGTTATCAGTGTAAAATTAATCTTGAACCTTTTATGTCAAATTGATAAAGTCAAGAAAAATGGCTACTGTTTGAGCTAGATAAGTACCAACGACAAACGTCCATTGGCATAAGCACATCGAAAACCAACTAGAAACGCTCATTTCTTTAAATTTCAAAAACACTTTTGAATGCAATTATTATAATCAACAACAAAATAAATGTTATAAAAAATTAGATTGATTGTATAGACCAAAAATAAAACAGGATGAAAAATAGAAAACAACTTCAAAACAACAGCTTGTTTTCTATTTTTCAATTAGAGTTGTGTATGATTAAAGAAATATTTATAATAGATGCTAGTTGTCAGGAATTACAAGCGATGATGAAAAAACTAATAATCAAACATCTAGGACTAGTCGAGAAATTTTCCTCATTGCTAATGAAACGTATTTTCAGTCGAAAAGAAACGGCGACCGATTCAACTAGAAATGGCAATACAGACCTCTTTAAGTTGTAGGAGCTACAGCTGCAAACGCTCCGTCACTATTTCTACTACCAAAGCTCGTGTAACTAATTTTCTCTATTCTAACTTTCTTTTTTCTGAACTTTGACAATTCTTTGCAATACCAAAATTTAATTTACAACAGGCGGTAGAATTTTTTTTTCAAAAAATGACTGATATTCTTTCATGGGTCTATTTAATTGGCATAAATTTATTAGCAATACAAGACTGAACATATATTGAAAATCCAAAAAATTTCACATATTTAAATTCCAAATTACAAACCTTTCTTCACAAAATATTGACGGACACTTAATAATACTTAATAATGCACATGTCTATTGACGTTGCACTCCGTGATATAACGAAAACGCTATTTTACTAGATACGGCATATCGATTTCTAGGTTACCGTTGAACAATATTTTTCTTTAAATTTATTTCATTTCCACAATTAAATGAAACTACGTGATGTAGTATTATTTCTACTTTCTTTAAGTTCTTTACCACGACGTAGAATTATGAACTTGTGAATAATGCATTTCTACAAAATTAACACCAAATATATTCAATATTGATTTCATTTTCGATAATTTGTTACATTTACTTCATTTTCTTTAAATTTATTTCATTTTCTATAAAAGTACATACGCGTCTATATTTTACTATTCAAATTTAAAAACATTAGACCCATTTCTGTATTAAGAAGTCACCAACGGTTTTCAGTGTGCAATTATTATAAATAAAGGCATTATCGGAAATCTTAGATAATTTTCACACGAAAAAACTTCGGCGTTAAAAAATGTACAACGAAGAGATCAATTTAAAGGACTATGTAAGTATTGTAATAAATTTTCAAACTATATCATGTATAGGTGTATCTCATCAAAAGGGTCCATAATGAATCGAATTGAAATAAAATAGGAACGTTACGCATAATTTTACGGAAAATTACCCATTTATCCAATAAAAAAATAAAAAAGAATCATCCGAATATTTCGCCAACACTCAGACGTTAGTTAGGTTTAATATGTCAATCGATTTAAGGCTTGGAAAAAAAGTGTTGCGAAGCGTGAAAACGTACGCGGAGCATACGAGTTTTCATCAATACTCAAACACCAAATGAAAAAATACGTCTTCTTCGTCTTCCATATTTCGTATATATATGTATAAATTTCACAATTCTTACATGTATTGTTTTTCGCATCAAAATTTTATTTATCTACTCATTTTGGGGGATCCGTACCTTAAAGGGAAAATACGGAACCCTTATAAGTTTATTCACATATCTTTCCATATATTTATTACAGTTACATCGAGTTATGCCTACGAAAGATATAATAGTATTTACATTTTCCTATTTTCAGAACCGATTTTCTCAGAAAGCATGTGACGTAGAGACTTGAAATTTCACATAACAATTTATTTTATTTACCCATATGTTTCGTATTTATTTTACACCCCCAACTTTTTAAAACATCCATGAAAAGAATAAAAAGGAGGTAAATATAAGATTCAATTTTTTTTCTCATTTTATCTGTCATGTGGAGAATCATTTGAAAATAAATAATACAAAAATATTTTTTTCGTAATCGTAAATTTCATATTTAAAAAGATATATAAAAAAATGCAGAAATATAGCATACCGTCTCCCTATTTTCAAAACTAAGATATAGTTACAATATATTTACGTTATGAAAAATTATTATTTGTAAAAAGTTTAATGGAAATACTACGTACGCTTTAATGTTTATTAGTAAAGAAAGGTGTGCGAAATCCTCCTAGTTCGAGTTCTACTCGTGCTTGACAGGTTTTTAATAATAAGAATTATTCATCGAGATAAATGGGAAATAATAATTAAATATTTACGACATTTTGGGTGAAATTTATTTTTATAACAATTTTGCAGAAGATTTGCAACGTATCGTTTGTACGATATTGTTTGAGACTTAAAAGAAAGTAGCAACTTTTAAATGGTCGGACGAATTATAAATAGAACTAAAGCTTCTTAATTAACCAGGAAAAAAAGTAGTCAAATAATTTGGTATTTTGCTAAAATATAAATAAAAAAGACTACAAAATCTGAGAATTAATTTAAAGAAACTATTATATTAAAGTCAATGGAAATTATAGGAAATTGCATAATAATGCGATTAAGGCGTCTTTTATATTATATATATATATATATGGTGTCCGCTCTGTACTTCTTGATAAATACTCAAAATAAATTATTCGACAATGATAAGAGATTTTTGTTACCGCTTTAAGATCTAATATTTATAATGCTATTAAAAACTTTATTGCCCAATAGCAATTAAAGTTTAAAATGTGATATATGAATAGCAGTGGTATTAACAGACTATTCAACTTTAACGCGTAGATTGGATTTTTATTAATTTTAAATTAACATTTCAGTACATTATTATGATCTTAAAATAAAGAATTTTGATAATTTTAACCAATAAGCGATGTTATCTCATGAGAAACTAGGAATTTTACGATTATATTGGTAATATTGAAAAAAAATTTAAACTTATATTTACCTACTTTTTAATTTTTTTAAGGATATTTTAAAAAGTTGGTGGTATAAAATAAATGTGAAATATATGGGTAAATAAAATATATTATTATGTAAACTTTCAAGTTTCTACGTCGCATGCTTTCTGAGAAAATCGACTCTGAAAGTAGAAAAATGTATTTACTATTATATCTTTTGTAGGCATAACTCAATTAACTGTTAAAGATATATGGACAGATACGTGAGTAACATTAAAATGGTGCCGTATTTAGCCTTTAAGATACGGATCCCCAAAAATGAGAAGATAAATAAAATAGTGATGCGAAAAACAATACATGTAAGAATTGTGAAATTTATATATATATATATATATATATATATATATACACGAAATATTGAAGACGAAGAAGACGTATTTTTTTACTTGGTGTTTGAGTATTGATGAAAACTCGTATGCTCCGCGTACGTTTTCACGCTTCGCAACACTTTTTTTTTCAACAAACAAAGGCTTAACTCGATTGAAATATAAGACCTATCTATCGTCAGAGTGTTCGCGCAATATTTGGATGGCTTTTTTTGTTGTGAAGTACGTATACGGAAAAGTTAGAATAGAGAAAATTAGTTTCATGAGATCTGGTAGTAGAAATAGGGACGAAGCGTTTGTAGCTGTAGCTCCTACAACTTAAAGAGACCTGTATTGTCGTTTTTAGTTGAATCAGTCGCCGTTTCTTTTCAACTAAAAATACTTTTCAGTAGCAGTGAGGAAAATCCCTCGATTAGTCCTAGATGTTTGATTATTAGTTTTTTCATCATCGTTTATGATTCCTGATAACAATACAACTCTAATACTAATCTAACATATACAACTCTAATTGATAACAGCCACGAGATTCTTTTAGCTTATTTTCTATTTTTTATCCTATTTTATTTTTGCTCTATACAATGAATCTAAACTTTGTATAACATTTATTTTGTTGCTGATTATAAAAATCGGATTCAAAAGGTTTTTTGAAAATTAACGAAATGAGCATTTATAGTTGGTTTTCGATCTGCTTACCCCAATGGACCTATATCGTTTGTTCTTGTCTAGTTCACGCAGTAGCCATTTTTCTTGACTTTATCAATTTGACATAAAAGGATCAAGATTAATTTTACACTGATAACAATCCTTGTCAGCGACAATATTAAAAATTTAAAATAAACCCTCTTCTGTAATTGCCTTCAATTCATTATCCTCGACCTCGATCACTACGTGTTTACGGGAAACCTTTTTGAGATCAAAATTTTCAAAATTGAGGCGAACGAACTGAAAAGCTGCCTACCTAAAGGTAGGCAGCTTTTCAGCTTATCATATTACGTTTATTACTAACATTACGTTAATAAATTCTACATAAATACCAATTATAACATTTTTAATTATTGTTTGAAATATAATTTTATTTTGTTATTTCATAATAGATCTCAGCCTGGAACACACTATTTTACAGGCAATTTCATTTATTGATTACTTCATTTTTATATAAATAAATTATTCTTCAAAATTGTTAGTGAAAAAAGTTACTGTTTTAAAATTATAAATTTTTAAAATAATACCTTAAGAGATAAATCATAATTACTGTAAATTGTTATTTTTACTAGTACTTTTACTATTTGGAATTAAATATATTAATATAAGGGTCGACATTACTAGTTTTAATATGGAAAGGAATTAAAATAATTTTCGTATTTGTTAGAATATTTTTATATCAGATAATGTCATTCAAAAGTATCTATATTGCAGCGTGGTTTTCCAGAAAGTGTTCAAGGCGAGTATTAAAGTAATCAAAATACGAGTTTTGATTTGTGACATTATTGAATTTAATGCACGGCCCAACTCTTTGTATCAGGACTGATTACAATAATCTACCAAGCTAAATAAGGTAATATTTTGAATATGTTTAACACGGTTTAAAGTGAATAATTCATGATGACAACTTATTGAATAAGCTTACTCTTAGGATTCAATTACATAATGCATTCTTTACAAAGAAAATATAATTTACATTAATAATAAAATGTTGTTAAATATTATACTTTAGTATTATTTTTATTGTTTCACATCAAATATTGTTTATTTTCCAAAAACGGGCACATGCCTATACTGGAGAATGTCAGTTATCAAATTTCAATTTACTTTTTTTAATACCATTCGTACATATCACAAAAGTCAACAAAAATAAATACTCTTTATGTAAGTAGATTATTTCATTATAAATATATTTAACATTTTATTGATGCGTTAAATGATTACATTTGTTTCTGATACTTTGGCCAATTAGTTCTATAATGATTAAAAAAGTGTGATCGGATGCAAACGAGAAGATATTACACTTCATTTTGCATTTATTAAAAATATAATTCGGTTATATTTACATCGTAATTAATTCTAAATTTATTACACGAGTTTATTATTAGTTTTAATTTGTACACTAAAATATAAATAAAATTGTAATACTTTATGTTGTATCGCATAATTAAAATAACTAAACTACTTTCCTGAATTGAGAGTAGATTTTTTCGATAAATCGGTTCTCATTTAAACAAGAATGAGCATGATTATTTCATAAACGAACAGTAAACTTCGTTTAAGATATGGCTACGTGTTAAATATTATCTATGTTTATCCTTAACAATGTCACAAATGAAATGTCACGAAAAAACACAGTTATTAATACCATCATCATTTCAAACAGGATCGGTTCAACCATGTTGACTTTACGGAATTCAACAATTGTGTTCACAAGGGTCAAATAAAACAGACCACATATTCATTAGAGACGCGTGACCCTAAATAAACATTTGTATTCAAACGTCGTTTAATTAATTACAAAGTTTGATACAAAGCGAATACGTACATTACCTTAAGAACAATTAATTGAAGTCACAAGGGAGCTATACCCCAGCTTCTGTTAATAGAACAATGCCGCCACGAGTTTGAATATATAATTTACTATGATAATATCGTATTCGCACTTTGTCAATATACACGTTGTCCTTGAAACACATACCTTGCATATAGATTGTGCTCGATTTAATTATCGATATAATCCACAAACCCTTTTTTTATGTATAAACCTGAAATAAACTAATTTTAAAGAGAAAAATTGCTTCCATTGGCATAAAACAAATTGGTATAAAAGTTAAGGTTTTATAAAAAACTACAACTGACCTTAGTGATGTTTTTTATAATAAGGAAACAAATATTCAAAAAGATTAAAATTTTTTCGTACCGACGAACAAACGATATTCTGATCTTATTATTGGCGTCAAATTTTGAAAACAATTAAGCTATAAGAAAACTTTCAAATTGAAGCTTTTGAGGATAGCTTGTTTGAGAATATTTTTAAGCAGTTGTGCTACTTATACCCTAATTTTTTAATGTCATTTGTAAATCTGACATATTTATTAACTAAGGTTAAAATAACTTAATGGTAAGTTGATTGACGTTAGCGAAGTGGTTATCAAAACTTATAAAAATGTGCTCATGATATTAAATATTTTACTCACATGAAATAAAATAATTTTCTTCAACACCAGGGTTTATGCCGATTATTTTAATTTATATATACAAAAGTATAAATCCTTTTCACATTTGAATTCATCGTGATTATGGAACTGAGATAATGCTATTTTACCCTTGGTTATTAATGGTTATCATCTTACCTACTCCTTCCTTAATTTCAATTTTTTTATCTGCTTTGTAGATGGCAGTTATTTCGCAATTGTTATCAACTCGCTACGTTTTTTTCCAATTATAATTATTTGGTATATATTTATTCGATCTAGTTTTGAGGTAATTATCTAATTCTAAACCATCTAGTAGTTAACGTATTGTAATTTCGATGCCTTAATTTTATGTCAAATGTAAAATTTATAACGCAAAATAAATCTCGAACTCATACATAGTATGTACTTAAATGTGTCAAGGATTATGTTATGTGGAATATTACATACTTATGGATAAAGGTAAACGATAAACCAGATTTTGAAATAAATATAATTTCCTTAGGTAAAACATTTTGGAAATTTCATGAGCTCCTGGCAAAGGACAAATAGATAAGTATGATATATAAAGTAATAATGTACTACAAATGAAAAGTATTTGCCATTATCGTCTATCCTCGTTATTAGAAAATCGATTGGATAATTCATGATACTTATTAACAGAGTTAATTCACCGATATACCCATGATAATATTTAATAGGAAAACTATTAGTACTCATTCAATATTTGATTTTATTGTACTTCAAAAAAATTGTGTGTCTCTTTGACTATAGATAGCAAGTTTTTCTGCCTTTTTCAAGCCAACCCCATCCATTGCACAACGATTTAAATCAAATAAGTTTACGGTCTAGTTGACATTGGCCCTTAATCGAAATGATCTCGACGAAGGTTAGAAAATTGAATCAGAGGGACAGTCGGCCGCATCCCTTTTACCCCGCCCGCCCAATAAGTAAGGGAGTCTCGATCCCAATCGTCCATCAAACAAGTTGTCAGTAATCTATTCAAGTAACTTGAACTTTATTCAACCCTTCACTTAGGGGCAATCACAATTGAATAGGTAAAATATATCGCTGCGGTGTGAATGGAATTTTGTTTATTTCAGATTAAAGAACTCCGTCAAATACTACAGGTAATTATTTTTTTAATAAGGCACAATAATCCTAATTCATTCATTACAATTTGTGACAGCCGAATTAGTAATATGGTGTTATTCTTTTATTCTCGTATTAAAACATTATAATTAGTAAAATAGGAACATGGTCTCATATCTTCCAAAAAATCGTAAAAAAGAGAAATTAGAAGAATTGAGCTGTTATTCTCAAGTGTTCTGCCGTAAATTGTATAAGGAATTCGTAATGTTTTTGGCATTGAATTATTTCTAACAGTAAACTGAGACCCACTGTATTTTATTTGAAATATGGTCTTTTTAGGAAAATCAGAAAAACATTCTTGAAAATGAAAATATGAGTTTTATTTTAAAATTGATCTAAATTTTTCAAAAAATGTTAATGCGCTTATTAAAAGAACAAATGAGGGGATCCTTAAATAAACAAAAAAATTACAATATGATGGAAGTAGAAGTTCTACAACAATCTTATTTATTTTTGCTAAATATTATTAAAAATAATAATTGAAAAAAAATGGAAAAATATGTAAAAAATTCATGTTATGGTATTTGAGCAAAAAATATGTTTTACTCATTCGGAAATTTATTACCGATCCTAAAACTGTACTGTTTATATCACTAATCCTATAATTTTGTGTACATATCCAACGGAAAACGTGCATCTGTGTCCTCAAAAAAAGTTTTTAACATAAATTATAAAAGATTTAAAAACACTTTGGTAGTGAAAATTCAAAGACAGGATTGTTTTCATATTTTTGTTTGTTTTTGTTCTTAAAGTTTCAATATCTATTTACGAGCGCAGTGGTAAAAATCTATGCATAAAATGTCATTCTTGTTACGTTTATTTAATGAACCAAATAAATATTACCTTATTATTTGTATTCCCTTCGATCTTAATTTCCCTGACGCATCCCTTTGTCACGCTGCAGGAATTCAGTATGACATCTTCATATCCTCCTTACCCGGGGTAAAAAGCAACCAATATTGCTTTTTACGCTGGGTAAGAGTGCAATTTAATTTCCTGTCGTTTATAATAATAATACTTGACTCGGACATCCCACGTTCATTCACACGTAGTAAAAAGCAGCCATACACAATACAAAGTATACGAGAATTTTAAATATATGTCCTTTTTTTTGACGCATCTGTGTCTGCTTTACACGACTATTATTTATTTGTTTACTTATTTTAGGACATAATATATAATAATTACACCAGTAATTATAAAGACAATATTGTTTTCTTGTCTTTAATAGGTAGTAATAATAATTAATGGTTTAGAGTTGTAACAACATGTGTGTTTACACGGGAATTTACAATTTTAAGAATATTATTATCAAAATATTGATATAAATTTATTTACAATATGTTTGTATCAGATGTGAATGAAGATTGATTTATTCAAAAATAAAGAGGTTTTATGTTCCAGCCATGGAAATTATCAAATCATATTTTTAAATTTATCATTAGGAGCATAGGTAAAATATATAAAGAACATATTTTTCTGGTCTTTATAAAAAAGGTAGCGTTGCTTTGATGATTATTTTGACAAACGCTTATTGTTATAAGGACAACTTATTCAGCTGACTACAACTATGGGTAAGAGAGACCAAGTTGTGAAACAAATTATTTAGTATGTACCTCAATTTTAATGAATGCAGTGGTTAATTTTGATTTAAAATTATAAGTATCGTAGATAAAAATAATGATACAATTAATTTACACTATAGTGGTCCTATTTCGATATAAAATTTGAACGCCTGTAAATACCTTTTTATAAAGTTATTGCTTATAAATTGAAAATGACAGTTTTAAAATTTAAGTGAAATACTCTAATAATGACTAAAAAATGTAGACGATTCTTCTACAAAATATACTTCTCTACAAAAATAATAAACAAATATCCTAAAGCTATAAAACAATGAATAACTTAAACTAGAAGAATAGAAAGTGGCACCCTAATGAGAAAAAAAACATTTTATGAAAACATTCACAACCCTACCTATATTATTCCATGTCATATATATAGATAATTTTAATCTGTGGTTTTTATAACAAATACTGTTTATTATTGATATAATTAACAAGTAAATTAAGTAATACGAAATAAAATAAATTAAGTAAATTCATTAGATTAGAAGGCATTTTCCTTAAAGGTTAAAACCTATCCATTTCAAACCAACGACACAGATCAATCCTTTATTTTGCTTTTGTTGACAGACTTGACGTCTTTATTTATTACCTTTGATACCAAAAATTGTAATATACCAATCTGATACCAAAAGTTGTAATGTAATCAACGAGAGGTGAAAAAACGTCAACTTATCATAATTATGACCATAACAAGGTATGTTTCTCTCTCAAAAGGTCAAATTTAATGGCCAATCCGTGAATACAAATAACTGCTGAACGCTGCTCGCAAAATATTATCCTACGTCTTTATTAGTAGGCAACCTAAACTAGTTTACAATACCCCATTGTAACGAAAAATTCATCTAGGCCATTTTATTTGTACAGAGACATTGTATAGTTATAACTTCACCTAGTATAACGTATTAACAATGATACCTATAATATCACATAATTTTATATGTAGGAAACGCTGATAGAGAATTTACAATGAAAGGTCGTAATTATCACATTACACATGTTATTTTAATAATATTTAGACTCATACTAATACTCGAATATTATTCGAAGACTCGTCCTATCTTTATTAACAAACTTGATGTCGACATTTCGGCTTATCCATCATTTTATTTTTAGTGATTTAACTGCAAAAATATGGAGTTAAAAATATTGTATAAATGAACTGACCCTTTTAAAATTAGCCGTCGTATTAATGTATATAAGCGTACAAGCAATTCTTCCTACGATTTCATCTATGGAAGAAAAAAGTCACTTTAAATCTTAATGAAAATTTATATTTTTTTACTACGGATTTCATTTACTACATTGTTTGCCCTAAAATTATCAGTTCAGTTCAGTCATTCAAGTTCTAAACGTAAAGTATATACCAATGGAGTAATACATCACGAATCTCATGAATTAAAATCCTACTCAGAATAGAAAATATTTTCGGTGTTAAAAAAATGTTCACTGGAACCAATTAAACATAAAATTAAAGTTAACCACCTATCAAAAACAGTTCACATAATTTCTTAGAAATCGGCATATAACGATAGATTTCCTAAATCACTAGCACCTGTGCCATTTTGCTGAATATAACCATAAACAAATCTGTTGTTATATTAAAAAAACTGATATAGGTACTAGTTGCTGAAGTTTACAACGAACTATATTAATTTCTCATTCAAAATTTCTCATTAATTTATTATTAGTTCAAGATTTTCAAAATTTACGCAAGTAGTGTGAAAATCACATATAATAATTACGAAGAACACGTAATATTTATTATAAATACTGAGAAATTTATTTCTAATATTATTGAAACTAATCGCGCATTGAACAAAATCGTTTTAAAAAACTTTGTGGAGAATATCAAATTATCCACGTAACTAGACAAGTTATAAAGGAAAATTATCGACATTAAAAAAGACAACTTACACATTAGTATCCCCAATGAGCATCGTTGTCAAACTTCTGTTTTTAATAATTTCCTAAACTTTATGTCAAAGAAAGACGAAATTTCTTGAAGATAATTTGAAACAATTAGCTCATCTTAGACCGTTCCTACTTTTATTTAACAACACGACTAGAAGGAAACTCTGTTGGATATTTTAGACAACCCATTCTAATTATCGTCTAAAAAATCGTATTATCTGCCCGGTATTTAAAAAATAAAAATAGCAAATGAATAAATAAATAAATAAAGGATAGCATAGATTGCTTTAATAATAGCTTTAATCTATTAATATGATTATTCTTCTCCGTCTTTAATCACAAATCGATTCTTGAGGGCCGTAACCCAAAATGATAGGTCCCATTTTGGAGTAATTACTTACGAGTCCTAATAGTGATTTATAGGTATAGAGTTTCTTATTAATTTTCCGAGTTTGTGTGAGTGAGTTATATACTTAGAATTAAGATACGGAGCAAACGTTGACAACATTTTATCGTTTCGTGAAAACTTTTTAAATTTTTTTCTGAAACTTTACGAACTATGGTATCGGTTATAACTTTCATTAAAAGTACTAATAGCTATATTTCTGTATTATTTTAGATTTCTCAAAATTGACTTTGAGTGCAAATATTCCAAAATAGAAACATTAAAATGGTTTAATATATTTCTAAGGGATGTTTTATCATATTTCAAAGGCAAATGACAAAACACACAACGATACCCCAGGTTGGTAAAAGTCCTTTCCCTATCTCTTTTTTGTTACCTGGGAAGTTGTGAAGGGGAAAAATTAGACGTATTTAAAGAATCAGAAATGGAATTATAGTTACTTGGTAGTTCAGAACAGGTCATAAGTATATTATTATGAAATTTCTGTATGTTTTTCATTACCTTATTCATTAGTGTTTTATAGACATTTATTCTTATGTTCTTCCACATGCCAAGAGCTTTGGATAAATCTCTAAGTTGGGAATGGGATTTAGATATATATATATATATATATATATATATATATATATATATATATATATATGTATATATATATATATATGTATATATATATATATATATATATATATATATATATATATATATATATATACAGAGTGGGCCAAAAGGGTGTTGGAGATTTCAAAGTGAAATTTAAAAACAACTAAAATTCGTATAACATTTTTATTTGTATTTTTACAAAATAGAAGTAATAGAATTTTCATGACTTAATGGCATAGAATTTCCATGAAAATAATATTGTTTAAATGACGAACCTCAGCTTCTTGACATTCATGAAAACGAAGTCGCACATTCTGGAACAACTGTCGAAACGTTGTGCTCGGAATATTGTTAATTTCCCGGATAATGTTTCTCTTGAGGTGTTGTAAAGTTGTTGGACTGTTGTCGTACACTACAGATTTAAGGTAGCCCTATAAAAATAAACACACGTAGTGAGATCTGGGCTACGTGGGGGCCATTCAATATTCCCCCTTTGTGAAATGAGTTTTCCCGGGAAAATTTCATTCAAAAGAGCTATGGAGACCCTGGCAGTATGGAATGTGACACCATCTTGTTAAAACCATATCCTAGACGTTCTTGCAAGGCCGGAATCAAGAACTCTCGAATCCTATCGCAATAATTGTTGGCTCTTACCGTCACCGCGCGACCTCTTTCGTCCTCGAAAAAGTATGGCCCGATAATACCGTTTGTCGATATTGTAGCCCAAACGACAAGCTTAGGGCTGTGAAGTGGACGTTCATGAAGTTGTCGGGGATTAGTCTCGGACCTGAATCGACAGTTTTATTTGTTAACGTGGCAGTTAAGATGAAAGTTGGTCTCGTCACTAAACACTACGTTGAAAAAGTTGTTAAAGCGGTTGAGCACTTCATTAACAAAGTTAAAGCGTTTACCGGCATCATTCGGCTTCAATTCTTGCACGAGCTGGATTTTATAGGCTTTAAGATGCAAGTCACGTTTCAAAATTTGCCTCAAAGTTGTTCTCTTGACGTCCAAAGCCTGGCTTCTCTTACGAGTTGGCTATTGCGGATTTTGCTGAACAGAGACACGAACACGCTTCACTATGTCAGGCGTTCTCGCATAGACTGGACGTCCGCGACCCATTATTGTTACAGTCGACCCGGTTGTTTCGAACATTCAGATCCATTTCCGTATCACATTGGCGCCAGGACCTTCACAAATGTCTTGTAAACCGTATTCCTGTCGATACAACCGTCGCATAATAATCATAGATTTGTTATTTTCATAATACACGCGGACACAAAAAGCACGCTGCGCTCCCGTGTACGGCTCCATGGCGACTAAATTTCCAGGAAACAACGCGTCTAGCAATATAAACCCCGCCTCACCGCGCCGCAAGCGTCCGAGAAATTAAAGATTAAAGTCAGTAACACCCTTATGGCCCATCCTGTATATATATATATATATATATATATATATATATATATATATATATATATACACACACACATATATATATATATATATATATATATATATATATATATATATATATATCTCAAGCATAATTTCGTCCCAACAACTGCAGAAATAAAAGTATATGAAATTCTCATGTCTGCACTTATTTCGAGAAGAATAGGAAGGTTTAGAGTATAATTCCTGACAAAAATGTCTTGTATAAACTTACTCTTAAAATTCAAATATATAATGTAATTTTTATAAAAACATTTCTATTATGAAGATAATAACCAAAGTATTTATCGATCATTATAATGAATAAAAATATATATTATATTAATAATAGACTGTTGTTCAATATTATAGTTTAATGTTATTTTTGTTATATCACATCAAATATTGTTTATTTTCATGAAATATAAATATACCTATAATTGAAGAATATTAATTACAAAATTTAAATTTGTTTTTTATTAACATTCATGGATATTCACATAAGTCAAAAAAAATAATTGGCTTTCATTACGGAACTATATCATTATAAATATTCACTACAAATTTTTGCTTTGCACATTTACAGCCCATCTTAAATTATCATAATTTTATTGCACGAATTTATCCTCAGAAAATAATACTATAATAGTCTAAAGACAGAATAATTGTGTTGCATCTTATAATTAAAGTAACTAAACTGCATTTGTTAATTGACAGTAGATTTCCTTAATAAATCGGGTCTCGTTTGAATAAGAAAAATCACATTATTTAAAAAAAACGAACAGTAAATTTCTTTTAAGATATGGCTACCTAATAGAGGCTATACAGGTTTATCTTGAATAAAACATACATTATGAAAAAGAACACACTTGTCAATACCATCATCGCTTTCAACAGGATCGATTTAACTATGTTAACTTCACGGAATTCGGCAATTGCGTTCACAAAAGCTGAATAAAATGGGCCACAAAACATTTAGAGACACGTGGCTCTAAACAAACATTCATATTAAAATGTAGTTTAATTAATTAAAAAGTTTGATACAAAGCAAGTGCGTACATTACCCACATGAGCACAATCAATTCAACAGTAATAAATTAAAGGTCAGGAGGGAGCTATATCCTGACTTCTGTTATTAGTACAATTTAGTAGCCAGAAGTTTGAATATGTAATGTACTATACTATTATCGTATTTGTACTATGTCAATACACACCTTGTCCTTCGAACATGTACCTTGTATATAGATTGTACTCGATTTAACTATCACAGTAATCCACAAGTCTTTTTTCTTTTTTTTTATGTATATGTCCGAATCAAACTAATTTTAATGAGAACAGTTCCGTTTATTCAAATACAACAATCAGATAAAACATTTTAACAGCCAGATGTTTCTATAATGAAAAAAAGTATTCAAAAATATGTGAAAATATTTTGATTTTTAGAAAAGCGATGTGCTTGACTAAATAAACATAACATAATTATGTCATTTTATATCCTAAATAACATTTCTTGCACAGAACTTTTTTTGCGGCGTCATTTTTCAAAATTTTGATTGGCGTCGAATTAAATCTATTAAGCAGCGATACTCCCTTGTTTGAGAATGTTTTTATCAACAGTGCTAACAATTTCTTCTACTTAAACTCCTACGTCATGTCTCCTGTTGATGTCATTTGCAAAACTGAAAAAAATTATTAAGTAACGATAAAATAAACTAATGGTAAGTTGATTGATGTTATTGAAGAGGTTACCCTGTTAAAGTGTTTTCATGACATTAAATAATTTACTCACACAAAATCAAATAATTTTTTTATCATTCCGGAGTTTACATCGATTTTTTTTGTTATTTTTAAATACAAAAGTATAATCCCTTTTCTACAATTAAATTCATCGTGATTGTTAGCAAACTGAGATAACATTTTATATTTGTTTTTTGCTTTGTTATTAATGTTTATTTTGCACCTAATCCTATCTTATTTTAAAGTTTTTATCTTCCCTGCAAATGACGGTTATTTCCTTACCATCAGACTTTTTCCGATTATAATTATTTAGTGTGTATTAATTCAATATAATTTTGAGGTGTCGATCCAGTTCTGTATAATCTTTATTATTCTTATCTTATAGTTAACGTATTTTAATTGCGATATCGTAATTTTATTGTAAATATGAAATACATAACATTAAATAAATCTCTAATTCGTATAGAATATGTATTTAAATACGATCAGAATTACAATCTGTAGATTATTACGTACTTATATTAGTCGTGCATTTTAATGGATAACGGTGAAATTTAAACCAGACCTTGAAATATGATACACATTTCTATAAGTTCAGAAATCTCTTCTTTATTAAAATTTATTTATTTGATATAAATATACTTAAGCAGTAAATAACAAAATAAGTACCATGAAGCAATCTCGTTAAAAGAGTCTATCGACTTATGTCGTTGTGTATACCGCAGACCTACAATGAAGCACATCACGATGAAGTTTCGAGTGATACCATTTTGAACCCTTCATTAGACCCCTGTCTTACCATGCTGTAAATCATAAGGTAAAATAGATTAGTATGACTTCTAAAGCTATAATATGGTACTAATTGAAGCTATTAATAATAATCAGTAATTATTACCTAGTAACGATGTACTAGAAAAGTGATAAGATAATTCAAAATATTTATTAACAAAGTTACTGCATGGATGCAAATATGATAATATTTCACATGAAAAGATTGATACCAATTTAATATTGAATTTATTACATTGCAAAAAAATATTGTGAATTAATATAAAAATGTGTTGCTTTCGTTACAATTTCCTGTCGTTTATAATAATAAGATTTCACTCAGACATCCTATCTTTCACTCATACACGATAATAAGTAGCCATACACAATACATAAATATAGAAGAATTTTAAATACACGGAATTTTTATTTGATGCATCTATGAGCATATCTGTTCTATCGAACAGCGAATGGATAACAGAATAAGGATACATAATATTACCCTTATCAGAAACAAATATTTTAAGATTTCCTACAAAACTATGTTAATGTTGAATATTTCGTCTTTTTTCAAGTGTAACGCCATGATCCCGCAACGATTTAAATCAAATAAATTATGGTCTACCCGACATTATTCCTTAATCCAAATGATCTTGATGAAGGTCAAAAAATCAAATCAGAAGGACCCTCGCCTCCATCCCTTTTACCCGGCCCGCCCAATATGTAAGGCAATTTTGATCCAAATCATCCATCGAGCAAGTTGTCAGTAAACTATTCATGTAACTTGAACTTTATTGAACCCTTCGCTTTAGGGGCAATCACAATTGAATTTATGAAAATAAATCGTCATAGTATGAAAAAAAGATTATTTCTTTTAGATTAAAGAACACCTTGTCACATACTACATATTTTTTTTAAATAATTATAAGACACAATATTCCTAATCCAGCTCGTAAGACCTGAATTAGGAAAACAGTATATTAATTTTTCCTCTTACTAAAATTACAATCAGTGCATTAGGAATATATTGTCTTATTTTTCAAAAAAGTGGTTTAGGAATAAATTAGCAAGATTGTAATCATTCAGCGGAAAATATTACAAAAAGATCATAACTCTTATATTATTGAATTCACTTTCAATCATGAAATGTGACAAATTGCATTTTGTTTAATATAAAGTGTTTCTTTAGGAAATCGAGCTGAAAAATAATTCTTGCAAATAAACATATGAATTTTTTTTTTAAATAGGTGAAAAGATTTCAAATAATTTGAGTGCCCAGTCCATAAGAACAAATGAGTAGATTCCTAAATGAAGAAAAGAACAATGACAAAATGATAGAAGTAGAACTGCGGTGATAGATTTATTTAATTTTAATAATTATTATAAAAAAGTCAGATTAAAAAAAAATTGAAAAATATATAATAAATTCACGTAGTGTTATACTATTAGAGCTATAAACAGAATGTTTGTTATACGAGTTCGGTAATTTACTACCAGTTCTAAAACTATAAAGTTAGTAATGACAATATATTTCGGAATATATGCACTGACAAACCTTGTGTGGAACGAATGTCATCCGCGGCCTTCTTCTCGAAGTGTTATTTAGCTAAAGTGATATTTAATTACCAAACTAAGATAAAATAGTTATTCAAATTGGTGTCTAATATGTTTTTCTCGGTTTTTCACAAAACAGCGTATGGAGAATTTTGCACGTCACAAACATATACCTACATATTCAAAGAAAAGCGTACGCCTATTTATTCAAAGATAAGATAAATTATAATAGATTTAGACACTTTAGTAATGAAAATTTAAAGGTAAGGTGTTTAAGGGTGGTTTATATTTTTATTTATTTTGCTTTAAATGTTTTAATATCTATTTACCAGCACGGTGGTACGAAACTATGTACAGTACATAATTCGTGATACCTTTATTCGATTACCAAATATTACCTGATTATTTATACTCCCTGCAATCTTGAGTTTCATGCCTTATCGCATTCCTTTGTCGCTCTACAGGAATTCAGTGTGACATCCACATTTCGGAGCCAATATTGGTTTTTACGCTGGGTAAGAGTGCAATTCAATTTCCTGCCGTTTATAATAATGATGTTTGACTCGGACATCCCACCTCACACTCACATATTTAATATGTAGCCACAATAGTTATGTTAGTGTAATGGTCAAATCTGTTAGTGTAACGTTACGTATAAATTATTATAATCAGATGTGAATGAAAGTTGATGTATTAATAAGAAACAGGCTTTATGTTATAAACGTAAACACGTTCAAATTGTAAAGGAGAATTTTAAAAAAAATTTTAGTAAGAAGCCATACACAATACTTAAGTAAAGGAGAATTTTAAAGAGAATTTTAGTAGGAAGCTATACACAATACTTAAGTAAAGGAGAATTTTAAAGATAATTTTAGTAAGAAGCCATACAGAATACTTAAGTATAGGAGAATTTAAAAAATGGAACCTTTTTATTTGACGTATCTCTACGCATCGGTGTCTGTTTTACGCGACAAATATGTATTTATTCACTTATTTGAAGATGTATTATGTAGTAATTATAACTATAATAATAAAAAAAATATTGTTTTCTGATTTTTCATATGTAGTAGTTAGAAGCAAATTTTCTAAAGAATTGGTAAAACAAGTGGCTCCGGGATTGTATCCACTGTTTTGGAAATTGTTTCATTACAATTTGTGTAACGTTACGTATAAATTATTACAATCAGATGTGAATGAAAGTTGATGTATCAATAAGAAACAGGCTTTATGTTATAAAAATAAACGCGTTCAAATTATATTTTTAAATTTATCATTGGGAGTATAAGCAGACAAGTATAATGAACATATTTTTCAAGTATTAATAAAAGAAAAAGCGTTGTTTTGATGAATATTTTCACATAGATTTACCGTTATAAGGGCAACCCATTCAGCTGATTACAACAATGGATGAGAGAGATCTGGTCGTAAAAAAGCAATTTATTACATAACTTAATGATTATTCTCACAATTAATGATTATTTACCCAATTAATGTTTATTTTTCAATTTTTTTTTTGTTTTGAAATATTTATTACAGGCGAGTTCTTAGTATAAGGATTCAATCAATTTATATATAAATAATAAAAATTTTATCAAATCAGGTTGTAAACATATTTTTATAGAAGGCAGCATTTAAATATAAAGTATTAATAAATGTGTGTTCAAAATAAAAGTAATGAATTAATTATTTTATTCTTTAGTAATCTTATTTCTTTATAAAATTTAAGCTTCTGTAAATATTTTGTGCTAAAATTATTGTTTATAAATTGAAAATTATACCTTTCAAATATAAATGAAATACTCTTCTAATGTCTTCTAAACGTAGGGAATTATTTATAAAAGTAATAAATAAATCCTAATCCGAAATAAATATTATCTAACATTCTTCAAAGCTACGTATATTTTCCATATTGTATGTGCACATAAAATTAACCTGTTATTTTATAACAAATACGCTTAATTATTGGTGTATTTAATAAGTACATTCAGTAATGCAATATAAAATAAATTACATAAATTCATTATATCATAAAGGTGCGATATTTTCCTTTAGGGTTAAAAAGCTGTTTACTTCAAACTATTAGTTGACAGACTTGACGTCATTATTTATTACATAGGTTGAAATCTAATAAATCCAAAAATTTAAACATAATTAAAAAGAGCGGAAAAGGATCGTCTGCCAGTCATAAGTATGATCGTAATGAGGTGTGTTCCTCTCCCAATAGGCTAAGTTTAAAGGCCAATGAGTGAATGTAAATAACGGTTGGCCGCGTGCTTGCCAAATATTATCCTCAGTCGTTATTAGGGCGGAACATAAACTGGGTTACAATGGGGTATAAAAGTGACGTAAAATGTATTTAGGCCACCGTGTCATTTGTATATTGTCCTAATATAGTAATGACCTAACCTAATATAACCTATTAACGATGATACGTACAGAGTCAGATAATTTTCAATAAGAAGAGTATTATATTTTACATGTTGTTTTAATGACGTTAAGATTCTTATTTATACTCGAAAATTATTAGAAAACCTCATTTCACCTTTTATTAGGAAACTTGAGGTCTAAACATAAAATATGTCAGGAAGCTCATGAATTAAAATCCCATTCAGAATAGAAAATAGATTTTATGTTATAAGATTGTTTACGGAAGTAAACACAACATTAAATTTACCCACTGATAAACGACAGTTATCTCGTACGAATCGCCATGTAACAGCAACTCACTACCACTCCTGAATCACTAGTACTTATGTTTTACTGAACATAACTATGAATAAATGTATGGATATATTCAATAAAACAGACAAAGGTACTAGTTACTGAAGTTTTAGAAGAATTAAATTAATTTCTCACCTAAAATAATTTACTGTTGTTTTACGCTTTTCAAATAAAAATTTAAGCAAGTTATGATATGGACACATTATAATATTGCAAATGATACGTAATCTTCATTATAAACACTAAGAAATTTCTTTGTAAAATAATAAAAATAAACTAATTCTGAATCGAATAGATTCATTTTAAAGAAACTTTGAAAAAAATATAAATTTATCTCCGGGACTAGAAAAAGCATAAAAGAAATTTATCGACAATAAAAAATATAATTTCGCATTGATGACAATGCTACCCGTTGCCGCCAGTGAGTGTTATTCGCCAAGGTAAGTTTTTAATAAGTTCTTATACATTAGGTTAAACAAGAAAAAAACTTCTTAAAAAAAATTTTAAACAAGTTCGCCTTAGGTTGCTGCTGTCCCTATCATTAACTGCACGAAGAGAAGAAACCTAAATTTAATATATTAAATAATCCATTCTGAATAAATTCTGTATAACGTTAGTGTTTGAAAAAATTTAAATTTTCTTGTTAACGTTGGTAATAATTCTAACCGATATACAGATACGTTGGTGATCTTATAGGTTGGGGTTTGGCAAATTAGAAATGAAGAAGCGCTTGAAGTTTTCAATAAAATCCTTAAAACCATTTTTTGTTTGTATCCAAACAAATGGAACGTTGCGGTGAGTCAAATCTTGAAAGAGATAATTTTAAGGCCTTGATATAATTAAAAACATAAAAATACAATCAATATAAGTGGGTCGGACACCTATTTCTAATTAATGGAAGTAATAATAAAAAGGAGTAGTATTTAAATTAAAATATATACTGACTCACATACATAATACATTGTTTTATTATAACTGATGGAATATTTTTTTTTAATGAAAAGTATGATACTTAAAGATTTTCAAAACAAATTTTCCATTTGACTCGATTTTTATAAAATTCGTTGATAAACTTCATTAATTTTAACGAAAGCATTTTCAGTAAACTGTAGAAATTCTGAGAATTCTGACCCGAAATATAAATAACGTTCAAATTTATTTAAAAGTATTTACGTACTTGGAAATAAGTTTTTAACGTGGCTACAAAATTAACAAAATTACTTTATCTATTATCTACCATTATTAGATAGTTACGAAGTCGATTGTTTAATTAGTTCTTAAATAATTATATAATTTTAGTTTGGGCTGAGGATGAAGCCATCCTAATATTAATTCATTGGTGAATTAAAATATATCCATATTTTAATCAATATTAACTATACAATCCCAATTTCTAGGAAGGAGTTTCTATATGATGAAAGTATGAAGCTTTTATCAATATAAAGCTTTTATCGTACAAACCTTTCTCATTCAAACCTTTACATTTGTGAAACCTGTATTTAAAACATTCTTAATTATATTCTTAATCTAACCAAACTATAGAGAGAAAAAAAACAAAAGCCTCTTAATAATATGTAATATTTAATAATAAAAACTAAAATATATAATAAAAATGTCTAATCCGGGGAAGAAAAAATTAATGTCATTATTGTTAGTAAAAAATGTTAATGTTAGTAGTATATATATTTTCCAAGTTCAAGTTATTGGAATTGGTTCAGCTTTAGTGGCACTAATATTATAATTCCATTAATTAATTTCTAACAAAATACCGATCATAATATTTAAAAAATAATAATAATTCACTAACAAAATTTTGATGCAATTTGTGTAGTAAAAAAAACTTCAGACTACCTACATTTTCTCAGTATACACTTCACGAATTAGATTCCATTAACATTAACAGCATTTTGTTTATTTCGTATAACCTTAGAAAAATATGAAGTTATGTTAGATATTCTATGTGTAGTTTTACTGATTTCATATAAATTGGTTTCATTATTATTTTTTTAGAGAAGCCTGTAAAATTCTTTTCATAAAATACTGAATTTCATTATTGGTACATTTTTTATAAACGGATAGAACCAGTCCAGAAAAAGTAGCTTTTGAAGCAACCAGTTTGTTTTAGACGGATATTCTTTTCTTATTCACTTAATGTGCTTAATATAGAAACAAATTGAATAGACGTTTCCGTATCATCAAAAATATCGAGAAGTCTGAGGCAATCTGGAGAGAACTTATTGCAATCATCCTAATGTATTGAGAGTTCAAAACACCTGCGACCTATGATACAACCCACTTTGACTGTACACTCGTAAATAAATGGAGTGAATTCGGATTGACCCAGGGTTATAAACGACTAATAATGTTGAGTGTAACATATTTGAATGCTTTTAGAATTTATGAAGGCGATATTAGAGCTTCTTTACAATATTTCAAAGTAGTCAAAGTTTATATTCAATATGACGTACATATTATTCTGTATTTTTAATTAAAAGGAAATAGTTAATTTGAACCTTTCTTTTGATTTCCGTTTCGGACCGGAGACGCTGAATTATTGATTGATATTAATATATTTTTTGTTTAATTTTATACAATGTTTTTTATTCAACCCGTAACATAATGTTACCAGTTAATGATAATTGGATACAATTATATTGTGAAATCAAGTAATATTACCAGTTAGTGATAATCGGATACAATTATATTGTGAAATCGTAATTGGCGGCCTCAAGTAAATGATGTTAGTCGTCGTGTTTTGAACAGGATACACTCGTTGAAACGTCTTCAAAATTTTCTACCGACTAAAACGAAAATCTACCTTTGTCAAACACTTTTATTACCATTAATCGATTATGGAGACGTGTGCTATCCTGATCTTATTGAAGAATATTTGTGCAAGTTGGAACGTCTCCAAAATTTATGCATTCGGTATATCTTCGGCCTCAGAAAATATGATCACATTTCTGAATACAGGGCACTTCTCAAATGGCTGAAGATCCGTGATGGACGCGAACTTCACATACTTACACTTCTTTTTAACATATTATATTTCTTTTTAAAAATCCTCATTGCCCAAATTATCTTAGTGGCAAATTTAAAGATTTGTCTGCTCACGGCCTTGGTTTGCGATCTGAAAGTTCACACACCCTACTTATTCCTAAACATACCTCTACCACTTACGAATAATCCTTCACTGTCCAAGCAGCAAAAATTTGGAATCACCTGGATCCTGACATAAGGAAAATCACGTCTCTAAATATTTTCAAAGATCGAGTGAAAAAGTCCTGCATCTCCTGAAACCTTTTCCTTTGTGTCCTTGCTCTTTCCTGTTTTTCCCATCCCAAATCATGTCAATATTTTGTTTTCTTTTTTAATTTACTTTTGTATTTTTTTTGTCTAATGTGCTATGAAGAATTTTCATTGTAAAATCTCTTACAGTCTACCAACTAAATTTCAATACAAATTGTTATGATTGACTGGAAGAGATTGCTCATGTAGCAATAAGTCCGCCATATGTACTGTACATAAAAATTAATAATAATAATAATAATATTATATAAGTACCGGTCTGTATATCTTCGTCTCAAAATTTTTCTTCAATGAATATATATCAATATACGAAACATTGAAGTTATATTGAAACCTATTCACCGATATACATCCATTACGTACCAAGGGTTATAAAGAATCTGATGTTATATCATATTAGGGGATCATAAGAAAGGAATTTTCGTAACAATGCATAAAACCAAATTAGCACGTGGGTTTGGTGTGGACATTCATTATCTATGAATATCTTCTCGCTCTAAAAGATCTTCAATGAGAGGCAATATTTTATATCGGCATGAAGATCGGTAATTTTTCATTATCTTTTTTTCGTTAATTTCTTTTATTGCCTTCTTTTGAATAAATAAATTTTCCTCGGTTTTCCCCATTTTCCCTTTCAAATAATTTTATTAAAATAATTTCAATATTATACTCTGTATAGTATATTACTAAATCTTTATGCTCGCAAATTTTAACTGAACAAAAATTTTACAAAATATTCCGATTTGAAAAAAATACAGGATTTACAATTAACTCAACAAAAGTTAACGTCAATGAATAAATTTCGCTTATATCAATAGCAAAATTAGTCGTTTGAGTTAAAATAATTAACCATAAAATATTTCAAAAAAGAATTCCTAGTACGAAAGAATAAATTTAACTCAAGTCTATACTAAGAAAACGCTTTTACAACAATTAAACGCTTCAAGTTTACGAAAACCTAGATATTTTAAGAAAAACAGGGCTAATGAATTATTCTAAAAGGTAATCGAAGCCGAGAGAAAAAGTTATAATAAAATATTGGAGTAATTTCAAACATATTTTTGGCTTAAAGTTTAGATCAAGGTTTTGATCATTTCGGTCTAAAAAATTTTCAATATTCTAACGTTTTAATATTTTTGCGAAAGTTAAGGAGTGAAATATGATTATATATGAAAGACCTATCTTTTCATTAATATCTAAGCGAAAGATTTTCACGATTATTGAGTGATTGAGTTGAAAAATGAGATAATTTTATAATGTTTCGTGCAGTAATCATCATTTTGATAAATAACTTTAAGGGTGTGTTTATATTTTTGACGGAAAACTTCATTTTTGTCACGTTTATTTTATAAAATGTAGTGCAAGGATATGAAAGAATAGATCAAACTTTCTTTTATATTTCGGTTAAATTACAATTTTAATTCAAGTTTATTTTAAAAAAAAATTGTTTTAATGTCCCATATATTCTGCATGCGCTGCAGCGAAGCAATGATTCGTCAGTCCGTGCTGACTGCAAGCTAATTTCCATTTCGGCCGCCCAGAGCGGTGAATAAACAAAACATTCTCGATTTCTTCTATAGTGTTAGTATGATTATAATTGAAATAATCAATCTATTTTATTTCGTAATGTGTATTGATTTAAGAAATAAAATACAATGTAAACGAGCGTCCATAAATTTCTAAAATGTCTGCCGTAGCTATTCTAGCATTAAATACAATTAATCATCACTAAGTTTTATTATAATTAGTTTCGATTTCATTCCACTTAGGTATTAAACTAACTACATAAATATTTTATGGTATGTTTATAATTTGAACCTTATTATTATAGTACACCCACATTTTCTAACATTTGAAATTTGATGACATTATTGGGTTAAAGATATTTGAGAGTTGGTTGTACGTTCAATGAAAACAATACATGTTCTATTTGTCGCCCCCATAATATCGGCGTATTGAGATAGTTTGCCACGACTTGTATTGTAGTTTAATTTAGAACAAGCTAACGCTTAATCTTATTGTTTGTTGTTGGTATTTAACTCAGTTATTAAGATCAAACACTTCCTAAATTATTTACTTCCAAACTACCCGCATTAGGAAGAGAGGCGGAGGGAACAAGGACATAAGTTGTTTTCGATATTATTACAAATATAGTTTTTGAAGTGATAAACTTTTAGGCACACCTTGCACTCTTTACGCACATGCGCACTTTCTCTGAGCAACGAACGAAACTAAGCTCTGGCACTCGAGTCGGTGGCGCCGACCCGTCACGTTCGGGTCGTTGATACCGACTCGAGTAAACTCGTTTCCCTTAGACTAGTTTTTTTAAGCGCAACAAACGCACTACTTTAAAATATCAAGTGAAATAATTTTCAAAGCGCTCTTTGCGCACTTTTTTAAATAATACTTTATTTAGACGCACCATGGGCACTTTCTTATATATTTTATTAAATTTGTATATATTATTCTTATTCACATTTTATTTATTATATATTCATTACCATATTTTTAATTTACAGACAGAAACCAAAGTGTGTATTGAAAAGCAGAAGAATAGTAGTAATTAATTATTTATTAGAACAGTTTTTAATTATAAGTAGACATTTTTTATTACGACTCATCTCACATACGTATTGGAAAAGAAAAGAGAACTGACTTATATTCAAAATTTACTCTTATTTGCCATAAGAGCGATGGTAAGTTTGATTTATAACCATCGCCGAAATAATAGACGTAAATGGACATAATTCAAGAAACTGATTCAGTTTGTTGGTAGAATACCAAATAAAGTATATTTTTATAATTTATATAAATATTATAATTTTCCTGTTAAATCTCTGACACTTCATGTTTCTAAGTCACTTCTTAGAATTTATATTTTACAAATGAAAAAAAAAAATTATTTCTTAGTTAACTAAAAGTAGTACCAAACGAAAAGTTTTATTATAACAGACCAATGCAAATATAAAAAAAATTTTAAGGAATAATTTTTGCATAAAAAACTTAATTTGAATTAGAGATTTTTAAATTTCGTTACACAAGTCTGCTCATATAGGAGTTAGACATAAAATCGCACGTGTGAAAAAATAACATAATTATTAAAATCTGATTTCAATAACCAGATCGCATGTTTTTCTTCTCTATATTATATAATTCAATTTGTCAAACATTTTTGTCGCATTTTAGTTTGCCTCACATACGATTAAAATCTGATTTATGGGGGTCACGAGAAGGCAGGTTTGAGTCATTTCTGATTCTGAGTATATTAACCTTAAGGTTAATATACTTTCCTTAAGGTTATATATATTTAAATGAATCTAAATGTATTTCCCCTACAATTTTCCTATTCTTTTTCTTTAATATTGCAGGTGACTGAAGACCATCAATGCGGTCACCAGCCGACTACATAAAGACGCATATAGGTTATAAAATCATAGTATCCATCCATTCTGGCTAGTTATCTGGTCAGTGGATAAAATTCGAAATAAAACTGGATTTAATTTTGATAACACTAGATAGATAAAACTGGTTTCAAGTAAAATACAGAACGTACAACTTCGTTTTTATTATAATATAAAGGATCAGTATAAGACGAATAAGCTTTAAAGGTTTTGTACATTAATTAGTGGTATCGTTACGCGTTTATTATTGAATATATGATTTAAGTTTTTCAATAAATATCCTTTTTGACAAATATATAGAAAACGCGACAATTAAGCTCAACCAGTTACGAAAGTCTGACATTTGAGTTAGTAAAGCAATATTTATCTTACACTTTTTAATTACTTATTTATCTTTAAACGAGTAAAAGTTAATTTTTTATTAGGGGGCGTCAATATGATATATATGTATATATACGTATATATACATACATGTATATATATATATATATATATATATATATATATATATATATATATATATGTATATATACATATATATCTATATATATATATATATATATATATATATATATGTGTGTATGTATATATTATCTACCTTTTGAGAAATTAAATACTTAAGCTAAGAAACAAGAAATAAAAAAATGTATTAAAGCCTCTCTCTGTTAATTCTAAGCCCAATTATCATACAATTAGTAACTAATGCTGCCCTTTTTGTCTATAAACAGAAAATTATAAACATGAAGGTCTCAAAGCATCATTTTTGCTAATAAAATAATCAAAGAAACTTTTAATAAGGCGCGTCCATATCGACTGCAAATTTATTTCGATATGCGATTCCATTTCTTATTTTTTAAAATAGCACGATTTACCTCCAACGTTACACCTTTCACATAAACGCTATATATAGCTGTATAGTTACAGAAGCGACTTGAAGCGATGCGGCAAAACGAACTCATACCTTTTACATTCAATTGGAAAAATGAGATAAAATTTGTCTGGAAGGAAATTGTGTAAACATCAGTAGATATACAATTCTATATTGAACGTTTAACTGTTATTTATTTAATTTGAGACACACAAACATGCAAGGTCACATGAAGGTCTAAGTAATTATTGCAGTCCCCATTTCAAATATAGGTATTAAGTATGTTTCTCTTTCCCTATATACTCAATTTTCGTCTGCAATTTTCTTTTTGAAATTAAATGAAAATTTTATCATTTTTTTAAACGCTCTCCGATATCTAATATTTATATCATTTTTTCCACACAGTTCTTAAGACGATTTTAGTATCACTTTATTCCTTATCTTTTTCATCTTTTCTTGCATTACACAATACTCACTTTCAATCATTAGCATAAATAGATCAAATTATATATGGCTATCCATGGTTTGAATATCGATTTGACAGTTTTGGTCTGAAATAAATATAGAATAATATTAAAATTATTGCAATCGTCGACGAGTATCATATGCCAATAAATTAAAATACAATAATATATTCCCATAATGACTGTTATCTAACCACAACTATGACCGCCATATAGAGTTCATTAACCCTATAGTTGTGACTCTGGCTATGATTAATAGCATCAGCCATGTGCATGTCATAACATGATTAAATTAAGATTATTCATCACTCGAAATTTTTGATATAGTTTAACCAAAATAAATTTACTAATAAAACTTTTCAACAAAAAATTTAACCGACTTCAAATAAACATTGAATAAGAAACGAACTTAAAACATGAAATATTACAAATACAAAAATTATTTGGGACTTTCGCGGTAAAATATCGTTTCCGTACATGACAAAATGTTTAATATATTGCTACTATTTTTTGGAGTCGGTGCCAAGTCGAATTAGTCATATTCAAGTGCATTTGTATATATAAAACTATATAAATACGGACGTATCAATACGTTACTCTCTTTTGGTTTCACAGGAGAGTAAAAATATAGCATTAATTACGTTAAATATTTTTATTCAGCGGTATGTGGCGCTATCATGGCGCTGTGGCCGCGTTTATTAGCTGCTACACCTATAAGCAGTGATCAAAAGTGAAGAAAGATATTTATTGAGACTTAAAACTTTTTCAAATTTAATGACCTTTTGCCTTACAAGTGGTGAATTATATGCTAGTTTAAATTGTAGTCTACAAGCAATTAAAAATATTTTATTTGATATATTCAATGTGTTTAGTTGATTTATAAAATTGTAAATAAATTATTGGTTTTTTTTTAATTATTTTTGCCTAAGTTTTGTACATACTGTACGTACTTATCTGTATATACATACCTACATATTTTATATGTTATGTTCTTGGTTACATAAAGAAAATTCAAATAAGTTCGAATCACGTGAATTCACTCCTTATTATTAAGCATTTATTATCCCCATCTTTCCGCTCAATCATCAGATTCTGACTACCACTTGTGACCAAAGGACTCATCAAATAAGTCAAACAAGCCCAAACTCTGTGAAGATATCTTCGCTATTAAGGAATTCCTGCCATCATCTGCTGGTTCCACCATTCAGGCCACAATTTATGTGCAAAAGACTCGGCAATATAAATCAAATGAATCCAAACTTAGTGAAAGTACTCCTCACAATCGCGGATTACTATGATCATTGGTTTCATTATAAGGCCCTGACCTTTATTTGGGAACAAAGAACTCAACAAGACAAGTCAAACGAGCTCAAGGACGATGAATCTCCGAATTTCTCACCGTTGAAGACTTACTGTCGTCATCGCCTGAATCCATCGTTAGAACTTGGCTATCAATTGTGGCCAAATAACTCGTCCAGACAAATCATAATAACCTAAACCCGATTGAACTACTTTTCACCTTTGAGGAGTACTGTCACCAAATTTCGGCTCTATAATTAGATTCTCGCCACTACTTGTCACCAAAATACTCATCAAGAAAAGTCGAGCACAAACGCACACTTGAAGAATCTACTCCTCGCCATTGAGGAGTTTCTGTCGCCATCTTCCGGCTCCGTCGTCAGACCCTCGTCCCTGTTTTTCAACTGATGAATTCTTTAAGACAAGAATTTAACTTATCTAAGACCAAAGTCGATGAATATACTTCTTACTTAAAGAGTTATATCATTACCTTCTAGCTCCGCCATCATTTTCAGACCCTGATAATTATCTGTGACTAAAGTAATTATAAAATTACATCAAGTAAGTTTAAATTCGGTTTCAAGTCTTTCAAAGGGACCTCATAATCTCATCCGTCCAAGAAATCCTTGCTTTATCTTCGTTTTATTACCTGGTTCTGATTATATATGAAAATAACTTATTTAAAACCATTTTCTTTCAAACAAAAAAAAAGTAGAAAAAAAGAAAATTGGACAACGCGTCACCAAGTTGTAGCTGTCTATACATGATAAATAGCACATACGCATAGAATTGAGAAGCTCTCCTTCTTTTTTTGAATTGGATAAAAAGTTAGAAGGTGAGGAACGTTAAATGATATTTAAGATTATATTACATCACAAAAAATCACAAAACTTTTAAATAAAAATTCATTTTTTTTTAATCCCTTTCCAATGGTACTCTTCGATGAACCGCGCAAAAAAGGTTTTGCCCAAGTTTACTCCTAAGCCCAAGTTAAAGCTACCTGCACCTTACACTCACGTTAAAATATTTCATCTAACCTTTAGAACGAAAATTACTCAACTTAAAAAGTATAACTTTTATTAAGCGGCGTCCAAAATGTTAGTATTTATAGCGTGCTTTAAATAACTGACATGGGAGGACTTACATAATTTTTTTTTTTAAATTAGAGGTTATAAAGAATATTGTTAAGCCTATCAATTTAATTAATTGTTTTTTTTTTTTGAGGTATACTTGTTTTATTCCGAAGTTGCGATTTACAACATACACTTTACTTTGTTTTCATGATTTGTTATATATGCTGCTGTATTATGTTAATTTGCTGTATCACGTTAATTAAGATCACCGCCCGAACTACTTGCAAGAATTCACAAAAATCGGTCTAAAACTGTAGGAACTGTGAAATTTCAAGAGTCGGGTGGGCAAAATTAATTTATAAGGTTTTCTTTTAAAATAGAATGATGGTTAACTATGATTATACAATGACAATAGTTATCATTGTGCGGTATTATTTTACAACTATGCCAATCATGTCTTGAATTAACTACTAGACTATCATCATTAATTGACTTTGATTACACAACGACTATGTTAGTAATGTGGCTAACTACGATATATTCATGAAAACTACTATGAAATTGGAAATTATGCGAATACGATTAGAAGCGCATTCATCCTAAAACTTAGGAGAGCTTAAATCATTCTTTAAAACTCAATTAAACACTTCAACTTAATAATGAATTTATGAATATTTGGATTTTCTATGAATACACACATTGTAACAAGAGTTTTAAAACATCGTACCCTTCTTACATAAGGCAAAATTATGAACTTCATGGGTCAAAGAAATATTTGGTTTCAACCGTAGGGTTCATAAAATTTTATTTTAATTTTACCGTAGGGTTCATATTTTAGTGTTAAAAATATTTAAAAATGTTATTCCAGTGTCTTAGTAAAACCAGTTATAATATTCTCGTTTTTTTCAATCTCTAAGGAAAAGTTGAAATCATGCACTTAAATAAAAATCAGTTGGGTTGGACTCGTATCATTGCGTTTTCAATTGGTTATATATTTTTCGTACATTCATCGTAAAAATAAGAATATCTTTATTTGTACTTTTTTGTGTTTTTTTTTGACATATATCGGTAAACAAAAGTAAAAAATATGTCTGCAATAGCATATTTCATAATTTATGTAATAATATATTGAATAAAATCATAATTGATGATTAATATAATAGAAAGACGGCATTTGGCGGCATACTTTAAACAATGTATTTTTTCTTTGTTTTGAAAGAACTGACTGAAATTTATTAGAAAATTTAAATATAATTTGACAATGGACAAAAATGCATTTATTATATAATCTAAGAAAAATATTTAAGACTTTTTCCAATTTTTCCTTGTACTTCGTTTATTCTACTCTCCACATTTGAAAGAACGTGAACTGTGGCAAATGGAATATCTGTGCTAAATAACTATGTTTCAACTGTCAAACGCAAATTATAATCTGAACCTCCTTCACAAATTCATCCTTACTTTCATATATTTTGGCTTATATATCAGATGTATAATTAAAGGTCAATATACGCGCCTCCCTTTTCTTATAAATAAGAATAATAAAAAGCTTGCGAAGTCTCGTGATATAAAGTATATTACTCAAATATTATTTCTATGTTTCCACTAAAAAAGCTTGAGATAAAAAATACAGTTACTTCGTGGTATTTCTATTTCAACTGATTCATTAAAAACGGATTCGTTATAATTAATGTTATTCAAATACTAGGTTATAAAATAAATAGGTAGAAAGTATTGTATAAGTAAAATGAACTAATTTTTCAATATTTTTTGACCGAACGGGTTTAAAAAATCAAAACTATATCAATCTTAAGTAAAGTAAATTATTATATTTACACTGACCTATTACACAAACTTGAGGTTTATGTACTGTAATATATAGGTACTTGCATGTTACAATATGTATGCATGTATATATAGATCAGTATAAAAGGCATTCTTGAAGTGCAAAATAGACAATATTTGAAATACATTGCTAACATGCGACATTAACTTCAAATATCTGTTCAGACATAATAAAAAACGGCAAATAACGATTGTCTCTAGAGAAAGTGGGATTCTAAATGAATGGTAAGCAGGTGTAACTTTAAGGTCGAAATATCTCATTTTGACCTTAAAGTTACACCTCTTTACCGATCATATTATAATTATAATGAAAAAATCTGTCAAGCTCTTAAAAGGTTTAAATTTGCACGTGTTAGGTCTCTATCAATGATCTTTTTTTTAATTCGTAGACTGTTTTAATCTTAGACAATGATTGTATTGAAATTTTAATATCTTATTTATAATTTACTGATAATGTGCTTAGTGCTATGGCTATGCATTATGTAAACACATCGAAGTTATGAGATTGAAGTTGTGAGATGTGCTTGTTATATTTCATAAAAACATTTTATGCCTTATCACTACGAAACGCATCCCAAGGTAGCAGCTAGAGTAATGCTCGGAAATATCGCAACTTCTCGAGAAATCTCCTAAGGGCTGAAATGGAAATAAATATCTTCCGCGGACCAAACAAGCCAGAGATAAATATTTCTTAACCAAATTCTTCACCGTAGCCTTTTCTGATATACTTGGGGTATAGGCTGCACAGAAGCTGCGGATTGCGGCATGTAATAGAATATGCAACAGATGAACTGTTTTATACCACGGTGGCATTCTGTGAAATTGGCTGGACTAAATCATGTAATCCGTAACCCGGAGGTCATGCCTTACAGAAACTGTGGCCTTAGCTAAATCACATAGTCACGAGGTTGAAAGCCTCTATACAAACTCACTCTAATTCTACAGTAGTAAATACGGTAAAATGATGCATGGCTGATATGAGATTAGCCTCGAGTACCTACCTCCATATATTTGGTAAACGTTATCGAATGTAACTTTCTTTTAGGATTTCGAAGATTACTTTTTTCCCATGGAAAATAGATTCGTTTGTAGTGGTGATTGGAATTCAAAAGTTTAAGTGTAAGTGACACTAAGGCTTACAAATTATTTTTCTTAGAGGTAGACAACTGCATCAAAGTGTGAAGCAACTCTCTCCTAACTGCTTTTCCCGCAATAAAGCAACCAACTGGCCCACAGACAAAAAAAAGTTTACGATCCGTTGGAATCCGTGTGAATGTGGAATGGATCCGTGGGATGTTTTTTGTTATGCAGAGATATAACAAAAAACATCCCCAGGTAGCTATACCAGCATCGAAACTTGCATAAACTTGTAATCTGGTCATAAACCTTTAACCCTAAGCTTAAGTATTAATGTCATAACTGTAGAATAACCTCTTAAATTATATAACCGAGATACAAATTGGAATTTCTTTAAAAATATTATCACTAACTCTATAAATCTACATACATTTCTAAAAGCTTATGAAAAGGTTAATCTGCAAAAAATGTCTTAACATACTGATTCAGCAAGATATCAAAATGTACCTAAATCACATGAATACCCTAAATATATGAAAAAATAAGCGAATGAAAAGAGAAGATTACGCAAAATTTGGTACAGTGACAAAAGAAAATTTATCAAAGCCTCAAAAAAACTAAAATAATGTTTTAAAGCAAAAATCTAAAATAATTTCTAACTAGAAACTAACCAAAGAAACAAATTACAACATTACACATACGATATCACATATACGCTATGGAAAGTGACTAAGAAAAGGATATGGGTACTAAAAACATATGGTTATGGGTACCCATGGCTCGGCTAAATCTGGCTTCGAAAAAGCAACAACGTATGTTAGATATCTTGCAACATTATTTAAACCATTTTTAGGCTCCTGTCTCGAACATAAAAACAAGGTACTACCATATTTGCTTTGGCCAATTCAGATGTGCACGCCAAAAAAGTTAAAAAGTTGCAGCCTAAAAGAATTACTAGAAGAGATAAAAATTTGTAAAATCATCCTAAAGCCATATGACATCTAACTTTGGGGATCCGCCAGCTAGAGTAATATTGGGATACTCGAAAGATATTAGAGTAAAACAGATTACAATAATCATTAGATATCAGTCTTTTTAATGATTTTATTTAAGTTAGTATTTCTGTAATTTTATAATTTACGCTGATGTTGTTGCAAGGTTTTCATTTATTTTTAAATAATTGATGTCTTTTCTTATTTAAAATATGTCTTTATTTTTATTTCCATTTACGTAGATAAAAAAATTAATTAACTAGTTTTATATACAAATAGAAAGGAGTGACATATGCAAATGACTTTTATTTTTGTAAGGCTGTCAGTCTAAGACTTCGAAATTTCAAAAAAAGTTAGAGTTTTTTTATGTACAACAAACGTACTAAAAATCTAGTTCATGAATTTCAAAGATCTAGATTAAACTAGGTCACATATGCGACCTAGCCCTTTTATAAAATATCTTAATTATATACATGTTCATTTTTTCAACAATAAGACAAATTATTTTTCAGCAATTGATTTATTTTCTCGTTTTTCTTATTTTGGACTTCATCTAGTTTATTCTTTGCATCATACTTTCTTTCACATCAACTTTCATTCTTATTTCTTTTCTTATATGATCCCATATCTTAAAATATAATAGTCGGATATTTAGTTGGAGTTTAATGTTTTAAAAGTATTTTTCTAAAACCTGGTCGGGCATCGATGGTAACGAGAGAGGTGTGAGTACAATTTGGCAATTGTCAGTTAACGCCATTTTTTTCCAGTTAGTTAACTCCTTTTTTTTTAATTAAAGGACAACGTTTATTATGAATTTTTGTTGAAAAAGGTGTAAAACAAACAACACCTTGAAAATTATATAACTATAATGTTATAGTTTATGAAACAAAAAACTCGTTATTGCTTATAGTTTATTGGCTATATATTGGTAATATTGAAGCTAATATTCATGTTTACGGAATTGATCAATAATCATGTTGTGTGTATTGATGTCAGGCATTCAAATTTAGGTAACAAAACTATTTTCTTTACTTGAAATCACAAGGGCATTAACATATAAATATAATTCGATATTACTGTCCATTCATTTTATTAATAAGCTTTTATATAGTTGGATTTTATAATTTGTACTTTAAGCGGTCAATTTAAAATAATTATTATTACAGATCTCAATGTACACAATTTATGCATATGGTAGACTCATTGCTATAAAAGTAATATTTTCTAGCGAACCAGAATATTAGTTAATCTCCATTAGTCGAGCGGCTGGGAAACCAACCTTGGACCCCGGTGGTTGGTGTTGCATTGCATCGTCAAAGACTGCAAACTTGTGATCACCATCAACGCTTTAAATTATCTCTGTTCTGTTAATATATTTTTAGTAATAAACATCTTCAAGTTTCATAACTTCTTTGTTTTTTTTTCCTTTCACGAAAAACAGGAAACATAATAGTCTATACTAAACTATATTATAAAAACACTTCAAGGTTATGAATAATGTAGCTACTGTGCCATGTAAACTCAACTGTGATCGAAATCACTTTCAGCGTCGATACATAAGTCAATTAGAATCTATGTTATACATAATATATTGAATAATAAGAAAATAAAAATTTACTTATTCTATATATTACGTAAATACTTGACAAACTATAACAGGTGATTATAATCAAAATGCAACAAAATATTATCAGCTAAGACCAACATCTGTAAAACATTTCCTTGTTTAAATTATCATCCAATTGAAATATTCAAGTTTACGCCAAATTTGCTTCTTTAGCAAAACGAAATATCGGATAATGTTGATACCTTCGCCAATGTTACCGAAAATAATGAAATGCCAAATTAAATAAGAAAGAAATTGTCCTCATCCGATATTCAATTTGATGAAAATTTCTCCTCTTAGGCACGAGAAGTCTGCGAAGTAAAATGTGACGCATTTTAATTTTTCGTTAAATAACGAAAAATGAAGATGCGACTTTTTTAGTTTTCAGTTTTTACAGTTTGAGTTTAGTCATTGCATCACTTTTTCCATAACGCGAAGTACATAGATTACGCTTGATGTTTATTATGCTCGGCCACAAGACGTAGGGAAAAACGATGGGCGAATAATTCATATTTGCATAATGGTATTTTATTATCAAGATACGTTGATATACCATTTGACGCTTAATACAATTCAGAGGTATTAATTTTATATATGATAAAGACAGTATCTATTTTACATAGTAATTACGTTAAAAATAATTGTAAGAGAGTTTTGTCTCAGTGTTTTCCTTTCTCGTTTTGTTAAGTATCTGTCTTGCTTCATTAATATAAATGAGTACATACTAAAATAAAAATCGTTTATTAATAATTCGAACGCATACCGCGTTTTCTCATTATTTTTATTAAATTGAAAATTATAAGTACAAGTTAAAAATGAAAAATAAATTTAAAACTGCGGAAAGTGGAGAGAAATTACCATAATTGAAATCAAAATGCAAACAAAACGCAGACGGAGAACAGTTACTCAGCACAAATAAAAGTTGAATAACTGTTGAATAAACTGTTTATAGAAGCTAAAATAATTTAAAAAATCATTGTAAAAACCAGTACTCTTCTACTTCGATAGTTACGTAATCGATGGAAAAAAAATTAATATTTTATAAATTAAAAAATGTTTTTTTTAGAAGGTCTGCTACATCCAAACACCTGTATTAAAAATTGATTAATTATGAAATTACCCGAGTTATAGCTACTTCTGCTGTTAAAACTCAAAGCTATTATACTGGTCAATAAGATGATGATGCCAATTTTGTAACTTATCAATAAGTATAGCAGAAAATTTACCGCGAATTTTCCTTACCATAGCTATAACGGTATTAAGAATGATTAAAAATGAAACTTTTAACCATACAATTGAGAAATAAAATATAATCTTCAATCACAAAAGATTATTATTTCCATATTAACAGTCGAGTAGAAAGGTGGAATAAAGTTAATTAAGACTACTTGTGTTGATAACAGACTCAGTTAGTTTGCAATTCCTAAAATTATTTATCTGAATGGTATGAAAAATTTTCACACTTTCTTTAATATTTTAATATACAATGCTTTACGTACGTCATGTGCCTCGTCGACACACGTGTGGCTTTACCATAGACTTAATAAATACTAGATACACGATAATGCAAATACAGGATGAAAAAAAATGAAGCTATAATTAGTGGTCAAGAGGAACGTACTTGTTCTGGATTAACTAACGTCGCTAATATATATTGCTCCCCTTGAGAAAATTCGTTTCTGATGGAGTTCAAGTCCAAAATCTTGAAGCTGACTAGAATACACTGAAGTAGTAACATTATAAAATATTTCGCAATTTATGGTTCCAAGAATACCATACTAGACACAACATTATAGTCTTGTAATGTTGTTCATTTTATGTCCAATTCCTTTTGACTTAATCATTCGCACGTAAGGATTCATCTACACAACCCATTTCCCATCCCCAGTGATAATTCAACCAGTTAGATTTACTCTGAAAAAACAAAAGTGTTGGCTTTTCCTAATTTGTGTAAATATTTCTCTACTTCTATTGTGAGAGCATTTAAGTATCCGAAGCGCATGTTCAAAGTCGAAGAAGCGCATGTTCAAAGTCGACTTTTTTAATTGGCGATTTTAATTTGTCTGTAATAAAAATCATCCAATTATTCAAAAATTACACGTTAAGGGACTAACACCTAACGTGTAATCGTCATTTCAAAATCGCTGAAACCATAGTCTTACAGTAACATTAGAGATAACAATGAAGGCCTGCTATCTGACATATTCTCCATATGGCCTCAACTTCAGAATGACCAGATTGAAATTCATAAAGCAAGCAAGGAAGCATATGAATTTTGACCTCGTCTATGTTTTCTCTATATTAGGGAGGTGTACTTTAATAACCCATGTACTCTAATTTCTTTTTCATTTTGTGTATCAATTTGGATATCTATTAAAACGGCAAGTTACAAGAATAAAAGAGCAAGCCATAAGATAATTTCAAAATAATTATGTTTTTCAAAATTTATCTAAGATAGTTCCAGAGGTATTTTTGGAAATGTCCATAAAATATATGTTTCCTTAACACCGCATCTCCGGAATAGCTAAAGTCAAAATTATGAAAAAACAGCCTTGCCAGAAATTCATCTGAAGTTTGTAGATTATAAATTATTTTATTACTTTGAGTTTAAATTTTGAAATGAAATGAAATAATACGTATCCTTAAATGTTTAACCATCCCTAAGTGTGTGCGGAACTCTCGTGCTGTAAATTCTGCTCATACTTAAAAGTTAATTTAATGTATAAAGATTTTAAGTACATTTGCATCTGTCTTTAGCATAAGTTACCCTATTTCAAATAAAGAAATAAACTGCATGCTATTCGCGTTGTTTCAGAGAAGGTACCTATTGTTTTTAAGTATAATTGGAAAAGTTTTTCCAAAGGTAAGAATTCTCTTTATGAACTAGAAAGTTATTGGCATGACATGTACTTGTAGTAGAGAAAGATGAATGTCGCGTTAAGAGCATCGCCTTGCTATTACTACGTTATTTAACAGGTTCTAGTGACTATTTTTACTACCAATTGGATATAATTGATTCGAAATCATCCGACGATATTCATTATCTAATACAAGGTTGGTTGATTTGGCATTCAGTTACGCCAGAATCACATAATTATTAGTGTTAGTCACACATTGTTAAATTTAAATGAATGTTTTATTTGCCTTTATTTTCACACGATTGCGGGTCTTTTTTGTATTATGATTCTTTGTCAATTATTTATATGGAAGTCGAACATGAATGTTATTTTTATTTTATGTCATATATTAATTTCACATGAATAAACTGTCTCAGTATTATTATACGATTCTTACTCTTTTTGGTTTATTCTCCTAATACAGCCCCTAGTAAATATGTACATTTTTTAAACGTTTTAATATAATTATAGTTACATGCAGGTTTTACACACTAATCTATATATATATATATATATATATATATATATATATATAATTATATACGTAATTCTGGTTGTCTGAAATCTCTCAGAGCAATAAACACGCCATATGCACCAGTTGTTCACATCAAAGTTGGTGAATAAGTAAATCGATTGTTTGGCTTGATTTTTAAAAAAAATTACATGGTTTTTTCATATCAAGGTATTTATTACGAATACATTATTGTAGTATATTATACATTATATTTTCATTACAATTCAGTCAGCTGATACGAATGATTGCAGTATGCAACAATACTGTAACTTTCATAGAGTGAATTCTAGTTGTTGGAACCTACGAGATACTCTTATAGCATTCTACTGGTTTTACATAAGATTTGTGGGCATATATGAACGTAAATGTGTAAACAAATGACATTGAAAATCTAAAAATGTTTCCAAAATAATATGATATCATCAAAATTCACCGATTAACTTTTAATATTACTATTAAAATACACCTGTTCTGATGTATGTGTATATATATATATATATATATATATATATATATATATATATATACACACTTTTAAATTTCAACCAATCATGACTGAAAAGCTTTTAACTCTAGAAACTATATTAATCCCGAATAAAACCTTTTTAAGTTAAATGGGCGAAGCGGGACCGAATACGACTAAGTCGTAAATCTTTTTTGAAGCTTAGTTTAAAATGAATATTTCCCGTCGGTCCCAAAAGTATTTTCATTTTGGTCATTTTAGCATTCAATTTGTTAATAATACCGATGTCTTTATATGGATAAGAAAAACACCATTTTAAGAGAGGTATACAAGACTTCTACGCACGTGTATTAGTACTATTTCAAAAACAAAAATACGGGTAAAAGAAAATAAAAAAGAAATGTTATTTTTTTGCTTTATTCTATTATTTATTTTGTGTTTTATGGTTTTTGTCCCTAAAATGGTAAAACTTAAGGGAGTGTTTACATAACCACTAACAAAATCGCCAAGAGAAGAAATAATAAGGTGAAATGAAACAGAAGAAGAGACTACAGATTTACAATAATTGGAGAAATAGTGCATTGAATAATAAAAAACCAAAGTGAAAAGCAAGGGAAAATATTAGAGAAAAAATAATATTGAAAATAAGACCCGGCGAAGCTGGGTAATGCAGTAGTTTTCTACAAATATTAATACTAGCCTCAATGCCCAGTGTAACAAAATTGTATTAGCATCAATCTAAAATTTATTGTCTAATAGAGGTTTAGCACCATTTCATTTTATTAAAGTCAAAAATGTAAGGTATATAAACACAAGGCCTCTTATAAATAAAATAAAGGAAACACCACACCGCTTTGAAAATTGGGCTTCAAAAAACAACAGTTCTGATAGAACATTGTGACTAATAGTATTTTTCCAAAAAATGTCCTTAAATAAATTGCTTTGCATTAACACTAGATATATGTGTCTCGTGTAAATGTAATTTGTCTAAAGGCAGTGTAATGGTGCTTATTTCCGTTGTTGCTTAATTTTTTAAAAGTAGTGATGTAACAATTGGCAGTAACACTTTTTAATTTATATTCCCATTTAGGCAGTTTAATGACAGGAAATTGAGAGTCAAAATATGTTTATTTAAACGTCAGAAATGTATACAGGAAATGGCATTAATATAAGTTGTATATACGGTGTACAGAATCTACATATGGTAAAATGTAATGTACCATTATTCTTCTCTATCCTGTTATGCCTTGATAATATACTTAAACTTATCTTCTCATAAAACCGACAAGGTTCATACTACAGTTAAATAAAACATGAATCTGCACTCCTCAATTAATAATCTCCATGGTAGATGCACAGCAAACAAAAAACCTCTTCTCTGGATAGTTTTAGTTAATAAGCCATTGGATTATTTTTTTGTATTACTTCCTAATATGGCTTATAAACCATTCGATTTTTTTTGGAAATAAGGATTCATATGTTACAAAACTTATATGAATCTAATTGCGACCGCGATATGAAAAAAAATCATAATTTTTAAGTGAAAATTCGAAATAGTACAATTCTAGTTTGTTTTCTTAGAAATTTAGCCATTGTTATATATATATATAGTAGGTGATCATTTTAAAATAATTTTTTATCAGAATTTTTATTTATCAATAACACGTCCAGGTTCATGTATCCTTCTCGCAGGAAACTCTCCTTGTACCAACGAGTTACGGAATTCAATAAATACACTGTGGTGTCTGGGTTGTTCTAAGACATGTTGTCGGTACAATGTGACTATCTGCTATTCGAGCATCACTGTGCGCCATGCATCTCAGAAATAAAGCATCTCAGTGTGGGGAATACCTATTTGATTTTCTGTAACTGGGAAACTTGTGTATACATATACACAAACAATCTAAAGGTATCACAGTACACCAGGAGTAACCTTTTTCCGATTTTTGCTTTGTATTTTTATAAATGATGCCTCAACAAAATTGCCACATTGAGTCTCTTTTTAATTGGCTATTCAAGATACACTCTTGATATTAATAGTAACTACTTTAGGGTATGATATGTGACATATTCATGAAATTTATGGTATAAAGATGTCTGTTTGGCCACTGTACGCCATCAAGCAACAGGTTATAAAATTACCAAAAACAATTAGCCTCAACACGAAAGTACTATTTATTTTCATAATTTCCTACATTTTTGCTAAAAAAATTATATATGTATATTTTATTATTATGTATGTATATGTATATATATATATATATATATATATATATATATATATATATATGTGTGTATGTGTGTATGTGTGTGTGTGTACGTGTGTGAATATATATACATATATATATATATATATATAACTTTAACAGTCGACTACCAGCTTCAACCGTTGGTTTTATGTAGAAGCTGGAAATTTTAGGATATGAGCAACCACTAAGAATGGACTTTTAAAATTGGGGTCTTTTGAATATCTGAATAGATAAAACAGTGGGGAAAATTATAACAAAAATGTTATTTATCAAAAAAACTGTAAATACTAGGCAATTTAAAATGATTAGAAAAGTTTCTTTAATAGATTAAACGAATACCTAAATTGCTTGCATATTATTTCCCATTTCAGTTTCAAACCTATTTTTAAAAATATTAAAAAAAAAATAAAAGTGTGAAACATAAACATTTAAACTCTTTCCACAAAAATGACGCGAAAAACGCCTCACACTAGTAAGTAATTTGCTTGTTTATATTTAAATTAATATTAAGCATGAAGTGAATTGAAAAACTTAAAGCTTTAGTGACACTGAAAAACTTAAATCTTTAACGATTATTGAGAATTGTTTTCAATTACACATTCATTTTTAATGAAACATCCTTCTGAACTTAACCTTTCAAATTGTCTGAGACACGTTAAACAAGACACGTCAAATGACTTCGTTTTACTTAAAGATAGATAATTGGTAAGGCATGAACATCAACTAGTATCATTTGTAATTTTCATGAAAAGTTTCATCAAGTATTCCTTGTTTTTAGGTTTCATCCATTTTAACTTTGTATGACATATAACTTAATATACCAAATGGTACGCAGTCACGATGTGGTTTTCTCCCAACCTTAAGCTTATATTAAGTTATTGAATGGGCAAAGTGGAGATAAGAAGAACTTGGAAACTGCAACAGTTCTAATGAATTAATTGTGAGGCAGCTGTTACTCGCAGTACAAAACTAAATAAAGTTTTTAAACACCGGGGTATACAATTCAGTTAAGTGTAGGCATAAGTTTTACAAGTAATAATTTTGGCGAGTACGGTGCTGAACATTGTTGAAATTGAATAAAATTTAATTTGAATTCCATTAAAACGTCTTGACAAAGCAAAATCTGTGGTCAAAATAATAGTCTTATTAATATTCAATTTGATTATTAATTATTAATATTAAATCTTATTAATATTCAATTAGACTAAAGTAGCGGCTGTAATAAAGTGTGCCAACACTCAACCGATAATCGTAAATATACTGGTTTGAATGTATCGGGTAGCGCTGTATAATTCCTATAATTATTAACTCTACGTATTAAGCAATAAATATTGCTATGTGATTTATTAAAGATTACAAATATTGATAGTGCCGAATTATATATAATTTTAGATTAATTGTAGATACTATTGAAATTTTATTTTATTTAAAACCAATTATTTTTATAGAAATAAATATGTATGACAGTTGTTACTTTACGTAAGAGACATCATGCTGGAGTAGTTACGTGACGTAAGAGAAAACATGCTGAAATATAAGAGAAAGCACGTAAACAGTAGTTGTTTAAACAACTAAATGAAATAAACAAATATAAGAATGAAATATATGGAATTTTTAGTAACGAGATAAAACGAAACAGAAGTATAGAGAAATGAAGGATATATTTTCTTTGCAATTTAGGGAGAGTACCATTGTATATCATCATACAGTTTACGATGATATATAATAATAGTATTTAAACATTACTTTTGTCAGACTAAATTTAGACTTGTAACACACACATACAGGCGAATTCAAATTTAAAATTGAGAACTTTTAAGTACAAGTAGAGCTCGCACAACTACGGTTCTTTACATTCCTATTTAACTCTATAGATATCAATATTACTTTTCAATGTACTAATTATCATATCATTATCACAATATTCTTACAGAAAGTTTTACTTAAATTTCTAGCAATTGAATTTTTTATAATATTCGTCTGAGTTTAGGAGAAAGAGGGAATAATGGATGGATAATGAGATGGACGTGGATCAATTTTTTAATAATTTTTAATAATATTTATGTTGTAATTTTAGAAACTCACGTAATAAATAAAATTAAATATTTTTGGTTTATTATTTCATAAAACATTTAAGTAATCACAAAAATTTAGGTATTGACAATTTGAATATTTTCAAATTTTAATATTTGTTTAATTAATATTATTTATAACTATGGCAAAACTCAAGTTTGTATGTGAAACCTCTTCTGAGAAGAAAGTGTGGACATTTATAAAAATATCTCTCGACATAAAATACGAAAAATACTTTAGGAAATAATTATTTCTAAATACTTATATGTACTTTGCTCTACACATTAGATGTGTGGTATGTATGCATATTTATGAGACATCTGGAATGTGCTGTATTGACATATACGAAATTTAAAAAAATATTAGTTTTCCCTGAAATTTCTGTAGAAATATTTTTCGATGTTAAGTATTGAAATATACATAGTGAGTTAATATTCTTTATTACTGCGACAAATTCGACGTCTCTAGAAATACAGTCTGAGAAAAATGGCTATGATAGGTGGACAAACTTACGAACGCGGGAGTATTTTTATAAGGATTTCGTTTTGTTTATGTACGAAATCCTAAAGAGAAATACAATCTGAGAGCGTTAGGATGAAAAGAGATGACGAAATCTATTGGTACATAAAAGTAAGATAAGCAATAGTAATATTTAGATAAAAACCCGAAATGAATGCGAATTGCATAGTTTGTCGTCAAGACAGCGTTTTTTGCAATTATGAGTTAGTTATGTCTCTGACAAATAGAATTTCAATGGGGCCAATTTACAGGGCTCGTGCGGGATGCTTCTGAAACCAAAGTTGTGAAAGATTTTATGTATGCCGAGAGGTATAGTATCCTAGACTTTTGGTTTGGTAAGAGGTATGGTATCCTAGATTGCATACATTGAACAAACTGCATATAACAAGATTGGAAAAATCGCAAAAAATCAAAGAACAACATTGAGGAAAATGGATGTTGGGACGAAGTGCAAAGGTAACAGTAAAGAAGTGTACATCTGCAAAAGTGACTGTCAAACTGAATAATGTTCTCGAAGACCTCAAACATCGTAAAAATAGTATGAAGGGAACTTCACAAAGAAGGTTTATATGGTCATTTTATTAAAAGGTACATGATTTTTTTTGTATATTTCCATATTATGATTCACCCCCTGCTTAATACTTAAGCGAAAACGAAAAGTAAAAAAAATATCTGTTTCTCTGTATAATAATTATATATGGGAAAAAATAACGAAAAGACGGACAAAAAAGTTAAAATGGAAACGTGAGTAATAAAAGCAAATGTGAACTATTTAGTATGGGATGGGTGAATCGAATTGGAAAATATTAAAAAGACGCAATGTGAAGATTCATAAACATGGAGGAGGTTGTAAGAAAACGCGTATCCGAATTAATATACTGAAAGAAATATATAAAGATTTAGAAAAGATTACAAGTTATAAGATACTCTTCATTTCACTTGAGACTTTTTTCGTCTGAATTTAAGGAAACGCGTTAATGGATTTATTTTTACATTGTATTGTTTTTTTAGATTTCTTTTATATATGTTGATTTACATTTTTTGGTAATATTTATTGTTTAGTTTTTTTTTCAGTTGTTTAGAACTATTTGGCGGGAGTGAAATATATTGATTTTATAGCGTTTTCATTCTAGAAAAACCAACTTGTAAGTTTCCACGGGAAAAACACTCTAACATCAAATCGATTCTACCCATTCTAAAATTTATTTTTAAGATTTTATTAATTTTTAAATGATACTTTCACTTTGCTGAATAATACATTGATGGTAAACTACAGTTAGAAGCTGTACAACGATCGTAGTCATTGAAATATTCGTATCGTGTGCTTGAAGTGGATGCTGAAGGAAATTGAAGTGGATGATTCGATTTTTATATAAATTTTTGTCCTGGCTTTGCCAAATGGCACACATCGGCATAATGTGGCTGCAGCTTAAAATCAACACAAAAATATATTCCACAATACGGTGCAATTTTCTGCAAAAATAAATTTCATTTAAAATAACTTTTAAGATCTTACAAAGGTTGTTTTATTTAATTTCGTAGTTGTGACTGCTCCTAGAAATTCAGGTTTAATTTACCTATCAAAAATATTTTCAGTTTATTTATGATTATTCGGCACCAATAAGCATAATTTGAATCCTTTTTGCATGTGTTACTATTAATTCTAGAATTCTCTCTGATATCTTTTTGTTAGTATGGTAAACACTGAAATTATTAGGACAAATTTATGGAAGGCAGAAAACTGATAAAATAAGTATTTTTTCTTTAAATTCTCTCACTTAATATATGAATATAGAGATATTATTACAAAAAAATTTTGAAAAAGTAAGTATATAGTCTTTTAGTATAAATATTCCATTTATATATGCATCACAAACTTACTGGAGAAATATGCAAACGAGTTGTAATGAGAGAGGGCTTAATGAGCACACATTTCTTTTGCCACAAATTAAACCTTAGAATTCAATTTAATTCGACATTTTCATTATGCTATCAAAAATTGTATTTCTTTATATTGGTTTGCTTAAACAACATTAAATTCATCAAAAAATTCGCTATTGTAAAATTAATGATGGAAAAAATTAATAGAATCGAAACCAAAATCAATCCAAATGAAAATCAGCTCAAAACGGTCCTAAAATTAATCTAGCTGAACGCAATAGAGTTAAAATGTAAAGTTTTAGGTTAATACCATTTTACAATAATGAGCCAAAATTTATTTTCCCATGATTATACAGTACAGCTAAAAGGGTTGCTAGCCGTCATTTAATATATTTTTCAAAAATTTCAAAGATAAGTAGTTACCTGTATTTTTCTCATTAAAAAGGAAGACAAGAAAAAATACCAAAATTACTGAAAAAAATTCGTGTAAAATATTAAAAATTATATTCGTAAAATATTAAAAATGAAAAGAGTGGTCTGGAGTAAAGCCAAACAGAACTTTTGCCAAAATAGCATTTAATACCGTTTAAAATGTAAAGCGTATCAATTTGTTTTTTGACAATAGTTCCTCAAACTTCTCACAACTTATAATAATAAAAGGTATTCAGCAACACCAGTAAGCAAAAAAATCATTTTCTTTCCTTTACCTCCGGAAATACTTTCACGATCATAACTAAAGAGAGTAGGTAACCTATATATAAATACGAACAGCATGTAATTTCTCCGGTTCCAATCCACTTAATTTTTCTTTAGTCTTAAACTTTTCGGCGTCATACCTCAAAGCCAGAACAGATTTTTAAGCTTGAATACCATTTTGTTTATTCCACTGAATACTATGAAATGAAAAACATTCCGTAGTCAATCGGATGTTACCTTCAGATTTTATATACGTTTGAAAACGTACAAACTTACTTACATATTTACTTAAATTGATGCATACCCATACTCGATATGCTTCGTTGGTATCCACTAACATTTTCTTTGAAAACATCCTTCTTCTTTTACTTTCATTGATGGTCTCCTGGATGATCACGAAATATTTTCATTATTATGATAAAATTACAAATGGGCATGTGAGAAAAGTTTGTATTGGGAACACTCACCATATTTAGGAATCTACCTGAGATGCCTGAATCTTTTTGATAGATGTCTTCCGTCTTAAAATATATCTTCATTCGTTTCGGAATACCAATATATTTTCAGCACTTTTTGTATGTCTCACCAGTACATTTAAGCTGGTTTACTGGAGAAATTCGTGCTACAAAAATTCCCCGCTAATGTATGTTTTTTTCAAACATTTTTATAATGACATTATATTTAGGTTACTCTTCAGAAGCGAATAGTTTCGGTCCTAGTCACATTGATAAAAATCTAACGCGGGTGAAATTTTTCTCTTTAATCTTTTTGCAAAATGTTTTTTATTTAATTTTTTTAACTAAACTAACATAAATAATCGCTTTAGTAGAAAAAAACTAAAGAAATTATTTGTTATCACGCATCAAAGATCCACGTATAGTATTAAACTTTATTATATACGTTTAGGTTTCAAGTTATTTACGCTTGGAAAAATAAAAACAATTATGTAATCAAAAAAAGAATGGTGAATAAACAACTCACTCCGCAACCTACAAAGAAAGAAATGAACCCATACTGACAAGATAAAATTTACTGACAAGATAAAAAAAAATGCATGAAAAGTCTACAAAATTTAGGATTATGTAACGAAAAGTGAAAAACTTGAAATGCGAATGGGGAAAGCCATATTTATCTGCACTGAAGATAATCTAACTCAAAATAAAATTAACCCAAATTCGAAATAATTTGTCAAAATATTATTCGAAATTTAAAAAAAAACTTATGACTTCTGAAGAGCATCTTTTTAAACCTTTTGATTAAATTTATTCAAAGATTTTGTGTTATTGAAACTAAAAGAACAATTGATATAGACATATTTCAGGTTAATTATAATTTTATAAATATCTTTCCGTGTTAAAAATTATTAAGAGTTTATTAATAGGTGCTGCTAATACTGATACTTTTGTCAAAGTTGAATGAAAAAGTTTTTATTCACATAAAAAGCATTTATTAATAAATAAGTATTAGTTGTAAAACAAAATTAATACTTTCGTCTGTCATTGTAGCAAAATTTTTGTTTTGATATTAAAAATATTATGCAGCCAGTAAGTAATTACAAATGTAAATTTATACGCCCAGATGATTAATTAACGACATTTATGCGAAGAAGTAAATAGAGTCCCTACGTCATTTGGCGTAAACACGTTCAACTTCAGCTACTTTCCAGGTGTTTTGTCTTTCTTTTTGTTGTTAGGATTTTATTTCAAAATCGTCATCTAATGGTACTTATGCTTACCCCGATCCTTCTGATCGGAATAAACGTTAAAATACACAAATATTACAGGTATACTTTTCATTATCAAAATATCAGAATATGAAAAGACATATCTAATTACGAAAATCGATATACTTTTAGAATTATAATGAAGATCGCCTACATGGGCCGTGTGGACGGTTGAGAAACAGCCAACTAGGATCAACACGAACCGTAGGCATGAAACACTTCCAATTTATTTTAATATTTAGAGCATCAGTTTGGTTTTCGTTTGGTTTTCGAAACGAAAACGTCTACTCCCAAAACATTTCATGAATAAAATTTCCTCAAAAAATGTCTACTCCCAAGAAATTTCATCAATAAATATATACACCAAAATACTCCTACTCTAATTACTCCAAAATACCTTAACAGAATTCAGTTTAGTCTCAAATGCGTATAATAAAATTGTAAGAAAACTGAGTCTGTACATTGACCATTTCTAAATGAAAGTATGTTTCGTCTGTTTGACTGTTTGTCTGTGCGCTTCTTCGTTACACACTCTAATTTCTGTAACGGCTGAATCGATACGGATGCAGTTTTCAGTAATGTATTTAGATTAGCTTGTGCTAGCATATAGGCTAACATACATGCTGCTGGTTTATTTCAATCGCTACACAAATAAAAAATACGTTAATCTTTAATTTATGTTCGTTGAGCATGCTAATATTAGAACCGGCGGTATCGATTTGGCTGCCAACTCCATCTATTAGCTTTTTTAGTAAACTTTATAGTATTAGAGTTATGAAAGAAGAAAATAAAAAGAACACAATTTCTTAATAACTTTTCTTACTCCGAATTCCATGCGAACGAAGTCGCGGACAGAACTAGTTCAAAATATTAATAGGCTTCATATTGAATTTAAATGACTTTGTCTTAAATTTCAGTTTAAATTCCTTTAATGTCCTCTTGACCTAATATACCCAGGCAATGTTTTTGCTTTCTTGAGTTGAGAAACTATCGCATGAAAGTTAAAATCGGTCGATAATCTTTAACTAACTTTTTTTATCAACAATTTTTGATAGGTTTACAAAATGTAATTAGTTATGGAAGAGTTAATTATAGAAAAATATTCAACTATTTTACGTAAATATAGATTTTATTTTCCAAGTAACAAATTGAATATTTCCTAAAATATTTCTTACCACTCTGAACATATCCGGCAAATTTTATAATACAAAAGTTTGGGAGGTTATTGGATTATAATATTTAAAAAATAATTTTTAAGTAACTGATGACATGTGAGTGAATCACAAAGAATAAAATAATGTATTATAAAGATAATTGAGATATTGATAAGAAAATAGATAAGTAGTATGTAAATAACACAAAGAACATAAGAAATACGCACAATTGACAATACTGTGGAAGGGTATAAATTGAATACTCATTAATAGCTGACGCCCTAAATATTAAAATAAAGTGGAAGTGTTTCGTTCCTGCAGTAATAATGGAAAATTTATGTGTACTAGATTGCGACGTAGGATACTTGGAGTCTGCTAATTAATAATTTAGGAAGTTTCGCTCGAACACACAGGCACGTTGCTAATTAAAAGTTGAATGAAATATAATTTTACCTCAGAGTATTATTAGAATTCCATCTATCTGCCATATATACCGAATAGTAAATTGATATCACGGCTTTAACCTATATTAGCATCTACGTAGTTTCCAACAATTTAGTCTTTATTGAAATATTTCGGAATATTAATTCTTAGTTCCAAGATGTTTACCAACAATTCACTGAACTTTTCTATTCAGAATAGAGACTAATAATTTTATTTCTTACTTTTTAAAAGAACACAGAAACGTTTTTAATTTTTTCTGTGAACGTCTAGCGATAATCTATTTTTAAGACTTCCGGCTTAACTTCTTTTATTTGTTTCTCAACGTTAAAACTACTTTCAGGAATAACATAGTTTTTTTTGTCATTATAGTATATTAAAACATAATATTACTTTTTAAGTAAAAAATTCATTAGTTGTGCCAGAACATCTTCAAGTTTGGAATATATTGATCTACGATATTCAATACATAATTCAAAGTACATTAGATTAGAAGAGAAAATTCTTATTTTAGTCTTTATTAACATTTTTGTACCACATTTTGTTGTTTTTTTCGGTTACCCGCTAAAAATATCTTTTTTCTTTACAGATATACGTGTTATCAGTTTTTATTTATTTATAGGTATAAGAAAAAAGATATTTTGTTTTTAACATTTATTATTATCAATCATCAATATTGTGTTACCATAAAATATTTTTTCTGCGCTAATAAGCTCATTGAAGATTAGAATTAATTACCAAGTAAAGTCACCATTTTATCTAACTCGCCGTTGACTTTGTAATTCCCTTGTTATCTCAACTTGGGCCACTTTCTTTCGAATTAACAGAGTTGTAATGTCATGTAATTTTTCTTGTCAAGTTTAAGTTACTAATATCAAAAGAATTTTAGGTAGATGTTCTAATAAATATCTGTGCGTCGATGCTCATTCGTTTAAAAACGACTAAGCCATGTCTAACTGGGAACGATATTTAATTTTCGCATTATTTAATTTTCTAGCTTTGTATACTGAGATTTTGGTACGAAATTAGGTTTTACATATTAATAAGGCTGGTACTCGTGTGTAATTTAGTATTTTAAACATACAAAGGAACAAAAGGACCAATGGGTGAATATTGAAGACGCTTTGTGGTGAAAGAAAATTTAAAACTTCCATTTAATAATTAATAACTCATACCCTCATTAAAATTATAATACTTATAGACTAAAATAGTTCGGTGTTCGTCTTCATACGCTTTTTAAGTTATCTTTCGTGCTTTTACATTTAATCTTACTAAATTAAGCTTTTTAAAAAGAAATAAAGATCTACCATTAAGTATTCTTATGTAATTCATTTTTACTTACTTCAAATTATAATTTTTCTTTTTATATTTATACAGAACTTATAAATATTTTCCTTATCTTTTAAATCTTTTATTAATCATAAGTATATACTTGTCATTTCATAGTATCTCCTGTTTCTTACACAAATATAAAACATCCTTCCAAGGGGAAGGATTTATGGATTGGTCTTCTGTTATCCATCGACTTGCTAACTTAACACCAATTTAATATTAAAATTGATCAAAATTAAGAAACACTTAAACAGAAAATTTCAAATCAGCCATTAGTTATCAAACTTTTCTTTCGACTGTTGCTATTTAAATGACGGACAATAAATAAGTTCTATCCAGACTACTAGCATGTCTACGATATTCGATCGTTAATTTTCCACTTATGCAGTACGAATAGCCTAATCGTGATAGCATTAATAAGGACAGTATAAAAAAAACTAAGTAAGAGGAAATAGTGCGACTTTTATATTTTCTCTCGTTTTCACGCCTTAACTAATAGATCGCCGTGAATTGCATAATGTAGCCTGTGTCCTTTGCATGCATGCGGCATGAGAAATGTATGCTTACGTAGTCTGTGTTATTCGCATACATGTAGCCTTTGTAATTTGCATATATGGAGCCTGTACAATTTGCATCATGTATCTTAAAACCTGCGTCATTTGCATACATGTAGCTTTTGCAATTTACGTATATGAAGTGCGTTTCATATGCGTACATACTACTTATATAATTTGTATACATGTAGACTGTGTTACTTGCATAATGTAGTTTATTTAATTTGCATAAATGTACCCTTTGTCATTTGCATACATCTAGCTCGTGTCATTTCTATAGGTGTAGGTGTGGTACCATACTTTCTGTATAATTTGCACATATTTAACATATGCCATAAAGAATAATATAGTAAACGTTTCATATCGGCATTGAATATATTTTTATGATGTAATATATTCTCAAGCTTATAAAAAAATATTTTGATTTTAAACGTATTTTCCAGGAATTATAATATAGAAAAGTAGGTGGCTACTTTTCTCCTTTCCACATGAGCAAAACCATATGTGGCATATCTAGTAATTTAATGAAATGTAGAAATTGAATAAATACTATTATACTTTAATTGCAGTATTTTCAGCAGATTATATTGAAATATTACTAAGTAAAATAACGGATAAAATGGCAATATTTGTAATTGCGTAGTCAATAGTTTTTTTCACGTTATTTTTAATCAATAATTGCATCATAATATTGTATAAATTAACTAAAAAATTGATTGGAAATAAATCTTCATGAAGCATTCTAATTTGATTTCCAAGAAATTACGTCATTTTTAATTAAATTTTATTTTTTTATTTAGTTTGTTTTTTTTATGTTTAATAATGATTGATTCAATGATCAACAATATTTCGGATATTTACTTGTTTGGTAACTAATATTACAAGTTGGTGTAACTTGTACATAGCTTAACGTACTATGTCAGTACTTAGCTGTATAAGCTGTACTATCACATTTTATAAGTATTATAATTATATTAGCTACTACTGCACTACATTAGTACAATAGTTATTATTCAAGATAAAGATTAAATATTTAAATTGAAACATGGCAAGGCATAAATAAAAAACCCACCAAGAAGTAGAAGACGTGCACGGAATTCTCAATGCCCTCGGGCATTGGAGAATTTCGTGCACAACACATCATGAATTGTGAGGAATTAATTATTAAGTTATAAATGTCAGCGATAAATATTTATGTTGACTGATAAAATTTCAATCACCTCGACTTGTAAACTGTCTGTAAGGACATATCTAATGAATGGTCGTCACTTGGCTCAATAATTTTAACCAGTTCTTCATAATATGGGTGATATATAATGTGTTTTTCAACTGATTTCACGCACATAATTAAAATTTCTTACCGATTTCTGCAGTTACATTGTCTCTAAAATAATAATATTTTTTAGTGTTTACATCATTGACTTCTGGAAAATTTAATTAATTTTTAACTTTAAATTTTGCAAATTGTTCCATTATTTGTCGCGAGTTTAAACACTCTTACGTATTTATAATCGTTTTTAATAAATTGATGCTTGATTTGTATCAATTTGACTACTGGATGGTAATATATTAATAATAAGTGAGTTATTGTTTGGTTTTTTTCTCACATCTTTAATGAAAAGTGAAAAACTGAACTATTTAAAATGAACATAAGTATAGTTTTGGAATAAGTAACAAAACTATTTCATTTGTTGCCACACTTTGAAATGTTAACCACTATTTCATACTCTGTTTTAATTAAATATAATGTATTTCCAAAATTCATCGATTGAAATGTGATTTATCATAAGATATAAAAACAGGGCATATAAAGATTACAAATGCATTAAAAGATATTATTAAAAACATACATTACTGCAAAGATATTAAGGAACAAAATCAAGGGCTATTTTTTAAGGCCTGTAATGACTAGCTTAAATTAATTACCAGTTTTGAAAAGCAGAAAAACGCAAATTAAATTAAAATAGGAATTTCCTATCACCATGGGGCTTTTAACTTTTAAGTCACACACAAAATATTTGCACACTACATAATAATGTCCACAAACAAGTAAATATCCGTACGTATAAATGTAACAATATACTTCCATGTCAACATAGATAGTTATCAAAGTAAATTAAGTAACTCCCTTGTAACTTGTAAGTAGCCGCCCTTGGAACTTGTAAGTAGCCGCCCTTGTATATCTTTACCAATGTCGTGAATTCGTTACTCAAGGATTCGGTATCAAATAAAGGTATAACATGATATAAAGAAACAAGAAAGCTGATCTTCATGCTTCTTTTAGACACAAAAGTAATATTTAATAGCACGCAACGTGTAGCTAAGTTTTAGGTAGACACAATTTGAGGCCAATTTTTATTTTTTCTATCATTTCAGATATTTATATGGAATTTTGGAATTCTTACCCATTTCTTATACAATTTTTAGATCTAGTTTTATGCAATTTTACAATTGTTGCAAAAAACGTTAGTTTGTTATGCACATTTCACTTATAACTTCAAGTCAAGTAGTTACTTCTTTATTGTTATGGATGAAATTTTTTGTTAAATACACAATCTCCCGTTATCTGCTCTCATAAATATGATCTCGTTAAATAACCCCCAGATAAATAACACGTTACCTCATGAACATAAAGCAAGCTTTTTTGCTTTAGGGGATAAGGCCGAAAGGTACATACATTATTTGATTTCCTCCTGTTACCTATCTTATATATATATATATATATATATATATATATATATATCTATATATATATATACATATATACATATATATATATATATATATATATATATATATGTATATACATACATAAACATACCTGCAAATGTGTAATACTACAGGAAAGCACTATTCAAAACGAACGTATATCCAAGAGATAGTAAATTAAATGCCCCAATGCTTTCCTGTGCATTAGGAAACTAATAAATAATTCTGGGTGTAGTAATGCAGTGAAAATAAAACTGGACCCACACTGATTGTGGCCGTAATTTGATAATCCGTATTCGACCTTTCTTGTTACCGTATTCCTTTGGGTAAAGCGAGTCAGGGCAGGAAATGGTCGGTTTCTTTGTCGGTTTTTTATCATCTATCTTTTATTATTCACAATCACGCTTCCTTTGCATTCTCGATACATACTCTTGTTAGTTTTAGCTAAATAAAATGAGCTTCCATAATGATTTTTGCCATATTCAGTTTGTTTTCATGTGTTTCTTTTTGGACGTACTAATTCTCCACAATAATCCAGATGCCAGAATTGAAATCTGTCAATTCATAGAATATATGTTTATACTAAACATATACCCAATGAATTGACAAATTTCAGAAACACCGTCGTATTGCTTGATGACCTTATATGTTAAAAAAAGTCGACGGAGGTCATTCAAATACTGTACTCAACATTGTCACGAATATCGAAAGCGAACTGAAATAAATAAGCACTGGTGTTTTCTTCTGAAGAGTTACTTAAAAATATGAAAGGAGTAAGTTATGGAGAAAGATAGTCACCTGGTTCTTCGATAAATGGGTTATTATGCAACGATTATTCCGGAATGTAAAATATGCACTAGCAATTGTTCACCTGTTGTTTTGGGTAAATGCCGAGAGCAAAGGCTTCGCAGCAGATTAGTAGAATCTACCTTCATCGCGACAACTCTGTACGTCATCTTTTTATTCCCGAGAATAAAATATAAACTGCAAGGAATACGATTACCGGACGCCGAAGAAGCGGCGACTACCTTTGAAAATTTTATGGAAGAGAAGTCCAAGAAAGAATATGCTCACTGCTTTTCTCAATGGATCCTTCGCATGAAACGATGTGTAATATCATGGAGACTATGTGGAGAAATAATAAAGAAATTACAAACTTACTTGTTGGTCACATTTTTGATATCCTAACAACTTTAATTTTGTCCTTGTTTAGTTTAAATATTATTACACGTGATTGTGACGAATTTATTATACATTACTAAGTATTTTAAAAAAAATATAATAACACTCAATAATCAAAATTACTACCATGGAAAAAATATTTTCCTATGGTTTATATTTTGAAAATATTATAGTTTTTAATTTATTTTGGGATTATAAGTATTTTTGTGTGTTCTCAATTTTTGTATTTTTTTAAATATCAATTCGTTTATTTTATAAATGCATTTTAAAATGTTATAAATTCTAGTGCCAAAGCTACCGACCTACTTTGTCTGTATAATTTCATATAAGCAGAGTAAATATTACTCCCATTTGGACAAATTTTAAAGAAGGCCTATAATGGCCTTCTAAAAAAAAAAGAAATGTTTACATAACTCAATTAATCCCCATTAATTACCCAATGATCTTAATCAGGATTGCGACGATAACTTCTAAATGGTGTATTTTTTTTACAATTAACTTAGAAGAAACTATAACTATTTTCATGTTTTTGTCAACTAATTACCTTTTAAATGGGTTTAAAAAAAGTTTAAAAGCTGAAAAATTTGCTTAAAATAAAAAAAAGATGGACATTATTTTAAAACGATTTTCACTTTGGAATTTTAAATTTTCCAATGAGGAAAACAAAGGTGATTTCTTGTTATAAAAATTTTTATTACACTGGTAATTAGCGATAATTTTTAGGTGACACGTTTTACTTTTCCTGCCCTTCTATATCAAGTTAAGAACATTATCATATATTGAATGTTGAGTGTAATTTAAGAACATTATCACAGCTTCCATGCTACACGATCAAGAGTAAATCATTGTTTTCAAATCTTGGATGAGTGTCTAATAGATTATATGTTATTTATTCTATTCAGTATTTAGTCAATCCGAGTAGCATTATAGCAAAAACATGTCGATATATATATATATATATATATATATATATATATATATATATATATATATATATATATGTATAGTAAGTTCTCCGATGACCCGCAATTAGATTATTCAGAGCAACGCTGCGCATCCCCAATTAACAGAGGATGCGAGGCAATGCAGACGGTGCCGTTAAATGGAATGAAGCAAATCGAATTGCAGCTTAATCCAGAGAAATGCTCAACAGCGTGTTATTCGTATTCGTGACTCGTTGCGAGACAATTATTATATAAGTACAGACCTGTTGTGCTATTGAATCGTGAATTTGGAAGCAAATCGTACACGTTCCTGGAGTCTAACCATAATTTTTCTGATGTATAGCTACATTTTATTTTTAAGCCATTGAGGATGTATCTCGTTTCTTGTGTAATTTTGTGTTAGCTGCTCTTTTTTCGTCCTAAATATAAATAATATAGGCATTTAATATTTTGGCAAGTTCAGTTTATAAATAATTCGTTCTTTTCTACATTGCTTCACATTGATTTTATAGAAGTAGATAAATAAATGACAAATTAAAAGCAAATAGTAACGTGTATATATAAATATATGAGTGTTTACACTATTGTCACAAAAAATGGTGTAACACGTATTGCCATTTCCAGCTTAAAAGAAAGGTAAATTTAAATTAATACATACCTGGAGAGTAAATGTAAAAATGTTTTTCGTGATTAATTTAAAAATATAATTGGAAAAATTAGTTCAATCTGTTTAAAGTTATATTATTATATTTAAAATATTTTCCGAAGGTATATAACACAAAAACCTAAGTGAATTGAATTTCAGTTCAAATGAAGCAAATAAATAATCAAAATCACATGATAAATAACTACCAGTCCATTAAAAGTGCAAAATTAACGTTAGAAACAAATACGCACCACTTATATCGCCAACGTAGGGCAATGAACGGTTAGGAGAAGACGACTCAGTTATTTGGAAGATGTTTTTTAAATCTGTTGCAAGTGCTACTTAAACCCAAAGGAATATCTTTTTAATACGTCTTTAATTTAAGTTGAGCTGAGGTAATGTCGAAATTACACAAACTAATAAATCTTTCTATGAGATAAGCAGGCAAGCTTCATAAAGGTCGTAAGGGTCACTACTGTGTGGAATGCCAAAAAAAATGTATAGATGTATATATATATATATACACATATATATTTATATATATATATATATATATATATATATATATATATATATATATATATATATATATATACATATATATTTGAATATCATAGACTTAATACACTACGAATAGGCGAACAAAGCGTGCAAGCGAGAACATATTCTTTATGACATTACTAGGAGTGAAAAAGAAATGAAAATAGGTGACAAATAAAAACCTCCGATAATGTCTTACTTCGTTAGCTTCCTACCCAATTTTAGTATTTTTATGTGTTTTTACTAAAATTTCCAGAATATTATTTTCGGGAAAGCAATGGTGTCTTGTTCAGTACAGGATTGTGAAGTGATATAATAATAATCCAAATAAAGAGACATTTGACAAATGCTATACACGTACTTACTTTTTCACCACTTATTTTCCACTGAATTATTGTTTAACTAGGTTTTGCAAAATACAATAATGTTTCTTATAAAATTTGTGAATAAAATTACAAGATATTGTATCCGTGAAAAACATATAGGGATTGACATTATATGGATTGACATATAGGGATGGGCATTATTTTATCGTCAAATCATATCAATATTTATCTATACGAAAAATACAAGAAGATTGCGATAGAAACTTTTTGTAGATGTAATGAAACGAAAAAAATATGAATATAATTTACAACGTAAGTGTTTAGTGATATACTCGTATATGATCGAAAAAGACGGTTTAAATCACGCACAGATCAGGAAAATATTTTCAAACTTAAACAATGCATTAAATTTAATGCATTTAAATCATTCTGCACTTAAAATAAGGGGCGGCTTTACATAATGTCGCTACATAAAAGAAAATCCAGAACAAGTTGACAGCCAGTCAAAAAGTGAAATTTGCATTTGATTCTTTAATAACGTTTTCGATATTATTACTCGAGATCACTCAAAAACCTGGTTTTCAGATTTCCAATGAATTCTGTACGATGAGAAAAATGGACAAGAATTCTTAATGGATACAACTGGACTCACCATAACAATGATAGAAAATATTTTGTAAAAAAGCACATCGACATGTTTTGAAAAAGGACTCAGTGCCAACAGAGCTTATGACGGTGTGTTTGTTAACATCGAAATTTATATTTTATCGTCTTTAATTAGGCCTTTTATAAACGTTTAGTGTTTTCTCTTTGGTTTCCAATGATATCAAATCTTAATATTCGCAATGTTTTTGTGTCTGAATACGGCCCATACTTCACAAACAGATTGTACCCACAGATCATATACTAAATAATCAACTTCAACTTCAATGGTCAACTTCAACTAATTGTGCGAGCGAGATAGCACTTTCGCGTTTCAGTATTAAAAGCATCCATATATTCCTATTTTATAGACTAATGAAGTTGCAGCGAGTGCCTAGAGTTTGCTGAGCCCTCACGGCAATTTCATTAGAGTATTTTCGACAAATATACTTTCATAAATTTTTGGTTATAAAATACCTACAACTGAAACACAATTTTGAAATTAAAAGATTTTAATATCAAAAATTCCGCCAGTGCGAGCGGCAGAACGAAGAAGAACCAATAAAAAATTTAATAGCCACGTACAAACACAATGCAGGAACATTTCAATTTTAGGAACGTATCCACCGCTTTTAGATATCAACAAGAATTGACAAAGAAACTATTAATATCAATAATATAATGTGCTAACACTTTCAATTTTTATAGGAATATCCCTTAAATAAATTGTTAACTCACTCTCTCTCTATCTCTCTCTCTCTCTACTGTTTGCTGTATTATGACTCTAAGAGTTTTTAACATCAATTCACTTATTAAATTCGATATTTGCATTATGGTTTAAGTAATACAGAATCTTTATAGTGAAAAAATATCAATATTCCATACATTTGTATAATATTCCCAATGTCAACTATCGACACCACTTAATAATAAATCATATCTAAATATTCTAGACAACTAAAATCTAACCTAATACGTATGGAATAATTAAATTATTTGCTACATATAATAAATCCCTAGTTAAATAAATCACTTGGATATAATAACGACTTATTTTTATTTTTTATATTAATATAGCTATATTGTATATTATATATTAGCATTATAACTAAAAATCTCATTTTCATAATCCTTTGTTTTAATCAGAAACTTATGCGCAATGCAAATCTTTGTATCATCCGTTGGGTTGTATTTTAAATAATACCGTAACTTTTTTTTAAATCCATAACATTTTATGAGAAATTATTTCCTAATAATCACTCCAATTAGTAACCTCTTTTTTGTTAAAAACTATTAAGAATATTGCTGTTAAACTATTAAGTATATTGCTGTTAATTAAATACGGACCAAAATTGAAATATCTATACTATAAATGGTACAGTGAACTATTTTTGTAGTAACTTGTAATTTGGAGCTATTCTAAAATATTAACACACAACTTTGCATCCATATATTCTCTGACTTTCACTTAAACCTTCCAATTACTTACAAAAAAACATTTAATCTCTCTTCGTCCAATTTTTGTACCACTTTCTGTTTTACTTGTTTTTTCCAAATAAAAGATCAGATTGTTTAACCAACAATGTACATATTTAATATTGTAAATTTACAAATGAATGCCTTTTAAGGTTTGTAAATAATTGTTCCTTTATAATTACATACCGTATATAATTTTTTTTATTTATAAACATTTGGGTTATCCATAAAATCTTATATTTTATTACAAAACTAATTTATCATTTCAAAAATGGAAAGCTTTCAACTTAACAAATTCATAATTAAACTTACTAAATCTTATTTTTATTAATATTGGAGTACTTTTTTACTTAATTTTTGTTTTTCGGTAAAATCATGCCAAAAAGACCAGTGTTATATATATATATATATATATATATATATATATATACATACATACATACATATATATATATATATATATATATATACATATATATATATATATATATCTGTGTGTGTGTGTGTTTGTGTATATTTATAGAGATATTTCATCTGAGCCATCGATGTCGCAGCCACCATTCGCGCCAAGAAAAAAGCAGTTTATATTTAAATGTAATAAGTTAAAAGAAAAATTATAATATAAGAGGAAATTAATGAACGTATCCAATAGAATGAAGAAAGAAATAATAATACTACTCTCGGTGCCGGGAGAATTTGAAAAACGTTCAGGTTTTTGGGACGTTCAGGCGTTCAGGTTTTTAGGTTTTCAGGATAACTTGAACGATCTTACCATATCCTGCAGTATTAAAAAGTTACGATTTTTAGTAGATAGGGTAAATGTTTGTAAAATAGCCCATTCTACTGAATACAGTGAAGAGCTCAAAGAATTCGCACTAACTCTCCATTTCCATAATCCAAGGTGTTATAATTATATTCATGAAAAGTTTGATATTTGTTATCCTCATATTAACAGACTTATGAAATTAAATCGGAAATTGAATAGCGAACCGGGTTTTATAGCCGTATCATTCAATACAGTGAAGGAAATAACTAAAAAAGAATTATTTTAGCATCTTTTGATGAATTTGTCGGCAAAACACATTTTGGCATATATTAATATAGGCAATGATTTGCGCGGAGACGAATCAGCAATTGCAAGTAAAATTATAATAGTTACGGTTGTGGCTATGAATTTTTTTTAGAAACTTGAAGTTGGTTTCTTTCCAGGAAGCAGTTTAAGACTTCATAAAAGGCACATTTATTGAAAATTTGCCTTGATTTAATTAATGAGTAGTAATTTTAATTTTAACGGGATCGCTTAAACTTGGTGCAAAATTAGACAGCCAACCATATATTCCATGTTTTACATACAAAGTAAAAAATGTTATACTTTACTTGATCCATATTACAACACAATGATGATACTTAAGTATATAGAATATGTCTGAATATCAATAAGTCTTTCACTAAAAATTATCACCACTATCCAGGTAAATCAATTTACATCTACTAACCTGGGACATCTGGCAGGCTTTGTGAACCCCGACACCTGGCAAGCCTTTTGAACTCCGGAGACTCCTTTAAGCGAGGAACTGGAAACTCCGATGCCTGGTGAATCATGATCTCCATAAATGGAGTATCTTGGAACGAAGATGTTTCAACTCCAACTATTGGATAGTTCAGAGTTATTTTGTCAATGTATTGAAATGAAAATAATTTCGATTATCGATTTCATTTCTTCTTCCAACTAGAATTTACAATGGACATTTTATCGTTCACAAAACGCCTAAAAGAATAGAGGCTTTAGCGAAATTGTTACTATCTTGCCGTTGTAATATTTATCGAAGAATACTTTCAAAACATTTGTAATAATTTCCAATCAAGAGAACTCGTAGAAAACTGTCTCACAGGAGACTTTCCATAGTAAGATACTAATTAAGTCCAAAGATTGAAACTATTTCGAGGAGTCACAGAAAGCAACTGAATTAAAATTATATTGGTAAAACTGTATAGAAATTTCTAATACGATGCGCATTTATAAAACTCTTCAAAAAGAAATGAATGATGACGACGACATAATAATAATTGAACTCACTATTTTTGATTTGAAAAAGAATAACATTCTATTTCTTCGGAAAACTTCAATATAATACAAATTGCTTTCTATTTTTGAACGTACAATTCAAGCATCAATGTTTAATGGTAATTTAATTAATATGTACTAAACATATTAATTAAATTACCCACCACCTTTTGCCATGGATAAAGATTGTCTTATACTTAGAAAGAAACTTCTTGAAAATAACATAGTAAGTGAAAAGGATTATTTAAAAAAACCTATAATCACAAATACGAATTAATATAAAAAAGACAAACCCAAGATATCCCAAAGTGAGTAAGCAAAAAGTATTGAAAGAAAGGTGAATTACGTGTAAGGAAAAAAGGTTAAAACATCGCAAAAAAACGTATGAACATTTTTAAACTGATTTTTTATATTAAATAATCGCGAGCTACAATATATATTCTGAAATACATGTATTTTTAAAATATATATTGTATTCAATGTATAATGCATATACTTTAATGTCCTATCAAAAAATGTCAAAACAACTTTGGTGCTAAACTGAACTTACGCTTACGATATTAAAACACATATCCAAAATTAAGATTACAATTAATTTAGTTATATCGCTTGTTATTTTCATTACTTTTTGAGTGGGCGTGAAAACAAGCGACGTAGACCCAACTAGTACTGCGCCACAGAGCACACTGTCCGTTGCATGTTAGTAAAATAGAAGCAATAGACATCACTTAAACGCGTCTTTTTATTCGAGAGAAATAATGTGTCTTATTTATTGTTATTGGAATCCTATTCACTTTATTCCTACGAGTAACAAATGTATACTCGTGGCTTTTTTCAAAATAAAAAAAAAACAAAATTATAAATAACATTTCAATAGTTAGTTTTTTTTAATTATGTTAATAAAGTCTGATAAATAACGGAGTTAATTTGGTTTAAAATTTGTATTACGAGATATTTTTGGATTTTTCTTCAGATAGAGAAGATATTTCTGTTTTATTTCGAAAAAAGCTAGGACTTTAAAAATATGGTTGAAAATAACATATATTTATTTCGTGGCCATAAATTTAGTAGATTTCATTTTTTTTTTTAAATTAAGCTAAATCTGTTGTTGTCAGCGCCTTAACCGAAACTGACAAGGGCATAAATCAAAGGTAAAAGAGTATGCTAAACATTTTACACACCAAAATAATATTGATTTTTAGTGCATGTGGCTGAGAATATTTAAATGTTTAATACAATCAAAGTCATGTATCAAACACTCTTTGGTTTTCTTGTTATATGAATGTTAAAAAAATGCACTAAAGTAAAAATGAATTTAAGAGGCTTTTACGAAATCGAACATGAGTTTCTTTATCCGAAATGGTTTTTCTATTTTTCCTGTGAAACTGCATAGCTTAATAGAATGAACAGAGCTGTGAAATTGATAAAATTAGTCGAGTATCGAAATTTAATATATAATTTTATGGTTGGTTGATTCAATCGAATTGATGGTTGTCTCAATAGTAACCAATGAAATCGCCGATAGATTCTATTAAATATTTTTTTTATTTACTTATATCTGAAGTAGTTAAAAGTTAAAAATATATGAAATCATAAATATATGAAATGGGATAATAAAACACATTAGAGAATTTACGGATTTAAGCACAATTAAAGTTAAATATATTCTACGGACAAATAAAAGAACCAACAAGTAGTTTTTTAGATAAATAGCACACACTTTTACGTATTATTAATTCATTGGTAGGAAAATTATTACCGCTGTTGTCTTCTGATATTATTTGACCAAAAATTGTCTTGGCTTATACATACATACAAATATATATATATATATATATATATATATATATATATATATATATATATATATATGTATATATATATATATATATATATTTATATATATATAAAAATTATTTTCTATTCTAGAATGTATTTAACTAATTATTTCATAATTAAACCATAGACTGATCTAAACTTTTGATTTTTTCTAACTTTCAATTATGTTAGATCTTATATTCGTGGTGGAAACATTTGTCTCTTTATATGAGAAACAAAGGGATAAATATTTCCACCTCGACCAGAACAAGCCAATGTTACAAAGTATGTACAATAGAAATACACCTTTTATCGATATTAAACGCCATATCGAATTTTCATGTTTTCTAGTTTGATTGTAATGTGAATGTAGTTTTTGGTTGCTGTAAGTTTTAATTGTAAATAATAGGGACAATAAAATTAATAAAAAGGAATAGAACAGTAAATGATAATTTTTGGTGACTGTGGACCTTAAACGTAACTCTCACATTAAATAATTTATGATATATAATGAAAGAATTAAGTCACTTAAGAATATATTTTTTTAATTTAATATAAAACAGATTTAACATTTTCTAAAACACAATCTAAAAATTAAGTTCCACCAGTAATTTCATTACTGGTTAAGATTGATGCATTTATCTTAATAATTTGAAAATATTCCTCGATAAAATGCTCACTAACTCAGGTTTCATTTATTATTGAGATAAAGAAAGTAATCAGACTCTAAAGAAATATATTTGTGTTATTCCACACAATAGTGACTCTTACGATTTTTATCACGTGCTCGCTTATCTCAACGAAATATTTATTAGATAGTTTAATGCCGATATCTTACACCAGCGAGAAATATAAAATTATCTATTAAATTATAGTCGTTAATATAATCGCTTTCAGCTGGCGTAAAATTCACGTCAGCTTAACTTGACAACTTAAATTAAAGAAGTAATTAAGAGATATTCCTTTGTGGGTAAGCCACACTTAGAACAGCATTAATAAAATCTTTCAAATAATTAAGTCGTTGTCTACCAGTCGTTCATTACGCTACTGTTAGCAATGTAAATGGTACTAATTTATCTGGAACATTAATAAACTCGTGCTAATGGTATTAATTTATCTGGAATATTAATAAATATATAATCGGTTGTCAATAATTTCAGATTATTTGGTTATTTGTTAGCATCATTTAAAATGAAATTCATATTTCACAATATAATACGTACAAAAAACAAACTCTGCTTGTGATTTTTGTGTTTTATTTCTTCTAAGAATATTTTAATTATAATGAAAGACAAATATGAAAGGATTATAATAATATGACTTTGAAAAAGGTGGATATAAATTTAACAAATGAATTTTCATATATATTGCAGAGATTATATTTATGTACATATATATTTACGTACGTATAAATGTACGTACTAATTTATTTCCAGGTGTGTTTTAATTTAAATTTTCGTTTTCTTATGAGCTGAAATTGTTAATACCCCTTTTACGGTACACTCAGAAATACTATATAGTATTATAAAATAGGAAACGAAATATGCCATCTTTATTCATCATTTTGTCTATCAGCAAAATAACCCTTTGATAATATTATAAAATATCGTTACTTTATAAATTTTATGAAACATCATTTAACTACGTTTATAACATTTATTATTTAGTAAATACAACAGAACTTCTACTCAGCTCATCTTTTTAAAAAAATTTTTTTAATTTAAATTTTAGCCCTAACTTTCTACAAATATTATCAATATTTGAAATTTTTTCAGCCGGGATAGTTTTGTTAGCAAAAGCTATTGAACATATTATATATGCAATTGAACAAATGTACTCTATTCTATATAAGCCTAAATTATTCTATATGTCTATAACATTTCAGATACCGCCTTCATCGTAATAAAGATCGTTATGTATTACTTCCCTTTAATGTGGCTCAACATGTTTCAACTATCAATAAATTTTGTATCTCATATAGCAATATTATTTAGTTTTCATATCCTATTCCGATCATCATCGTTTCCTAAATTTTCGCATCTACAATCCAACAACATATCTTAAGTTATAGTTTATTACGCATGAATATAAATAATATGTATTATATAATATAAATTAAATTAATTTAGTCAAGGTAAGGAAAATATGTGACGAAAGTAACAAAACAGTAGTGGAGATAGCGAGTTATACTGCTCTCAAATATTGAAAATATGAAACGTTTCACAATTTTAGTATTTTTTAATTTGTTCAATAGCATCTCAAAATGTATCGAATATCTATATAATTCCATATAATAAAGAAAATACGTAAACAAAAGTTAAAATACTAATATATTATTAATATTATTATACCGAAGCTTCACTTTATGTAAGAAAAAAATTTAAAAAATCCAGGAAAAAAGATTGCACAAGTATCCAACATGAGCTTGTTGCAATCGGGACTTGGCAATCAATAGTGTAATTAAATTGAATGTGTGTTTTTTTAGAAAAGCTTCTACTAAAGGGCGTCTTTCTATTATACTTATTTTCACACCCACAAATTAACTTTTTTTTATAGCTAAATTTGAAATCTTTTGAGTTTTATAACTAAACTGAATACCGGTCTAATGCCCTTGAAGCGATCTTGAATCGGAAAACTACTTGACAAATAACAAAGTACACTTTTTTTCCTTTTATTACTGTCTACATAAACAAACGACATTTCCATATTACATTTTGTATAAAGTTAGCCATATTACATTTTGTATAACCTGTCTTGGCAAATTCACTTTAGGATAAATAATCTTTAAACAAAATAATAAACCTCAACATCAATTAATACATTCAACAATACATATTTAAAAGAAAAGCTGGTTGTTTTAAAATATTTCATCCTAGACTGAAGTATCGTTCGTTTCATAAAATAAATTTAATTATAACTTCAATTCTATTTAATAACATTGTTAGACTTCATTCTTCAACATCTCGTATAAATATTTACAGAAAAGTTGCTGGTCTCGAGATTCTAAGAAACAAAGCTACTGGCTGCTGACATTTTCTCCAAACAGTGAATAATTTTAACGAGTTTGTACGTTCTAAACTTTTTATAGCGCATCTTTCCGTCAAGAAAATTATATTATATGTTTAATTTTATTATGAAAAAATTACGTTTTAACGTTGCAAATGGTTGAAATGAGAATTACCGTAACTTGAAGATTTTGTATGAAATTTAAATTTCTTAAATAATTAATATTATTATGTGGATTGAAATCAGAGTCCCAAAGGTCTGATTTAAAAACAGTTTAATATTTATAAAGCTTTAACTGTAAGTTGCTCTAATATCTTCGAAAAATAATAAGATAGTATATCAAAAACAATTTTTTTTTGAAACCCATGAAACGTCTGAACACATTCACGTATCTACAAGACATAAAAGTGATTTTTGATGTAAAAAACTGTGCACCTAGAAATAACCTCTGTTTTGTATACAACATTTATATACTATTTAATTGTACCCACAACTTCATTCACGTGGGCTCTACAATTTGGATATATGGTGTAATGAATAATATACAAATAATCTCCATTCGTTACGTGATTCTACGGGATTAATCAAAAACACTATACTGTCTAGAAAGCGTAGCTAATGAAAGTGTAGTGATTTAGTGGAGTTCTTAGCATAATCATTTTCTTAGATGGTGAGATTTGCTTTTATAAAACTTATTCATAAACAATTTTGGAAATGATATTATTTGGAGCGTGCAGAAACTGGCTATGTGCATTGCTCACGATCTGCCATCAAAAAATTTATTTTAAACTTTAAAGTTATATCTTGTCTTTAATTTTATTTTCTTACCTAGATTAAAAGTACTTAGGTATACATGTGACATAGTCTGAAACCTAATCTTGAAAGAGAATTTAATTATTATATTAGAATTTCTAACATTTTAGAAATAAACCGTGGCGTAATCAGTTCTACAGGAAATTTGTACTGGATGGATATAAAATATATTCAAAACAAATGCCTGCTCTGTAATTTAAAACTATATCAATTTCTATTAAAATTCTTCCAATCCTTCTAATCCAAATACTTCACCCACACCAAAACCAAAACGTTTAAATATAAAACCAAAAACGCATCGCACAGACGCTTAGCACATAAGATTACTTCTAATGACAACGATTATAGTCACGTGAACCATGCAATTAAATCCTCTAATTGACTGCAACCAGTGAGTGCGCCGCCTAGAGGCTACTTAGATAAGTTATTTCCGGTGGATTAAATATGTTTCCTTCCTATCTACTAAGTGTTTCAAAGGCATGTATAAATTGAACTATTAATATGTGTGTGAGGTAGGCGACATATTCTGAAATTATTTAATTATTTACATCACACTATTTACTTTAGAATCTTTTTCATTTTAAATTTGCATTGTTGATTCATAATTCTCTCATTTTTTTCAATAAAATTACCCTAATTATTAATATATAAAATCAAGTGATCTTATATATAAACCTCCCACTCTATTTCATACAAAGTTTTTACGAGTAATGAAACTGGACACTGTAAATTTAATCGGATGCACATATTTTTAATACCTGCTTCATTTATTTATCTGCTGCACGAGTAGCATTGGATATATCAAAACAGCTATATCAAAAATGATACCCTGAATTTAATGTAGTTTTTTTATATATTTTACTGCATATTAGTACTTTCAAAAATAGTGCTTTTTGTTGTACATTAATAAGAATTCCTCTTACACATAGTCTTAAACCGCGGGTGACACACATAGATCGAACTCTTGTACAATGTAAGGTAGAAACTTATGAAATCTATTCACCAATATGTTGAATAGTGTTCGTGAGACGAGTTAATAAAAAAAGAAAGTAGAAAAAGAAATTGCTAGTGGGTAAAATTAAAAATAAAAATTAAAAAACTAAATTGTTTGCAACGTTTATTTTTGAATTTGATTAAGAAGCGTTTCTTCGTTCGTAATTCGTACTTTCGAAAATAAAAATATACTATTGAATTAGTACAAAATTCAAAATACAAATTGAGAAAATATCTATTGAATATAGCACAAATATATAGTTTCTCAATACAAATGAAGCTATCAATCCATATCATTATCTTATACACATAATAAAGACTTCAACAATTTTAAAAGTATAATACTTGTTTACATTCAATGTGATTTCTTCTCAAAGCATTTTCGTCACTTTGTAGAGACTCTAACAGTATTTTCTTCTTTCTTCAAAAGGTTCACCAAACTATTGTTTCGAGATGCCGTATAGTTGGCAAGTTATATTTTATCGGACTAATGAACTCAGGCTTTTAAATGTCAATTTTAGGTAGAAGCAAATTTATTTATTACAACTTTAAGTTATATTTTGAAAGGCTCTTTATTCTTCAAATACGCCCATTGCGAAGAACCCGTCTTTTAAATTTCAAAATAATTTCGCTATATCTTCATCTATCATGGTCCCCAGACCCCAAATCCAATATCACCTTCAAAATTTACTAGCGATATGATATAAGTCGTGGGCGCTGTGGTAGCCACATTTTCTAGTCGATCGGAATAAAATTTGGCAAAAAATAGATTGTGTGAAATCTATGTGTACTTCACATGTGAAAAAAATTCGTCTAAAATTTCAGCGGTTCAAAACATAAATCTATTCGCTAATAATTCTTCTTACAAGAAAAATGCATAAACTATGTAATGTCAAAATTATGTTTCAAATACTATAACTTTTGTTTAAATAATTTTGTTCTATAATTTATTAGGAAAATAAAGATAAACTAAATTATATTTCAACTTATGCTCCCGTGACGTTTACGACATTTTTGTATAGGATACACAATGTCATTTCTTTTGATAACTACGTCTTACGGAAATGTACATTTGATTCTATATTTTTTTGCATTAGTTAACAAAAATCTCTCTAATTAATTGATTAATATTTATTTTTTCCCATGTGGCTTAGGAAAGTAGACTATCTAAGGTAGACTCATACGTAGATAACGTTGTACAACAAAATTTACTCCTTATCGAGTTTCTACTAAAACATGTCGCCGTACAATTTATATATTACAACTAAATTCAAATTATAAGGCAACTATATAAGGCAGACTTTTTATCATAATTTTTTGTACTTTTCAAAAATCTTTTCACACTTAAAAATGCCAACAAACAAGTGGATTTTGGAATAACTTAAGTATTAAATCTTTGTCACCCGTACATAATTTCTCATTATTATTTTTCCTCTATTTATTTAATAAAAATATCACGCAATTTATGTTTCTAAATGCCACGCACAATCGAATTTAATAAATATAATAATATCAAAACTTACTTAAGACATTCGATACCAAATTGAGGAATATTTTATATTCTAGTATACCAAATTACGTACGAATATACATTTTCTTTACAGAATGTCATTAAATTTATGCAAAAAGCTTCTAATTTATTTTACTACTTTCATATTCTTTTCTCCTAAATATGTGTACATATGTGATATTAGCATTTGTACGTGAATGTTTACATAAACACGTCATAATATGTATTTGTTGGGAATATAAATTTGTGAGAAATACAAAGGTTTCAATACATTTTATACTCCTTTACTGATCGGTTGTTAGAGGTTATGGTTAGTTATCAATAAATATACAACAAATCCTCTATATAAGTTAACTAAAGTAAGCAGTTTAAATTAATAAAGATGTAACTGATGGACTTGAAAAAAAAACTAACTTTCAAGTTCGTATTCCCAAAAGGAAAATATGCATGTTATATGGAATACGTCTCAAAATCTAATTTTATTTTGTCACAGGTAAGTAAAAATTGCAAAGTAACAACTTAAAAATTAGTATTAACCTTAAATTGATTCAAAAGTATCAATTTTACAAATGTAACTGTTAACTTTCCTTATTTAATACCAATGTCGAACTCGTCCCAATATTTGAGCATAAACGAAATCTCACACACAATCGTCGTTTGCAGTTTTTATGTGTCCTCGTCCAATAAGTTCGATGAAAAAGGGAGTTTTAGGTCATCTGATTTATTGGGCTTATATATCACTTTCATATGCCGAAATGATCTTTTTTATCGAATAAATCTTCTGTGAGCTGTGCGGTAATATAAAAATGACACATGACCATATCTAAAATGATTCTTGGACTGTCTTTTTTTTAATTTACTTAGAAAAGAGAACATATTCTCAGTTAAACGCGTATTTTACTTTTATTGCTATATTTGGGACATAAGATTTTTAATTCAAATATCAATTTTTAAATCGAGAAAAGGTCACTCCTATTGTACTTGTGATGCTATTACAATATCTTCAGACTATTTTTGTATGCGTAAATACGCAGATATAAATGATGAAATCAGTATGTTCATTTACATAATGAATGATTATTATTTATTTATTTACAATTAAATGAAACTACATGATGTAGTATTATTTCTACTTTCTTTAATTTCTTTACCACGACCTAGGTTTCGTTGTATTACAACATCTTCAGGTGGGATATTAGCAAAGATTCTAATATCCCATCCCAATGATCTTTGCTAATATCCCACCTGCAGATGTTGCAATACAACGAAACCTAGGTCGTGGTAAAGAAATTAAAGAAAGTAGAAATAATACTACATCACGTAGTTTCATTTAATTGTGAATAATGAATTTCTACAAAATTAACGCCAAATATATTCAATATTTATTTATTTCTTTTACTTTACGTACTTTAGTTTATACAATTGATACATATGGCGTACTTAACATTACGAAAGCTATCTCTTAGAGTCAACGAGAAAACCAGTTCAGTCCCGCTCGGTATGCGACCGGGAATCGAACCAGCGTCTCCACAGTGTGTTGCACTGCCTAAGGCCGTATAATCAGTCCAAACCCCAGGGCGTCGACGATTACAACATAAATCAAACAAATACTTTAATGTTATCATAAACTAATTTTATTATTTAAACCTACAATAAAAAAAATTGTTTTAAACATTTCTTTTGGTTTTTCCCTATTTATAGTGAGAGCTATAGAAATATAACAAACATAAATTTGATTTATACGATAATAGAGTTTGTTCAGAATAACTAAATTTGTGGAACTGTGGTTGATTTTGTTTTTTCTTTTCGATCATTCGATACTTGCTATTTTAATGCGATGATTAGAATGAATTACCTGTTGAACACATATTAGTGAATTCTAAAAAGATGTATTTGATTCTTTACACATATATATTGCTACTTTCTTCGGCCAAAATTACGAATAAATTTTACTAGTCTATTTACTCGATCATAACTTCAGAAACATTCGGTACAAGATCATAAAATTTGTAAAAATTTTTGTTTATAAGTCTAAAACAAATCTTGTAAAAAACTAGAAAAATAAAAAAAAACATATTGTCTTCAAAAATTAGGAGATTCTTACGTGTCTAGTATTTTAGCTGGTTTAACACTACACGGTATTAAATCACAATATAATTACGAAAACTCAAGTCTAACCTCTATTAAAGTAGTATAGCAACTTTTCCCATAACATTCAACCACAACTGGTTTTGTTTGTGAAAAAGGCCTCATTTTTATCTACATAACTTAAAAACGTTTTACTTTTTTCGCTTCAAATTTGAAAATGTTTGTTTTTTTTCTTTCTTTTTGACATATCCAAACAGTTTCAGAAAAACTTGGACCTAATTTTAATGAACCTTATTAAAAAACTTATGTCGCGAAGTTTATGAACAATACAATATATAGCGACCAGAATGCGTTGTATTTTTATATATGTGCGTGTTAATGCGTTATTTGTGAATATGACTTCCAATTAGTTTTAAAAGGAGTTGAAAAAGGTCAACTATCCTTGTAGAACCGCATACAGTACTAGTCATTTTAGAACGAGGAACATACTTTCAGAAACGAAATTAAAAAATTTAATTAAATGTGAATTATAGCAAAATTGTAATAGTGTAAACAATATTAAATAAAAATTCCTTATTTATTGGGACGGTTTTAAAAAAAATATAGTTTATGTTCCAGATTATAAGTACAAATACGGAAGACATTACATTTGTTTTAATTTGTATGTGCAAAGTAGGCATCAAATAGTTTTTAAGCAGCTACATGAACAAATTTCTTATAAAATGGATAAAATATCATGTTCTTATCAAGGTATTATCATATTCTACCTGCATTCTACTTGAGTAGCGAGTTAGACACTTGTCAGGGTTGTGCTTGTAGAAACTCACCTCAAGATTTACAAGGTATATTTCATTCTGAAATACTACAAATAATACGAGAACATACGTTTTTAATATATATAAGAAATACATATTGCTCTTAAGTTAATTTCTCATCAAAAAATGCGTTTAGTTGCGACTAAATTAAAGTATTCCATTAGCTGTTTGCATTTGAGACTGATACTGACATAAAAAAGTTTAAAACTAAATGAGATAACGTGTGAAAGTTTTGGAAAAAAATGAATCTTTTTATGTTATATAAACGTCATTGAAAGAATGTCAACTAAACATTTAGATCTATTACTGTGTAAAAGATTTTTATTTTTCCTGCTTTGCCTTAATGTTAACTTGTATATTTTTGTAAAATATTTAGAAAAAATAAATGATACAATGTAATTTAAAGTTGTTATTAACTTTTATATTTTTGTTTATTCCTCTCATTTTTGTTTATACCTATCATTTTTGCTAATAGCCCACCTGAAGATGTTGTAATACAACGAAACCTAGGTCGTGGTAAAGAACTTAAAGAAAATAGAAATAATACTACATCACGTAGTTTCATTTCATTGTGGTTTATACCTCCATTTATTGTAGGGTGAAATGAGTCAAATATGGTAATAAAATTAAGTATCCTTTTAAATTATTCAGTATTATTAATTTAGCACTAAATCATGCGCTTGGAGAACCAAACATCATAAGAATCATAAGACATGTTTCTTAATTTTGTCCTTTCAAATATGGTAAAAGGCAAAAAAGCAAACGCAAATTTGAAGCCAAATATTTAAAGTTTAAAGTATTTCATGATCACGGAAGAGTATATAAACATACATATCTACTTTAATAATCACTTATTTAATTGGACGGATATACACCACTATGGCGCCGTGAAAAATTGGTCAGAGTCTGACCAGGAATATTGAACATATACTATAGAATTCTTGAACATTGAAGAGCACAGGTGCAGTGATCGAGTTTGAATAATATAGGTCTAATACTAATTCAATAAGATACGACTTAGAGTAATATAAGTGTCCTTTTTAGTTAATTATGACGCAGGAAAGTAATCACAGCAACTTTTCAATGACGTGGAGTAAACTCATCGAATTTGAACACGTTCGACTTATCTTGACCTTTTTAATTTAGAATTGTGTATCTTAAATAGAGACATTATCACAAAATTCTGGATCCCAACTCCTTCAACCTGACACTATAGGTGTATTTGGGTACAGACTATACCATGAAACATAAGAATCTGCTTGTTTTAAATTGGTATTTTAGGTTTGAAATAGACACTCTGTCATTGAACTCCGGGTTCTCCTCTGTCCTTATGCTACATGAACATCTCCTCTATCCTTACGCTACATGAATATCGTTTGCTCAAACCATGAGCCGTGGGAACTTGGAGTTGTTAAATTAGTATTGTTGGTCTCAAGGTGACTTTAACATTGCCTGGTTAAATCGCCATAAAGGTACTGCCTGCTTAAATCTTAAGACTTGAGGATCTGGTGAGTCGCAAGCACAATTAACTCCGTGTTTCAACTTCTTTGTCATCAGGTTGCAATGGTACTGCCGGTTTAAATCGTGAGACTCTTTTGAAATCAATGTTGTGGGTTTCAAGTAGAGAACATATCATCGAATTTCATGTTTCAACTCCTCTTTACTGATGTTGCAGAATTATAACCTGCCTAAAGGGTGAGACTTCAGGTTCGGCCTTTTTTAAAATAGTATTCAAGCAGATACCCTATCACGGATTCAAGCAGATACCCTATCATGAATTCTGTGTTCCTACTTCTCAATCTCCACGGTGCAGGAGTATTACTTACCTAAACTGTGAGACACGGAGGTTCGCGGGAGCAAAAGTATGATAGTAGAGAAAAATTAATATTTCCAATAAACTACCTACTTACATTAATGTAACGCTTTCTCTTATAACGTTTACAAAATCAGTTAATCAAAACAAAAATAATCATCCGTTTATAACACGGTTTATAAGGTTCTATATTTGCTAATCTCAGATGGGCAATTAGCAACGATTCCATCTTTGCTAATTGCCTACTTGAAGATGTTGTAATACAACGAAACCTAGGTAAATTAGTGGTAAAGAACTTAAATAAAATAGAAATAATACTACATCACGTAGTTTCATTTAATTGTGAATAATGAATTTCTACGTAATTGACGCCAAATATATTGAACATTAATTTAAATAAAATAAAATTTATTCGATTACCGCAATAAACTATATTTTATGAATATCATCCTAAGGTCTTGCAATAATAATAAAACTTAAAATAAAAAATATAGACTTTGAATAGACAAAGCCTTTCTCTTGGTTCAAAATATACAGTAATAAAGTATATGTTTTAATATTCTTTCAAATCAGTATTACAATATTACTTAAGCAGAAAGAAACGCAAAATCATTCCGATGGGTACTTCGGCATACGGCTTACGTTTGAGGCCAACTACCGTTGTTGTAATCTAGAGGCACATGAGCTAACTGAAAATGTCAAATTAAATCAAGGAAACACCTGAACTGAGGGCAACCATAATATAAAATACTGCCACAGCTGCGACTACATATAATTTATGAACAAGTCTGTATCGATATCAACCGCATTACCACTCCGAACGTTTTATACCAAATACAAAAATATGTTCTATTCGGTGAATACATAAACACATATACTGATTGGTCATGCCTAGGTAAACAGTAAAATACTTTAATATTATATTAATAATAATCTAGTGTTGATTTACCCAATAAGGAAATCATTGAAAAAATAATTGAAAGGTGAAAACAAAAGACCAAATAAAATGTTTTGTTAGGGTTTTAAACCAAACAATATCAGAATCAACAATAAGGTTAAAAATCAATATATTAATTTTTTATGTAGTATAAACATATAATGAGATACCTTTCGTAAGTTATTTACTGTGCTACAGAAATTATATATATATATATATATATATATATATATATATATATATATATATATATATATATGTATATATATATATATATATACATATATATATATATATATATATATATATATATATATATAATTTCTGTAGCCAGTAAAGAACTTACGAAAGGTATCTCATCATATGTTTATACCTACATAAATATATATAACGCTCATCAGTCAATAAAAAATCTGTTTTATACTTATTGATGACTTTACCATCTGTCGATTACAAAACTACCTATATCTAATACAGGATGGTAGTCCTGATTGGATCTTTCTACATAAAGAAAATTTTACATATGAAGAAAACGCTGTTTTACGTCAGAAACCCCGTACAAATATTATTCACGTGAAATACTTTTTAAGAATATTAGCCAAAAAGTCATACTCAAACATTAATGAAACAACGTATATCACAAATTATATTTACTCGACTGTGAAATTTGCCCACAATTTAATTTCCTGCTTGACTAATCTTACATTCTTCCTGTCCGCTCTTCTTTGAACTTCCCTTTTAAATAAGCTCATCTTACCTTACAATTCGATTCATGTTGACTTTTTGTCATAAATTTATTTTAACAGAATAAAATTATTCTCTTTTTTTAGTCTTTGACATATTTAGGAAATTCTAACAATGCAATAACCAATTTTTTTTAAATCTTGGCTTATGGTTTTGAGGTGACGATTCTCAAATTTAATGCTTTATAGAGTGATATCACGTTAAAAAAACTGAAGGTTGCTAATGTAATTTAAGTTCAAGATTTTTACAAAGACTAGCAACTTCGGAATAAATTGATTGTACAATGTTATAAATCAGACGTCAAAATCACCTTCAGTGAAATTATTTGCAAGTTTATGTCGTTTTCCACTAAATCGGTATGGAATTTCATAATTTCAAGAAATACTAGAAAAACAGTGGTCAGTCTTTTTGATTATTTCTTAGAAGATACAAGGAATATTTGAAGTAAAATTTATGATACAGTTTGTTATATATTTTATTTTATTTCAACATAGGTTATAAATATAAATCAAAAATGTTACGTTTGACAGTCACCTTTGTGCTGCCTAAATCGTAAAATAAACTCAAAGGGTATTAGTATTTATTGACTCATTAATTATACAAAATATTTAAATAGCTCATCGTTAAAAAAGAGATAACTTCAAATATATATTCTATCGCAACGAATATTATGGCTGAGCAGAAAAATGTTTTATAATTCATTAAGTTCATAAACAACATTCCTGATCAGCGGTATAAAATTCACCAAACTGTATCTCGTTTGATCCTGATCTAACTTGGGATTAGATTATTTTTATTCTTAGTACTTAGATAAATAATTTTGTGAAACAGCATGAGCGCGGCAACCTATGTTATTGAGATATAGCGAAATGTAAAACTTCCTAATTTTGCTGGATGATCTGATTCTTATATCAATAAATTTTTCAACGTAGTGCTCTACCTATAAGAGAAGTTTACTAACATTTCCTACAATTATAGTCTTTTAAACGTGCTATAGTTCTAGCTCGATAAATTCTGTTCTATTTATAGCTTCTATTACCCGTTGAAAATGCTACATGTCTTAAAAAAAATTTATGAGTATGAGCATTTTATATTTAAAATCTGATAAACCAAAGGGTAGATTAATTTTATGTCTGAAGCTCAATTATTGGCATGAAATTTTAAGGAGAAGTTGTTCTAAATTTCTACTTATCAGTTACACCAAAAAATCATGTTGTTCTAAATTTCTATATATGTTATTTTGTTTAAACTTTTACAAAATTATTAAAATTTGTAGATATACATAATATTGACAAAAAAGGATTAAAATGAAAGAAGTCAAACGAATAAAAGATTTTTGTTATTTTCTATTTATTTCATTCTGAAAAATCTTAAGCTCGAAGATTCTTTATTTTATTCAAAAAATATTATAATTCTGTTACAATAATCCAAATACATTTGAAAGGAACATAATTTTCGATATTCAAAAATGGCGATTCTCCAGCGCTAAATGAGAGCCTCGTGAATAAGTAAAGAAAATCCAAAGCGGCTAAGTAAATCCACCAGTAATAGAGTCTTGAAGAATGTACAAATAAACAATGAACGGACAATATCAAATTTAATACACTTGATAAGTGTTAAATTGTCCGTTTATTAACGGTTATACTATTTTATATAATAACATAAATTACACAAAATCTCTTTAGGAAAATAAGTAGGTTACGTAAATGGCTTCACATCTTCGACCTTAGTCAATTCTTAATAACAGGAAAATATTAGTCATGTAGCTATATATAGTGTATAAGTGTATTGTACATTAAAATTGAGAAATAAATATATAGATAAACATAAATAAAATAGATAGTTTTTTGAAAACACGTCACCTGCTGTACTGCTAAAGTAGTGCACACATGGTGTCATTGTTTCAATTCAATATAAATTAGTTGAATTTAATATAATAAAATTGAATTTCATTAATTAAATAATTTAATTTCAAAACGCCGTCTGCAATTGTATTGGACTTAGAAACTGTATCGATATATATATGTAAATATATATATATATATATATATATATATATAAATATATATATATATATATATATATATATATATATATCGATATTTGTTCCAAATTTGTGCTTTGCTATTTCTTTAATATTTCCACTAAACAAATTTATGATTTACGACTTAGGAAAATTTAGATGTCATATTAGATGATCATGTGTCTGAAAAAAATATTGTGTTAAATTAAAAATATGATTATTAATAAAATTATTCTTAAATAATTTTTATCTTGATACAAACGTTTTGATTATTTATATATATTAAAATGGATCAGTTATTGAATTGAACATTTTATTGACAGTGTTTATCTTTGCCTTAACATTAAATACATATGGATATATTTTTTGAGGTTTAAACAAATGGATCGTCTATAATCAATATTTTTACACTCATATATAAAATCTAACATAATATTAGAAAAATATTACCTATTTAGTCATATTGTTACATCCACAAGTCCAAAATGAAAACACTTACTTCTCCAATAATGATACTTTAAGGAAAAAGAACTTAAAGTCTTGTAACATCAAAACAGAAATAATAAAAAAACAATATACCTAATTTCAGAATTTTACACACGATAATTGATACAATTATTTATTAATATCAAAACTACACAGTTCACTCAACAGACAGCGTAATGAGATGATTGATCTTTAGATTCGAAACAGAATGATACTGTAAAATAATATTTATTATTAGAAGAAAATATCTTAAGGAGGACAAATAATCGGCTATAATTTTTAAAATACCATCACAGATTGAGTAGTAGTAGTTTTTGGAAAACTCATGTTCTAAAAGGAAATGACACTTAAAACTCATTCTAAAAAGAAAATACGTTTAAGGGAATTGGCATCAAGCAATCAGGTTGTTCTTTTTTGACTACACTCTTTAAAAATAAAATCCTACACGTATACCAGTCGAACAAAAAACGTCACAAATCAAAAACTTTGCCTCCACTATCAGTTATTACTCGAAATGTTAATGATGTCTTAATATTTTGGAATACTAACTTACCGCACAATATCCATTGAAGTTGTCGAGAGACAATAAACTTGTGTTTCATAAGTTTGTTGTAAATTCTGTAAAATATTGTGTTATATTTAGCTATAATTACGATATTAATATCTTTACAAAATTGAAGAATAAATAAAAAATTTTGATGTGAATATATATAAAAATAAAATGAAGAGAAATTCGGTGACGGTAATAAAAAAGTGGGTTTTACCTATTTAATTATTTTCGGTGTCATCATTATTTATTGTTTTTTTTATCATTTTACCATTTACGGACTATATATACCAAATTTTCCAACTTGCATGATAAATAAACATTTATGAACTTTCATACTCTTGACAAAGTAAAGTCAATCATATAGAATGAAAGAAAATAAATTAAAGGAATTAGCAATGTTTTTGCGACGAGAAATATTTTATCTGGAAACTTGAACCTTTTGCCTTTCAATTGTTACAAAATAAACAATCACAAAAGTTTAACTCAATTTGAACAGCAGAGTGAAAATACTTAACTAAATTAGCGTAAACTTGAAAAGTTTTCATTTATTTTAGTCACCTTTTGTAATCATAACCGTGATTTAAATTATTTGCTCACTACAAGTCGCCAACGCCTTTTTATTCTCGGAAATAATAAATGTTGGAGAGCTGTTAAAAGATTTCGATAAGCGAGACTGAGGAACTTTTTTTTACTAATTAAAATCATAAATGGATAAATAAATTAAGTGAATTCATTTTTTTAAATATTACTAAATGTTAAAATATAAGTTTTCTGGTAAAACAACGTATTAAATAAAAGATTAATCTAAAATGCACATACGAGCAGATGTGTCACAGTGCTGGTTGATGTATCGATAATACTAATTTACATTTTACTGCATTTTTCGTGATAATGTCATAATTATAAGTTTACATTTTATAAATTTTACATTATTTTTTCCCTAACATTATTTTCCCATTCGCAGTAGTTTCTCTAAGAATAAAGAAATCCCAATTATCATACAAAAACTACAAAAAGAGACAAATTATATGACCGATAGTTTCCCATAAAATTATGTTAAGATAGTCGAGTAGAAATAAAAAATTATTTGAATATGTGTATTACGAAAATATTCTGTACGCATATAAAAGCAAATTTTTAAATATACATTTAAAAAGTAGTTAATTAAAGCAAAACAATTCAAATGATCAGCAAGCAAATATTACAAGAGATACATTGTTAATAACATTCATTTTCCACATGCCCAATTTTTTGCTCGCTTTAATATTTGAGTATACACTGTGCGCCTTTATATCCTATTAATAGGAGATTTTCCTTTTTTCCAGCGTTTTTCTTTAAGTGTATAATTAATGTCAGAGCTCATTTACCCTGACTACGGTCGAAATATTACATTATATTTTCTTTTTTTCGATACGATTTTTATAGAACCATGTCACTTACACTTATGATTTAAATGGTGTTTACTTATTTTTTCGCGGTTCGTCTCAGTTTGAGCTGATCTCCTTTGATATGCAGTCGAGCAAGTAATCTTGTATCCATATTTATCTCATCTTTAGATAACAAAGCATAGTTTTCTAGTTAACCTACTGCTGCCATTGTCGTTAATTAATGATACGAATCATTGAATAGGAATTTTTTTTTAGGCAAATATATTATTATTGAACAGAACTCGTTTTTAAGCAAATATACTGATTGCTCAGTTCGTTTACGCGGTAGATACTGGCATATAAATGGAATAAAGTTTTCTGCCACTTATATTACGCAAACGGTAAAAATAACGAAATTAATTTCTATCTGCCTGTATCATATCTAGTTGTGTACTTCATGGCTTCAGTCGCGAATTATTAGCACTATAGCCATGATTAGCCTATTAGTGGAAATAGAATGAACATAACTAAAGCAGTGTAGGTTATTATAAACAAAATTTGACATTGTGTTTAAGTATAGAAATGGACGTTTAACCTAAGAGTGAAATAGCTTTATGATTTTTATAGTTCTACATAAGTGGAGGAAAGTTTTTAACTTTATCTAAGAACAACAGATAAATAAGATCATTTATATTTAGTGAACAAATTGTACGACATTTCAAAAAGTACATATTACTTAACAAAAATAACCTGGTAGTAAAACTATTATATTAGCTTTTTTAGAGACAAAAGTAATAAAAGTATGAACGGAATGTATGGAGAGTGAGGATTTAAACACATGAGTCTGTTATCACACAAACTGACAAAATGAGTCGAAAGTGAAAACCGATTATTCAATATCATTTTCACCGTTCAATATTGGGCGATAACTTCACCATGGTGGCCTTTTCTTTTCTTGCGGTTATTTGCTATAATTATTTACATTGAATTTTTCAGTTGTCTTACAACTGTCTCAACATCCGATGGAATTTGGCCATGCTAATATAATGCCATTGTTTTTTTTAATCATGATATTGAAATTTGGGGATCAATTGTTGAAGAAATTACACCAAGTCCAAATTTAAAGTTCCTTTACTTTATCAATTAGAACTTCTGATGTCGTTCCTTCTTAATTTTGACAGTGTTAAGAAATAGCTATAGCTATTAATTATGAATTTACAAGCCTTTAAATGTTTAAGATTGAAAATCAATATTTTGTTACTAACACAATCGTGCAATATTTTTGTCATTCTTTTCTTTAAATTCTGCCTGTGTCCTAGAGAATCTTTAGGCATAATTTAAATGTCTAGCATGGAGTTCGCATTTTTATAGCATCCATATGGTCCATCTTTTAAATAGGATATGTATCTTTTAAGACATAAAAAAGCATTACCGTATGTAAATTTTATCTCTCTTGTTACTGCAATCAAATATTTTTCTAAAATCACTCTTAAAGCGCTAAACTTGAGAAT